>JARUPZ010000017.1:10399086-10614086 GCA_031213475.1 Nereocystis luetkeana
GTATTTACGAGGCGATCTACTGGTCATACACCTCACCCAAACGCCGATTTCGAGGAGGTCTACACGATGAACTACTTCAATGAAACTCAATATATAGGACTTGAACGCATTCCAAAACAGAATTTGAAACCGCCAACGGGATTCCAAAGCTTTCGAGTAGAAACGCCAGCGGGACTCCAGCGATATCGAGTAAAACCGCCAACGAGATTCCAGCGGTACCATGTAAACCACCTACGGGGTTCCTCCTCAATATATCGAGTAAATCATCAGTGGGACTCCAAAGTGACTCGATCTATAGTTATAAAGTTAAACGTTGCGGATTTTCGCCGTCAAAACATATGTAAGCCGAAGGGTATACCTACCCCCCTTCCTTTGCCGGGCAGGATGGTTCACGGCGAAGAGGGGGAAGGAGGAGGAGGGCCAGCTGAGGAGGGGGGTTGGCTGAGGAGGGGGGTCGGCTTGCCTTGATGTACTTGACATCCATCGCGGAAACAGTCCGTGACAGACCGTCCTTGTTCTTGGTCGTCTTCGCCGCGTGACTCACGCATTGCTTTTTCCCTTCAACTTCTTCCTTGGCAGCACTGGAACCGATCTCGAAGCCCTGCGATACCAATCAGGGACGACGCGAATACAATGACGTTTGCTGCTCGAAACCGTGAGAGGTCATTTGGTCTAAACCCTGGTATGGTGATAGTGGTGGTGGTGTTAGTGGTGATGGCGATGGTTATGACGATGATTGCCATGGTGGTGATAATGGTGCTGCTGATGATGGTGACGGTGATGATTCTGGTGATGATAATAATGGATAGGACGATGATGATGATGATGATGATGATGATGATGATGATGATGATGATGATGATGATGGTGATGATGATGATGATGACGATGATGATACTGAATGTCAAGATCATGATCACGATGGAAGACCGATTTTCCGAGTTGATCATTGCTTTTCCGATGGAAATGACTTTTCACTTTAGACGAAGGAAAGGAAGCCAAACGTGTCTTCGCCAAGACGTGGACTCCACAACAGGGTCAGGGCGTACGAGTACAACGTTCGGGCCATTACAGTCGTATCACGTTAACTCAGCCAGTCGGGTTCAACGTTCGGATGGTTGTTTATCGTTCTACTGCACCATGATGACAAGCTTGCCTCTGCTTTGGTTGTACTGTATTGACGCAACACCCATTCGTCGGTCGACAGTAGTTCTGTGGAATCAACTGACCCGTGTACTTCTGCTGCTGCTACTGCCACCACTTGCAAATACCCCACGAGCGAAGGCATGACCAGCGGTTGCAATGTGTTCCTGGTGTCCTCACGAAATACACCTGGTCTGCTAGTAGATACTACTGTAATTACGAGTGCACAGCGGTACGCTTTTGTTTAATAATGAGAAAGTCACGGGTTGACTTCGAACGCGATGCCCATCGCAAAATTGCCTGTACACACAAAATATCGGCAAAGGACATGCTCGACTGCTTCACGCCTATCTCGTACCTCGAGATAGTGTTTAATAAGAATATGATTATACGTCAACTCCACGCAAAAAACCGGGCACTCAAAAAACAAACCCGACCATTGTTTTGGGTTATTTACTGTATTATTCTAAAAAAATATAACACTCATTCGTAACGTATGAAAGTATGAAAGTATGAAAGTATTGATTTAAGCCTGTTTGAAATTCGGTTCTGTTGCCTACAAATTGATTTCTCAAGCGTAGAGAGACTCGTAACACGCAAGGGTGAAAAAAAACGCCTACGGCCACCCAAGGGTACTACTGGAGCTTGACAGACTCACGGAAACATGTTGCGCGCTGAGCGGCCGACGAGCACAGCCGCAGCGCGCTGGGTCGTAGCTCCACAGCAGACACAAAACTCGCGTTCTAAGCCTGAACCAACAATTGAGTTCATCATGCCGTGGACGTGGGTTTTTACGACGTGTTTCAGCGGCTGTGGCAGGCTGTGTCTCAGGAGGGCGCACGGCTGGTAGTGACGTGGTGTTTCACACGGAGAAGAGTGGGTGTCCGAGATAAGCATGCATGTGACTCAACAAATGAAGCCAGGGGCGTTATTCTACTACCGCTGCCACTGCTGCACGAGTGGGTCCAGTCCCGATGAATACGTATGGTACTGTAATCGGCACCATTATCTGGACTGTTTCGGTACAAACATGAGGCAAGAGAGTTATTTGCACTTCCGTTCAAAAGCGATGTATTACTACCATGTATATACAAAAGTAGTACACTATGCTCAACTTCGCTTCTTCGGTGGAGGAGTAAGCGTCTAGCCCACACCCCTCAGCCCGCTGCTTGGAGGAGCCCGCGTCCCTCTTCCCGTCGCCAGGCGGGTGCATTGCCGGGCTCCACACCTTGAGGCCGCAACAAGCACCGGCAGAGGGTAGAGAATATTGAGCCGTCGTGTCGCGATGGCGTTGACACCTTGGAGCCTCTATCATCATGTTTTTCCTGGTACGGACAGGTGCCGCAGGCGAGCGACGCCTTTTTAAGCGGGGGTGCAGTACTATTGTCTGAGCTCTTTACAGCAATGCCTCGCATGGAGGAGCCAGTATTTCACCCGAAGCAGGACTTCGACGAAGCGCACTCGAGCAACGCGACCAAGATTTCTCCCTGGTACGAGCTACGTAGTCTTGAAACAAATCTATTAATAGTAGTGGAAGGGTCATTCTATGATGATTGCCGACATACTGTTAGTTTTTCACGCAAAGAGCTCAACCGGTCAGAACATGTTGGCTCAAACAGCGCAGCCCATACCGTGGGTAGGGTCAGGTAGGGGCAGCAGCTCCACATGCTGTTGGGGAATCGTTGTTTGAGGAGAGATGTCGACCTCCCCGTAATACAACCTTGCTAAAACCAACCAAGAGGAACAGTTCAACCGCCTAGGGCCACAACAGAACAGACCGCAACGTACTCATGGGATTCCAACGACGTTGGGTGCAACTACAGTAGTTCCTCAGTTTAGCCCGCCCCCCCGCCCGTCAGGAATGAGTTTCGCAAAGAAAAATGAGACGCTGCCTCGGTCGCAGCATTCACCTGCGGCTGGGCGACTGGGTCGACTGAGAAGACTCTGCGACGAGTGCTACTATTGAAGAAGTTGACCCTTGATAATGTGGGGTTCCCGACCGCTGGAGGGAGCTCTCTACAACCCACCGAACAACCAGTGTACGAAAAAGCTGCAACCCCGTATAGTAGCGCGTCGAAGGAGTTTATACAACAGGGCCGTGACAGAATGGTCCGGGTACCCAGTGAAGAGTGTCTCCCCAACGTTCTGGCGACAGTAAGCCCGAAGCACAGTTGCATGGACGGTGTATCGAACATCGGGTGCCACAACGAAACCGCCTCCCGAACCGGCGCAGCAATTTAGCTCTCACCTTCACCATCGACCCGAAGAAAGTAAAAAGACGATTTGTTCTTTCGTAGACGCTCTCTTAACGACAGAAAGGATAGGATACGGGGATGCCACAATATCTCGCTTCCAACAGGCGCAGCAAAGCACCCCCCACCTTCACCACCGCCCCAGAGGATGAAAACATTATTCCTCTTTCAAAAACGCCTTAGTAACGACGGTGGGGATAACAAGAGTTAGCTGTGAGTGCCGTATTTCGCTTTTTTTGGAAAACTCTTACCTAACAGCAGTGGTGGTACACCACCCACCCCTCAAGCAGCGCAACGCACCTCAGCCGACTGACTGGAGAGTAGCTCCTCGCTAACGAATACATGTAACAGGGCATAGTGGTGCCATGACACAACGCCCTCTCCGCTACCAGAGATAGCGAGCCAAACTATTCAACCCTCACCTCTACCACCGGCCCGGAGCAGGCGAAGACGCAACCCATGTGGCGGTTGTACCTCACCCTTTGGACCGAGATCCTCGAAACGGACGGCTTGTCGCGCGCTCCGAGCGCTCTCTGCCTCAGGCGCCCGGCGCCCGGAGCCTCTTTCCTCAGCGCCAACACCTGTATTTAGTATGGCAGGTATGCACGTACGTACATAACCATAGTTTCGAGGTAGACGCCGTGCTACCATTCAAGGGATGCTCACCAAGATTCTCGGAGGCATCTGTCGTGAGAGGAGCTCTCTCTCTCTCTCTCTCTCTCTCTCTTCATGTATACTGCGGTGCTCCACCCAAAAACAACCATCTACTGCAAGCCCGAGGCACGTTCATCAAATGGGTTTGCACGTAACACGATGCGATAGGGCTTATTGGCTATCGCGTCGGTTGGGGAACTCCCCCTGTCAGTGGGAAATGTTCCGCTTATTACAAAAAATAACCCAACCCGTATACCGTAGCACGGCTCTGATGTATTCGGCATACCAACTCCGTAAATATATGAACCGTTTAGAAATTAACCTTTATTCCCAACCTTAGTGTATTTTTTTTTCGGGACGAGCGTTGGACCCATGCTAGGACAGGAAGAGCAACCTTTCTTAAGAAGCAGTACCCAAAGCGCTAAGCCCGATTTATCAAGTACGCACTACCATGGGCTAGCTATCACGGGCGAAGATACCGACCGGTAGTCCTGCAGTGATAGTACGGGGGGCCATAGTAAATAGGACGAAATATTTTTACCAAAAATAGGGGTATACATAGGTTCTTGTCTGTACCGTAGGACCTGTTTATTAAGGTCCCCCGTAATATTACGGAGGACCATAGTTGACAGGACCTATGGTATACATAAAAACCTATATATTTAACCATTTTTACTAACAATATTTGGTCCTATTAACTATGATCCCCCGTAATAGTAGTATTCAGAACCTCATGTGATGCGCAAACGTAGGAGAACACATGGTTGTTGGGTCCAGCATGAGTTCTGATTACTGTCCTGTGTCTTGCTGTGTGTTTCCGGCACTACGTATTACCCCCAGGGATGGCATCGAACGAACAAGCGATACCGGTATATGCCGCAGCAGATTGAGCGATGAGGGGCACGGCGAGCAGCATTCCGACCCCTCGGATAGATCATTCACAGATCATCCACAGATCATTCCCAGTTCGTGATCTGGATATTTCAAGGCGGGCGCCCTCCCGTTTGCATGATTTGGCTCAGGTTACCGAGTGGGGGCCCAATGCTCGGCATTTTTATTAGCGCACGTTTCCTGGGTTGGATCTGTACTACTGAGCAGATCCTGCACATTCCCTCACAACAGCAGCCGAGGAACTAGATAGTCTACTGTACATGATCTGTCTGATATGTCTGATCTGTCCGAGGTGTGGGAATTTTGTACGTGAGATTTTGGCATCTTTTATATTTTAGGCTTTCCGCGCAAGGAGCTCTGTACACCCCCCCTAGAAAATTATGAGTTCGATTCAACAAAAATAGGCACTTTAGCCTCTATTATAATACAGAAGGTAGGTACGGAACTGTACGAAAAACAGTGCAAAACTAAGTTTGGAGCAACCTGGGCATTTTGGGCGACAAAACGTTCGTTGCTCACCTGATCGATGACGAATCCCGTAAACTCCTCCCACTCCATTACCCCGTCTCCGTTGTGGTCAACCTGAAACCGCGCAAAGACACACGCGCGCGCGCGGCCGTCGCTTCGTCGATAATTTTATATTGTTGACACATCTAGACGCTGAGGCGATAAGGGAAAGAAAAGAGCTTCCTCGAAGAAAATCGTGAATGCTTGGTTTTCACTTCCCAACAGGTAAACCAGGCGTCGCTCTCTAACGACGCACTGGTGTAGTTCTGAGCGACAGCAACAAAAAAAGAGAAGCACAGCAGTGCTGATTCTTCTGTTCCCTGTCCCTATAGTGGTGCACAGCCGCGCGAGTGTAGCCGTGGCACACGAGCGAGAGGCACGACACTGCGTGCAGGTGGTGGTGGTAAGCCTACCCTACAAGCTGTTCAAGGACTATTAGCGGTTGTTGGGCAGCAACAAGGTTTGCTTCCCCGCCTCACTCGCGCGTGTTTATACCTGGTATGGAGCAACATAGACGAGGAAACTGCTACGTTATGCTTTAACCGGTACCCCTCCCTACAGTAAACAGATGGTGTTAGTTGTATAGCCGGGAGGGGCTCGCGCAGCAATTTGTGTGTGGTGCGTGCTACTTACTATAGGGATATACAGTTTTTTGGGGGAGGGGGGTTATGTCTGGCTGCCCGAGCGTCTTGACCGTTTTAGGACAGCAGTCCCGTTTTGGGGACAAAAACCACTCAAATGTTTCAAGTACATTGCCCCCAAAACGGAACTGCAGCCTCAACAGTCCCGAAATCGTTGAGGGCGCTGAGGAACGATACGAGCGCCCAGTACCGTTGAGGCACCATTACAGCGGTAAGGTCTGATTGTGTAGTTCGTTGTATATCATATCATACCTATTTGATAGGCCTTCGGGTTGCACTTTCATTTTTCTGATAGTCAGAACTTGGGCGACTTACTACTAGTATAGATGGCAGCCCCTGAAGGCAAAAGCTGGTGCACCCCTATCGTGAGCATGCGTCCAGTAAACGTAACTGTCGCATGTTCGTGTGGATTGGAGTGCAACCCTCGCACCACGTGAATACAATCAAATATAAACCACCTGTTTGCGGAAAAGCCCCAAGCAGAGGGTATATACCTTTTGGGAGCGTTACGGCGGCCGGCGTTGGGCGGACGCTTCAGGTATACCTTAAGGGGCCTGTTCGAAGCCTCCGGGAATATTGCCTAAAGTTTAGGGAAGTATATGGATATATTTGTTTAGGGTCGTTAGTTAATGATCTCCCCGCAGGGGTAGGGGCGGATCTATATGAGGCACCACCACACAAGCTCAAAAAAAACTCAATATCGAAATAACCCGTGACGGGTGAGTAGACCGAACCGACACGTAACTGTCCGCGCTGAAGAGCCCGAACGAGTTCCCTCCCTGGCGCTTTTCAACTGTTCTGGCGTCGTCAAAGTTAGACGTTTTTATTCTCTCGTTGCTGTCAACGAAGGGCCTTGACGCGGCCAAGAAGAACGGTTTCGTGCGTAGCACCTGTGCTACCGGGTGCCTCCATTGGCAGAGGGGTAGCCATGTAACGATTGGGGTGGAACCGTTCGGCCAAACCATTACTGGCCGACCCGGCTTCATCACCCGATGTCGTTGGAATACCAGAATTGGTGTTGTACGATATGCATCGGGTTGCACTGTGGTATCCTGTTATCACCAATCAACTTTTTGAGTGAGGTGTAGGGTTGCTTAAGTCAGGGCTCCCACCGTACGATGCGTCGCCTGCCTTGTGGATGTGCCTAGTGTAGCTGCCTGGTATGTACAGGGGTACCAATCTTTCCTGAATTATAAGCCCCGTTTTGTTTAACAGTCAGTATTAAAACCGGTGCACATATATTGGGACAGAGTTATACGGAAAGCGAAACAAACATCAGATAAAGTGACGAAAAGAAGCCAGCTTTGAACAGTTACGTACGGATAAACACGTTGAACACATATTCCAGTCTGATTGTAAATTTGTGGAGCGTGTCAATCGGCAATAATGTCCCGTAGGTTCCTAACACTCGCATCCGTGATCAGACCGATAGTACTGTACTGCGCACCTGCTGAAATAGCTCGACAAGGTCCGTGACAACCCCGACTTTCTCCGTCTCGGTTAGTGAGCTCGCCTCCCCGCCCACCCGTCCCGTCAACGCCTGCTCGTTCCCACCTCTGCCGCTTCCTCTGCTGCCCCACCCCCTGCCGCGCCTCGGCTTTCCCATGCTCCCGCGCGAAGGGTGCCTTTCATTGCCAACGCCGACTTCGGTGGTTTCCTGCTGCGGGCCCGACGTAGTTCCTCTTCTTGTCGTTGCTTGTCGAGAAGCGTCGGAGCGAACGACTCGTGGCACACCAAGAAGAGCGGAATTCTTCCTTATTTTGCTGTTTCTTCTTGTTGCCTTGTGGTTGCGGCGCCCTCCTCCTCTGCTCCTCCTGCTGCTGCTGCCGCCTGTCCTACTAGCCTCGACGTAGCGCTCGCTGCGTGTTGAGCTGCTTTTCTGGCTGTTTCTTCCTGACGTCGCGCATGGCTCACCAACAGCAGTGCTAGACGTCGTCGAGTGGTGCTTTACGCGTGTTCCCCCCCCTCCCGAGGAGGATGTTCGCAGTGAAGCCGACCCTCGTTGTCTTAGTGGCTCCAGCGGTGTACCCCCAGCAGCAGGTGCCTCGGATGATGGTGGGAGCATCGCGGCTACGAAGCCTTCGAGGGACAGACCGCTGGAAGACGAGATAAACACCTGCACGTTCCGATGAGGTTGTACGCGATGATAGTGATGTGGAGGGATCGAGGGATAAAACCGTCGCCATAATACCTTTGTCCGTATCCCCACGTTGGATGATACTCAGGGGCCATGCTACGGTAGGGGGCGGGGGGTACATCCCGCGACAGGGTGGGAGGAGTGTACTGATGGTCATGCACGGCGAGTCGTATGACCATAGACCCTCGCACCCCTACAATGCCCGGACGGAACATAGGGGGGTGGCGAGGGGGGGGGCTCATGTCATGCGTTGCCTTAGTCATATGAACATAGGCCGTCGCATCTCTAGACAATGCCGGGACCGAGCACACCGGGTTTCTCCATCGACCATGCAGACGCTGCCCGCACCAGGCGGCGAAACGTCGTCAGGTGTTGGGCGAGTCCCATCAAGCGCGAGTTGCATCCTAATATTGCTAGGAACCGAAAATAATACGAACTCTCTTGCATTAGATGACAGCGTTTAATTACTTGATTAGTTATCCCGTGTGACCACATCCAGTGGCTGCAATGAATACAAGGGTTACATGCGACGGTACAGGGGAGGGGGCTACGTGCTGCAGCAGGGAGGGAGGGTACTCGATAGGAGATATGTACTCAATTTCATGCATGGCCGTAGTCGTATTAACATCGACCCTCGCATCCCTAAAATGCCGGGACGGAGCATGTCGGGTTTTCTCCAACCAGGCAGACATTGCCTGCACCGAGCGCGAAGCGCCGTGAGGTGTCTGGCGAGTCGCATGAAGGGTGAGCTGCATCCTACTAAGAACCGTTTTTGATGCGGACCTACATATGGATGACAGCTTCAATGAGTTGGTTTTATTTCCGGTGTAGGCGTTTCCAGGGACAGCAATGGGAGTACTATGTAACTGCCTCTAGGGTGCCTTACCTTAATCTCTACGTGATACGACCATTCCCCCTTGTGCGGAGTAAAGGTTGTCCACCCCGCACAAACGATCTTACCCGACAACCACTGACCGCCAAAAACAAAAAAAGCGGTACCCTTGTTGTCTAGCTCACGTAGTGAGCGGCATGTTTTGCAGTGTCGTTGCCAACCGACGCCAAACCAACCTGCAATATATAGGGGGGGGGGGGGTATATGCTACGGTACGTGGGTACGTGTAACGGTAGGAGGTACATTCTAATGTAGTAGGGGTTACATGCTCCGCTAGGAGGGGGTATATGCTACGGTAGTAGGGGGTACATGCTACTATATCAAGGGGAGGAGAGGGGTACATGCCACGGTAGGGGGGGGCACATGTTACGGTAGAGGGTGCATGCTATGGTAGTAGGGGGCGCATGCCATGGTAGTAGGGGGTACATGCTGCGGAAGGGGGGGCCTATGGTATGGTAGGCGGGGTGCATGCTGCGGTAGTAGGGAGAACCTCCTACGATAGTATGGAGTACATGCCATACTAGGGGGATATATGCCAAGGTAGGATACATGATACGATAAAAAGGGGTACATGCCACGGTACGGGGGGTACACATGCTGCGGTAGGGAGGGGGGTAAACTACGGTACGGGGGTACATGCTAGGGTAGAGAGGTACATGCTGCGGTATTAGGGGGTACATCCCACGGTAGTAGGGGGTACATGCCGCGGCAGGGGGGTACATGCTGCGGTATTAGGGGGTACATCCCACGGTAGTAGGGGGTATGCCGCGGCAGGGGAGGTACATGCTGCGGTATTAGGGGGTACATCCCACGGTAGTAGGGGGTACATACCACGATAGTAAGGGGTACATGCCACTGTGGGGGGAAAATGCTACGGTAGGGGGTTACATGCCACGATAGTATGGAGTACATCCCAGGGTAGGGGGTACGTGCCACGGCAGGGGGTGCATGCCACGGTAGGGGGGGGGCTACATGCTGCAGTATGTGGTACATTAAATATGGGGTACATGGTACGGTAGTAGAGGATACATACTAATGTAGAGGGGGTACATGCTGGGGCTGGGGGGGGTATGGTACGATAGGGGACGGGGTACATGCTCTAGCAGTGTAGGGGGTGGCGTTATTATTGTGCTTGCCATCGGACAATGTGCTGCATGAGCTCCAACGCTGATCACTCAAAACATCGAAGATATTCTTAGATGCAGTGCCGTCTCAGGAATGCCGGGGGAGCGTTTTTACCTGGCGGGGTGCCCTCTACTCAGGCACAACACAACCTTTTTGTAATACCACTGCAGACACACTACGGCTACGACCCCCAAAACATCTGGCTGACGGGGCCTCTCAACTGAGGAACTACCCGAACGCAGCACACACTGCACATGTAACTCCTATAGAACATGCACCACATATACAGCATACACGGAGCTTATGCAGCGCATAAAGCTCACAAAGTGCACAGATTACATACATCGCACGTACCACATACCGCAGATACATCGCATGCAACACGTGCAGCATATATATCAGCACTTACATCACATACAGCACGTACATAACACGCAGCAACCTATGTAGCAACACAGCGAATACATTTCAACAACAACGTATACCGCGCATACAACCCATACGTCAACATTCAGAAGTCACAGCAACAACACAACGCATACAGCACATACAGCACATACGACAATCGGAGTGCTTTTGAGTGATCAACGTTGAAGGCCACTAATGCTACATACTGTCAGATGGCAAGAATATGAATACATCGTGTACACCACATACATGCCTCTCACAGCATGCCTATACAGCCTCACAGCACACGCGTATAGCATGCATGATAACCTTTGAACCTTCTTGTGTGTACTACGAGTACTCCTCTATTGTCTCCGCCCATCCGTCCGCAACCCGGTTAACAAAGCGATATTTCGAAGCGTGGGGTCGCTTTGCCCCCTCGGCTTTACAGCAAGCATTTTAAGCAAGGCCCGCGCTTTGAACTCAACTGTATAACCAAGTGCAAAGGGTAAAGGTTACCTTGCGTAGTGCAGACAGCTCGGACACCGGCAGCCTCATCAGCGTCGACGCTACCGCATTTTCGATCATCTTCGTGATCTCGCCCGTTGGGTTTGTTCCGTAGACGTAGACAACCCGTCTGAGGTAGACGTACCCGTTCTCTCTCGGTTTTTCCAGCCAGTAATCGGCCTTGGAGACCGCGAGTTGGTTCACCTGTATGGTGATATGTGGAAGGTTCATAGAAGTACTCGTTTTCTCCCCCTGTTTCCAAAGAGTAAGCGACCTTGGAGACCGCGAATCATCTCACCTATGATATCCGTACGCGGGTGACACAGGCGGCCTGCAAAAGTTCCACTATGAGCGAGCGTAAGCACAAGCAAATTGTATACTCTAATAATGTGGACGCACAAGGTTCTCTATATTTCCATCCGGATTCTAATGTGCGTCGAACGTGTGCGTGCCACTACAAAGTTTACGTACCTCCTCTTTGCGCTCCTGACAACCCAGGAGGTATGGCATTATACCATACTGTCCTTTCCAGGCACACGATGGATGAGGTAATGTCCGACCGAGACAGACCTATATTTCGCTATATATGAGCGACTGGATACTTCGATAATCAGGGGTTTTGAGCATCTATCCCGGAACGCACTATCCTACCGTAAAGTAGCGTTTGGTGTCTGGTTACCCTGCGGTTTTGGAGAGCAGTTTTGTTTCAGTCGTTTTTTTCTATGCAATACCAGGTACCAGGTATGTATGTACTCGTATAAGTCAAGTATTTCGCGTAGCTTTCCTCTGCTGTACATTTCGAGCCACCTACCTGTCGTGACACAGACCCGGGTCACATAGCGGGCACTGCTCCGCCCATGCCCCCCCTCCCGGCTCGTACCAAATACACGACACATGAACAGTGGAGGCTAGCAGTCGCGAGATGTTGCTACGATACTGGATACCGGTGTTGAAAGTTGCTACCATACCGGTACGTATATCAATCATACATATGTTGAGTTGGTCTTAGACCAGGCCCGGTTCCGATCTTGAGGGAGCTTTTGAATCGGTATTCCCCTGATCGTGCATGTTTACGAGTACTTAAGCACAACTTTGACTTTGCTTCTTGATTCTAAAGTGAACGGAAAGACGGAAAAAAGCCTGGCTTCGATAGCGACTGTGATGCGCTCGTGTCACAATCCACGCCTGTCTGGCACCACTACACTCCACCTTTGATGACGAGGTACTACGTTCCGCATGCGACGCTCCAGGCGCCAAGTTGGATTGCGGTGTCATACACCTTACAGAAGGCACAGAATCATGTATGCGCTGTATGATGCGAACACAACTTGGTGGATACCAGTGCACTGCCGCAAACATGCGACCGAGTTGCGAGGTTAAACACCTACCCTCGTAGGTATGCTTTCGACTTGGCTCCAGGTTGGCCGAGCACCGAGTGCCTCGTCTTCAGACCCCTACGAGTACACACTGATGCAAATCTCCAACAAAGCTTCTAGCTGAAGCCACGTACTGGTGCTGCGTGCTCGTACACCTACGCCAGTATGCTCGTATACCCTCAGCACGTGCAATCTTCGCGTTAAACCGTTAAACCCGCTGCAGTAGCCGACAATCACCAAAGTCGGCGCCGGTGCTGGGTTTTTGTCCTTGAGAGATGCGCGCTCTGTTGGTCACAAAACTACGGGACGGATATACACACACATGCAAGCAGCAAAACATAGTGCAATACGTACTCGTAAGGAGACTGGGCAGTGGTGGCATACCTGGTATATGTCAACGTGCTGGATACGAAAGTACATACAAGCCATACGAGCAAACCAGAAAAACGGCAGGAAGAGAGAAAGAAAAGGAGCATGCATCGCACCGGGAGGTAGGTGCGTGTGTTGTGGGAGAGACTCTCACCGGGTCAGCGTCTTCCCCTCGGTGTCACGTCATGGCGGCATTTATTTATAGTCTTGCGCGGCATACATACCGCGTACCACCTGGCAGATTTTATGCCAGAGATACCGAGAGTTCACTGCTGTAAAATTCGGTCTGTCTTATGTCTCGCGTTTTCACAAGATCGCGAGCTACAAAAAATACAACTCACGATTAGAACCAGCCATTGTGCGGCGTAACTCCCACCGCCTCGCATATCTTACGGTTTCATGTCGGACGAAATGTCGACTCACGTCACGGACGTCTACTTGAAGTAGTATGTATCTCCGTTGGAAGTTAGTGCCCCTCTCCTCTTGCCACATATTGCATATACGTCGTAAGTACACCTCGTCGAACATGGCGCCAGATTTGCTTCCCTCAGTTACGGTTTTCGTCTTTAGACCATCTTTACATCGCGTAGATCTTGTCATATATCCGTTCAAAATATATTGTTATATGGTTCCTGATACCAGGTATATGTCGTATCTCCTGTATTAATAGTGTTTTGTTGCAGTTAGACGATCAGATCTGAAGACATTGCCAGTACATACCGTTAGAGAAAACGCAATGTCTGCTGTTCCCTTTTCAAAATATATGCCGTTCGTTCATACACCACATACAACCAAATATTTTGCAGATGTACCGAGTATATTGTTATTAAATAGTATTAATATTTAATATTAATAGTAGTCCTGGTATCTGCAGGTCGCGTTGTTGCCGTTGCCGTTATTACAACGCACTATCCTATTAATATCAATACAGAATGTCGGCAAAGGTAGTAGCTTGTGTTTCGACGATCTTGACGTTTTCGATGCCGTTGTAAAGGTATAGATTTAGTAGTTAGTATAGCCATCACCCCTCACGCAACAAAAACAGACTTCAAGTAATATAGCCGAGAAACTAGAAAGGAACAAAGAAAAGCATGCATGCATGCCCTATACACAACCCAGCAGCGACGAGGTGCATTGCGGGCCTTGCTTTAATCGTCGCTTTTCTTCGTTCTTTCCTTTCGCCACTCAAGGCTCCAAGAGGTAACATAACGACCGGGGGTCACAACCGTCCCTACAGTAGTGGCCTACCTACAACCATGTTCCCAGAAAGTGACGTCACGAACGCGGATGACGACACCGGTTAACCAGAGGGATTTCCGCACCAATACTCGTACAAAAAAAAGATACATATATACCAACACACGAAGGAAAACAGCAGGCACCAAATGCCCAACGCCTCCATCCGCAACAAATCCGGGCGAACACTTGATAAGAAAGTGGCGTCTACTTAATATTAATAGTGTCCACAATTCGATCACTCCAGACGTCTCCACCGCTGCTTTGCAGCTCCCCACCTCCAAGGAATAAGTGGTAAAGACAATGTTCCCAGTTCCCCCGCGCCCCCCATCAATAGCTACCGTATGCGTAACACTATCATCACCCGGGTGATAACATAGCACACCCCCTCGGACGAACTTCCAGGCTGGTTTTCTCGACAACAGGGCGAGCGTTTAAACATCAAAGCGACCCGTCTGTCTATATGTAAAAACCTCGACGATATGTTTCCGGAGAACCAGCCTCTTTGTTGTGTGTGCCTATGATATCCCGCTGGGTTTCGGTAGACTCGGCGCGGAAATTCGTCTCAGGGGGGTGCGTTATCGTTACCATAGTATACGGTCCTGTTATTTTATCACGCGGATCATAGTGTTGTACGGTCGTGGTTGAAGCTCTCCACCTCTGACGAACAGCTATTCACAGAAAGGATACTTTTGCCAGTGCCTCCGCATTCCCCAACAGCCACACGGCCGACAGAAAGAACATTTCGGGAAAAAAACACCCTAGAATGCCCAATATACGTCTTGCAATACCTGATCCAAGCCGGACAGAGGAAGCTTCTTGGCTTCTTCGGGAGAAAACGAAAGGAAAACAAAGCACCTTGCTTGCTCCTTGAGCAAAAACCACATCGAAATGTCTTAGTCCAAGTACGTAAAAAAAGAAACACGTGAAAATACACATCAAAGGAGACGATCGAACAAAAAAAAACGAAATCAAAACCGTCGAGTTCTCTTCTTGAACCGCTCTAACACAGCGTTGTCTGAGCTATGCTTCAGCTTCACGCCGCCCGGACCCCCACCCCTCCCCCCACCCATCCCGTCCCCCGAACCCCTCCCCCCTCCGTAACTCCTGCCGTCTCCTGAACCCCTGCCCCCCCCGTAGCCTCTCCCGTCTCCCGAACCCCTCCCGCCTCCATAGCCCCTTCCATCTCCCGAGCCCCTCCCCCCGCCGTAACCTCTACCGGAGGAACCCCCCGCCCCATCCCTCCCCCCTGATGATGCACCGCCTCCGCTGAGCGCGGTGGAAGCGGCCATGCCTGGACCGCTCTTGGTGGGGGCCTTGGCTTGGCTTTCTTCCGACATTGCCTGAAAAAGTTACAAAAAAAAAAAACGAGCAGAGAAAACAAATAAATAAAAAAAATGAAAAGATAGTTAGATAGTTGGAAAACGGAGGAGAAAAACAAAACCACTACGTACAGACGAAACAAAACACGACATGAGGAGTGGCCCGGGGGGTAGAAGGCGGTCAGTTTCTTGTGGTATGAATAGTATGCTGGTATGTACCAGGTACGTTTTCATAGTGCATAATATTTTGGCTTCCTTCCGTTCATTGCTTGCGAAACATTTTTGGTTTTAACAGAAAAAAAAATGAACTAAAACCAAACAAAAGACAGGACCTAGGAATGCGGGGAGAAGGGCGGAAGATGTCATAAACAAGAGTAGTGCAAGAATGGTCTTGAACATGGTTTTGAATCCTTCCGACAGTATCTGCGAAAAAAATCGTAAAACAATAAAGACATAAAAAAAACAAAAGGGAGAAGATCGATCGGGGGTGAGGGACGGGTTCCGCACGGAGCCTTCTACCTCTTAGACTAGGTTCGGCGTTCTACCAGTACTACAGTATGTGCCTCCTCAACGGTGCTCGACGAAAAAAGAGAATATGACCTACACCCTTTCCCAGTATCAAAATGAAAAACAAACCAGTGTGTTGGGATTTGTGGACGAACTCGCGAAAATCAAGCAGTGTTTCAGATTTGTATCTCACTTGGTTTTAGTATACCCCCCGTCTCGAAAATGGGTTTGATAGTGGGGTGCCGGCATTTTTTTTTTCGTGGACCCCTGGTTCCTTGAAAAAAAATTGAACGATACCTCGTATCGACGAATATACGGTTCACCCCCCACTACATTGGCTGCAGCAGAAACGAAAACACGTAACACAAAGCTCGCGATTCATATTTCTCGAAATCTTGTTTTAATGGACCTTTGCTTCTTCCTCATCTACTTTCCCATGAAAACATTGTCTGGGCAGAGCACGTCGGGTTCGTTCGGCTGCGCTGCTTCTCCTGACGGGTGTTCCCAAAGATATTCCAAGAGCGTCAACCGGTTAGTTTATAGGGGGGGGGGGCGGGGGGAGTTCCAAAGGGAGCAATAGAGTAACGGCTCAAAAGGAAGACGAATCTTCGGCCACATAAATTGAGATTCATAGGGGGTAGGCGAACAAAATGGATGGATTAGGGGGGGGGGCTGCTGTCTGTTTCCCATTTAGAGCAATCCCAGACGGCGAAAGATGAAAATTTGCCGTGGGAAAAAGTGACCAAAAGGACGAGTCTAACCTGCTGTAAGTATTTCGTGGGTTGGGTGACTCTGGGGGTTGGTTAGCAAGCTGAGCAATTTATGACTGGCTAGCACCTTCGGATTCACCTGTGCAGCCAGTCAGCTCCTCCTGTTGGTTGGTTATAAAATATTCCACAACCCCCGAAATTGGATTATTGTAAACACCCCAAATGTTCGCTATGCATCTGTCGGAAGACAAGCGAAACACTCATACCTTCGTACTACAGTAGATTCCATTTGTTTTTTTCAAGTTCACGTCTTTTGTTAAAGTTTCAGATTTCGTAAGGTCCAAAGTGCAAAAAGAAGGGAGAACTATCGCAAAACCGCCACAAAAAGAACACGAATACTAAATCTTCGGCCGATATTGGAGAACTATATATGCATGCCCTGACTGTGCATCAACCTGCCCACTCCCGTAACGCAACCGAAAAAGTAATACGTTCACAATCTCGTAATTATAATGAGTGCGGGACGGTAGGTAGTCGACGAAAAAATAATTTCTCGACACCCGATTAACTACCCATCTGCGAGAGAGACCCAGACAGGGGGGGGGGACCAAAACCGAGTAGAATGCACATATGAAAAAAAAAAAAATGTGATTTCATCCACAAATATGAAAAACGTTTTCCACACTGGTTCGTGTTTCACTTTGACAATGGAAAGGAGTGTAGGTCGTGTTCTCATCAACGTAAGTGTATCTCTTCTCCCTGGAAATTTCTGGGTGTGGAGACACACCGAGGTGGCTTGCGTGGCGTTACATACGACACTCTCACCAACTACCTGGCATATAGTAATCTACTATTACTAATAATAGTATTACGGGGGATCATCGTTAATAGGACCAAACATTGTTCGTAAAAATGGTTAAATAGATACCAGGGTAGGTTTTTATGTATACCATAGGTCCAATGATATTAACGATGGTCCCCCGTAATAGAGGGGATCTCAGACTGCCCTCGAGGAGCCAAAATGGCCTTGCAGGGTTACACGGCAGTAGCGGTCCCTCTATAGCGCCGGCTGAGTATAACAGAGCCGGCTGCCCGCTGTAGTGCCTGTGGAATCGCTGTAGTGCCTGTGGCGCAGGTATTAGTAGTAACCAGTGTGGCAGGGCGCTTAGTAGTTAATGCCGGTTGTTGCCGGTATAGCAATGCCGGTTTCGTTGTCTGTATCCAGTAGTGGCCCCTCCATAGTGCCGGTATGGTATGCGCCAAGCGACAATACCGGGGGCTATAGCGGCAACTGCCACCACTACTCCGCACACTATTACGGGGGACCATAGTTAATGGAATCTATGATATACGAAAAAACTACCTGGTATATAATTAACCATTTTTACTAACAATATTGGGTCCTATTAACTATGGTCCCCCGTAATACCATATTGGTGAGTCCCATATGTGCCAAACAATCCCACACGCCATGTATATAGCGGGCAGCAGCCGGCACAACTCAGCCGGCACGATAGAAGGACCAGACCAATACTGGCCGTAGTGATAGAGAGGCCGTTCGATCTGGGGGATAGGACCTGGTATGCACATATTGCAGTAAAGAACATAGTCTGATTAGTTTTTTATGTTGTCTTCCGACATCTGCACATGGATGTTAGAAGATAGATGTTACCGACCAGACTCTTGTAGTATACTTGACGCAAAACGTTACTCGAAGCTTTCGAAATCCAAATGCCGAAGTCGAACGCTTCCATGAACGACTGCTTTGTGGAGGGGAGACCTGACCTGTCGGTTTTGCAGCGCCCTGATTTGCATTGCCCACTCTCTTTGGTGGTGCGAGTAGTTTGCCGTTAAAGAGCCGGTGAGAGACGAAGACTCCCCGGGAGCGTTGCGCCGAGCCGCGCGAACGGACTCTAGCCTATCCCTCGCGGTCATGGTGTCTTCCATGTTCCTGCCGACGGGGTTGCGGGTGAAGTGACACGAGGCATGATGCACGCGCGAGACAGACCAGGTCAACAAAGAGTACAGATCACACAGATCAGCAATGTACCGATCACACACATCAACAATGAAAAAAATATAACAGATGCAATTAAAAATATCACAAATATCACACCGATCAACGAATGTACAGATCACACATATCAACAATGTACAGGAGAACACAGATCAGCAATGCACAGAGCACGCAGATCAGCAACGTACAGATCACACAGGTGAACGACGTACCGATCACGTGGAATTCGAAAGACATTTGTCCCCGCTCCCACCTACGGTTCGTGCGTGGCGTCGAATCGCGAGAAGACTTCAGCCCTTTCTTGATGGAATGTCACGGTTCAAAATGATCATCACGTGATGACTCTCACGTGAAATTTATGACGCCACGAACGGCACGGGGCTGTCTCCGCAAGCTACTGTCTGCCAGGAAATATATTTTGCCCCCCAGGACTGCGCATCGGAGCCTCTCAGCTTTCTGACCACGGAGTCGACGTTGGCGATGAGCATGTTCGAGAGAAACAGCAACAGCAAGAATACCACCTCCAACAACCACACCGACGGCTAACACAAATACCGGCAACAACAACAACACCACCACCAACACCACCAGCACCATCGCCACTGGCGTTGGACATCGTATCGAAGGCATTCTTCCCCCCACCTCCCGACATCCCCCGTGCTTGTCAACCCTTTTAGAACCGCAGTCCGGTTTTGGGGACAAACTACCTGGAATTTTAGGTAGTTTGTCCCCAAAAGAGGACTGCCGTCCCACAGAAAAATGGTCTAGCAGCTACTAAACGAAAGCTTTCTATGCATCAAACACCCGAGATCGTATCGAGTGTGCTTTCTTGTGCATCGGTATCGAATCCAGAACAAGCCCGATGTAACCATCCGATATCCGATATCCGATATCCAACAATAACGAGCACTACCGAGGCCTCACTTGAGCTTGAACTCGATGGGCAGAGCGATCTCGGCAAGCCCCGTGTTCCACGCGATCTGCGCTCCGCTCCCAACCTCCCCGTCCATCTCATCGCCTCTGTTGGCACCCGTATCGAACTCCCGCTTGGCTTCTTCCACCTACACGGAAGCGCCCAATAGCGAGGGATGCAAGACGAAAAAAAACGCGTCGGGGGTGAAAATGAGGCGGGATTTACACGAGAGATTCCTACTTAAACACCTAAACCGGAGCACCAAATAGCCAATGAATAATACAAGACAACAAAAAACGCGGCGGGATTGAAATGCGGGGGGATTCACACCGAGAAATGTTGCCGGTGATACCACAAACGATACCGGCAAAAGCTACGGATGAACACGTGGTAGGCCCCTGCCTGCCCCTTCACAGCCTTTAGTCTATCATCAACCGACAGCTTTCCGCCACGCTTAGGGGGAAAAATTGCATCAAATAGGAAAAAAAAAAAAAAAAAAAACAGACGGAAACGATGCCCGAGCGGCAACCTGGCGAGCGATCTTCCACAAAACAATCCGTTCACAACAAGTAGTATGTATGTACCTGGTACAGCACTGTAGCAGAAAAAGCGATCGAAGCATCACACGCAGCTTTCAAAATATCAGCTTCGAACATAAACAAGCCACCTCACAGACAGCACGAGAGGCGGCAAGACAAGGCTTGAACAACTTCGGGGGGGGGGGGGTGGTGTACTCATAATCATGGATGGCCGTAGTCGTATGATCATAGACCCTCGCATCCCTACAAAGCCGGGACGGAGCCCGTCGGGTTTTTAGCTACCAGGCAGACATCGCTCACTAGTACCAAGCGGGAAGCGCCGTGGGGTATTCGGCGAATCGCATGAATGGTGAAATTTATCTTACTTAGCACCGCTTTTGAGGCGAGCTTCTCTTGCACTGAGGCGGACTTTCTTGCGAAGGGATGACAGCGTCGAATAGAATCGACTTGTTTCGAGGTGCGGCCATTTCCAGAGACACCAACGGGGTTACTACGTTACTGTCGTGTGGGTGCCTCGCCATGCTGGAGGGGCGAGACCATAACGCGATAAGCCGAGAAAAAACAAAAACAAAGAGCGCATGCGTGACAAAACGAACACTAAACAATGAACCCAAGCGCGAAGTTAAAAGCGGCTGGCGCTGCAAAGGAGTAGACTTCCCACCTCGTGTGCAGTACACCCCGCCAAACCAAAAACAGCGGGGGCAGCAACGCTTCGACGCGGCGTGCGCCACCGGCTGTCGCGCCAAGCAGTAGACTGCGGCGTCCACGGCGCGCAAGACCTATCATGCACGCCTAGGCATACCGCGGACAGATCGCCGAGTCCCCACAAGTTAATGGTAATGGCAGTCTGGTTTTTTTAAGGCCAACCTCCCCGAGCTTCGTCTGCCCCCCTTTCGAGTCCCAGCCGCCGAACGCCTGGGGTTGTTGCGTTACCGGCGACCGCGAGGACGAGACCGAGGCCGAGGCCGAGGTTGGGGCCGCGGTTGCCGCCACAGCAGCGGAGCACGAGGACGACGGCAGGGCCGCCTCTCTGCCAGCGTCGTTTTATTTTTTCGCAACGCACCCCGGACCCGAGATTGTAAGGTCTACTTCAACTGCTGTAGCTTATGTTGACGGGGTGGGAGCCCGTAAAATCTGAATGATCTAGTTGGAGCACAGGTTTCCTGGGCCGGATCTGTGCTATCAAGATCCCTCACAACCTCTCGCAACGGCAGCCGAGGAAAATGATAACTTGGATCATGATCTATATCTACATGCGGGTCATGATCTGTCCTACAAGCAGGCATGCTACCATGAATAAAAGGTGCCCAAAAGTATCGCGAGTTTTCGAGGCGGTCCGAACCGCGCAGCATCGTTGCGCTCGGCTCGTATTCATAGACTCTACCCTGGGATAGGGATGGAGTTAGGGACTAGGGTCAGGGTTGGGTTGAGCAAACGTCCTCTCGTGATTGTGTCAAATAAACAACATCCCAAAAGGCTCCAAAAAAAGAGCAAAACTGGCACCACTCTGGAAACATCCCTTTGGAGTCTGATACCGATATCAAACCGTGAGGTCATTGCGTGGGCGAGATAACCAGGGCAACATTACTGTTGCTGTTTTTACTGTCACCATGGCCGTCGCTCGAGCTACTACTGTAGATCACTTGAGCAGTGCAGAAAACGTCCACTCCGCACAAGGAGAATAGTCGTAGCACGTGTATACCTAGCCTCAAAGTGAGGCACCCACGAGGAAACTGCATAGTACACATACACTGCCGTCTCTGGAAGTGGCCACGCCGGAGGAAAAGAAACACTTATTCGACGTTGTCATACATATGGAAGAAAGTACGCACGAGAGGGGTTCCTATTACGGGGGACCATAGTTAACATGACCTATGCTATACATAAAAACCTATATATTTAACCATTTTCACTAACAATATTTGGTCCTGTTAACTATGGCCTCCCGTAAAATAGTGGGATTCAACTCACCCTTCCTGCGACTCGCTGAACACCTCACGGTGATTCGTGCTTGGTGCAAGCAATGCCTGCCTGATCGGTGAAACCCGACGTGCTTCGCCCCGTTTTTAAGGGATGATAATAACAATACGACTACGGGCGTGCATGATGTGAGTAACCCCCCCCATCCCACCCCCACGAAGGTCTATGGCCGCACGGCTACGGCCGTGGATGACGTGAGTACAACCCCCCCCCCCCACCCCCACCTTCTGCTTGAAGTCGTCTGGGATGGTGTAAAGTCGGTCCTCTTCGCTTATCATGCCCCCGGCTCCCGCCCCGCCCCCCGCCCCCTCCCCCTCCCCACCGCCCTCGTCCTTATCCCCCTCCACCCCCATTTTGTCCTTGACGTACTGCTCCATCAGCTGCTCGTGGGGCACTGATCCCGCCGTATCCGCCGCGGCCCCCCACCCTCCCGTGCCGCCTGACTTGAACTGAGATTCGATCATCGTGGAGATGTTGGGCGCTTTGACCTCGGGTTTGAGGCCGAAGGACTCCGTCGCGGGCTCCGGCGCCGCTCCCACGCCGTCGACCCCTGCGATTTTTTTCGAGGAGGCGTTACATGCGGGGGAATTAGGTGCGGAGCAATTGTATAAAGAGCAATTATTTTGCGGAAAAATTATGTCGCACCTCGGTCAGATCACCAGTTCCCGCTGCATGATCTACTTTACAACTTTCGAGGCAAAATCCATCCCCGTTCTTGTGTGATTCAGCTCAAGCTTCCGGGTCGGACCTGAATATTCTGGATAGCCTAGCACATGTTTCCTGGGTTGGAACTGTGCTGTAGGCAGATCTTCCACAACCTCTCAAAGCGGCAGTTGAGGAACTAGATCCTCTACAGTAGATGATCTGTATGTAGACAGATAGGTCATCATCTGCTCTAGGTGTGATTTACACGCGGAGGCGTTGCCACGGAGGCGTGACAGGCGGGGGCATCGTGCTTTGAGGCGTCACATGGGTAGGGTTTATATGCGGAGAGGAGGCGTCACGCATGTCACGTGTGACGATTTGGGGGAGGAAGGGAGCAAGGAGCAGAGCTTTTCAAGCTACTGTTTTTTGTCAGAGGCTGGGAAGGGTCGAGAAAGCCTCGCATGCGGAGGCGTTACTACCGTATGCCTAACAGCATCACACTATTGATATGGTGATAAGATGAAACACCCCCTCGGACGAACTTCCAAGCTGATGTTCTCGGCAATGGAGAGAGTGCAAACGCCAAGAGATGCGTCTTCGGAAATATCTCGACGAGATCCTTCCAAAGCCATCAGCATGCTATTATAGCGTGTACTCCCCTTGGTGCGGAGCAACTCGGCTCGGAAGTTAAACTCCCGTGCGTGTGGTACAGTATGCGACGCATAAATGGCGAAAACAACAGCAGTTGCCAAGGGGGTTGTGATATGTATTTATCTTCCCTGCCGCGCAAGTCGACGAGGCAAGAAAGTGCTGAACCCTTCCCACCAAATAAACGAAATGCAAGCACCGTACAGAGCGGGGAGCGGGGATAACAGCCTACTTTTTTTACGACCCCGGTTCTGGGTTGCGACTACAAAAGGGGGGAGCAGGATCGATGGAGGCGAAGACAAAAGGTTATTACACGGGGGTCATACTGCAATCACGACCAAATACGATTCGTAATAATGCTGTAACGTATAAGTTTTTGTGTACACACGATGAGTCCTGGTTACAATGGCCTCCCGTCATCGAAGCAAAGCGTCTTAGTAGCATTAGCCCCGCCCCCACCTCACCGAACAAAAAACATCCTCCTCCTCGCAGCTCGCAGACGTGACGGCTCTTTCGACGGAAACCTCGACCTCACGGAACTTGATACAGAAAAAAGTCGAAACAAAAAGAAGCATGGCCGGTAGCGTACGCGGTGGTCTAGCTACTCACTGACGACCCTCGAAACCTACTACCTAGCTTTGATCCTTGAGTTCGAACCCCACCGAGGTTCGACTAATAATATACACGCAAACGAGAGACAGAGACAGAAAGCGCGTCGCGGGGGAGGGCGCAGTTGACAGGAGCCGGCGAGGAAAGAAAGGGCTGAAGCCATCTCGCGATTGTATGAAAGGCACCAAGTGTAGTGGCGAGTGGGGAAGGGAGCTCGCTATGTGTCCCCGGAGGTGAGTTAGGGCGGACTCTATGGGAAGGAGAAATGAAATGAGGGTGGAGACAGTGACGAAACGGGAGCGATGTTTTTTTTTAAACAAACTTAAAAAAATAACAAAAAATAAAGTTACCTTTCCCCTTGATGACCAAGGCGTCCAGTTCTTTGTTGCGCCGTCGCACTCCCATCAGGGCGGAGACGGACCGTCCGCCCCCCTTCCTCCTCGCGCGCTGCTCCTCCCGCAGGTCGGACAAAAGGTCCATGCGGCTGCCGTCCTCCTCGTCCTCCTCGTCCTCTCCCCCCTCTTCCTCCTTCCTCCCCTTCTCTGTATCACCCTTCCCCTCCGATCCCTCCTGTTCCTCCCGCTCCTCTTTCTGCGACTCCTCTCCCCCTCCCCCTTCTTGATCGGATTCCTCTGCCCTCTTCTGCCCCTTCTCCGGCTCCTTGAGTGTTTTCGGTTCCTCCAGCTCCTTCGGCATATCTGTCTCAGCCCCTCCTCGATCCCCCCTTACTTTCGCCTCTTCGGGGTTTCCCATTCGTCCCGCCCCTTGGTCGTTGCTTGCTACTTTAGTGCGGTCATCCCCTGTCCCCTTGTTGGATGCGGAGGCCTCGGCTGGTGGCACAGGCGAGAAAAAAGATAAACGAGGAGAGCCGTCGGCGTCAAGCGGTACGCAAAAACCACAATTGTGTACCACGCACGCATATTGTCGTGTAGCGCAGGGGGTCATGTATCCGCAGCAAAAAATGAAAATACTCCTTCAGCTACCGTGGTACGATGCCACTGCCCGGTAAGTACGACTGTACGAGCGGTCGGTGAACTGCTGCAGTCTGCGTGCATCAGAGACCCCAGATACCGCAAGTACTCGTCGGAGCAGTCACCTCTGACAAGGCAGTTCTCAAACTATCCCTCGTGTAACACCTGTGCGCACGTGCAATCGTCAAGGCTCATATACCACATACGTAGCAGGTACGTCGTAAGCAGCATCACAGCAGTACGCACTTAACAGGTATCTGGCAGGCAGTAGTAGGGGTACAGACAAGAACCAGTCGCGATAAAGTCGCGATAAAGGCCGCGCGCCAATCATCGCGCTCGTAACCTACCCTAGAACACAGTACCCGGACGAGTACAAAGAACAACGACGACTGATACTACAGTAGTGCACCTGGTATGATATGGTGATGGCAGCACTACGTGAATACGACAGCAGGGTACCCGATGCAAGAGCGTGTAGATTAGGAGAAAACGGACAAAAAGAAGGCAAAGAGCGGCATTTCGTAAATTCGGCTTGGCAGGGACACTTGAATGCCAGCTAGCCTTCGCCCGGTTTTTTCCTGCCATTTGTCGGCTTTTGCGCCCTCCAAGCAGACGCATATCCCTGTTTGAGAGCCAGAATACTAACACCAAATCCCTCTCGAGGGCGTGGGCTTGTGGCGAGGGCCATTGCATCGTAGAGGCAGCTTTACTTTTGGTTTCGGTTCGCGGATACAATCGGCGAATGGATACAATCGGCTATTATTGTTGCGATTTGTTTTTACTGCTTTAAAAAAGCCCAAATAAAAAAAAAGCAACTCTTGTAGATCTACGAAACACGGACAAAAAACCACGAGACTTTGGTACCTGGTACACACGAGTCCGAGTGCATCATTTTGCCCTTTTTTGTGCTCAATGGGTTATTTGAGCGTTTTAGGTCGTTTATCAGGTCCATCTGGAAGCCGAGAAAGTCAGTGCGTTCTTCAATCAACGCCGAACGAAAACAATTCTAAAATGATGAATCAGGACACCCGCCAGGCTTTCCCCGAAGGTCACCTTCCTAGGAGTTGCACACTCGTAGTGGTGCTGGTGGTAAGTCGGGGCATAGGGGCATACATGTGAGGGAACCAGGGCCTCGCCACACTTTCCAACCAAACTTTCGCCGCCGACACCAACCTTCAGAACTACAGCAGAACGTACATGGCGCCCGTTTCAGCGCCATGCCCTTCCCACACACCGCCGCACCTACGGGTGCAGCGTCGAGCTGAAGCCTCCATACCATCGCGTGGCCGCCATAGCGAGATGGAGTCGTCGTGGCAATCTCAAGAGTATCATGTTGGCATCCTTTCGACTCCCTGCTGCATGAAACAATACTCAGGTCGCCTTTACCCCTACCACGAGAAACCTCGCTCGACCACGTGGGCTACGCGATCTCTATGGCAAATCTCCTGAACCTACTTGATGCGCCTATTTTGTTTCGGCGTGTCCCGTCGAAGGCACCGACCTCCCAAGAAAACTCTGTACACAGCCGTACAGTATTCTGGAGGACGGAGAACGGGAGAGGGCCGAAAGCTGGCTCGCCGACCTCGACTCTGGGCGATCGCCAAAAACTTTTCGCCCAGACCACCGATAAAACACAAAATCTTCATCCCCGTCTCAAGTAAGGATGCTGATCAACACTCGTACTTTCCACTGCTGCTGCCGGTGCCGTAGGAAAAGATCAGCAGATATCACCTTTTCGGCTCAAGCACCACAGCTGTGATCTGGTTGAAAACCCGTGCGATTTTTGAGCTGGAACTCAGTAATCATTCTACTGAAAGGCCTGCCTGGCATTGGTTCCGGCCTCTGGCGGCACGGCATTTTATTGTTGTAACCCAATCAACGGTTGGTCGTGAATTAAAAAAAGGAGAGAGGGGGGGGAAATGGGAGACTCCTCGCCCTTAACGAGCGGTTTGGAGATAGGAGATGAAACAGACGCCTGTACCGACGGGCTCTTTACCCTTTTTGCCACTGGACCTTCGTTTCGGGGACAAAACAATTGGCATTAAAATACTACGTGTACTCATACTCCACCAAGAACCCCGATCCCACGACCAACAAATAAAATAACCCTCTCATCCTCGCGAGAAAGAGTCGTCTCATCAGAAGCGTTAGGGCCCTTTTTAGGAGTAAGGGACGGGTTACCCCGGAACACCCACTGCTGCTGTTCGAACCGTGTTTACTTACGACTTGGCCCATAGGCTTCGACACGGTTTTCATCGTAACGACAACTAATCGAAAACACAGAGTACCGCTACTGTACCTGGCACTCACGACAGCCGTGCACTGGCAACAGCTGTAGCAGGCACCAGGCAGTTGCCAAATTTGCTGGTGCGGTACCCTGCGGCTGCTTGCTCTGCCGACTCTCACAATGAGGAGCCCTCTTGCTAGAAAAAATCCCGCTCTCACCAGAGAAGAGCCTTCATCAGAAGGAGCCCTCATCGTCAGAAACAACCCTCTCACAAGAAAGACGCCTCACGCGAGAAAATACCCTCTCACAAGAAAGAACCGTATCACGAGAAAAAAGCCCACTCATCTCTGCATACCTGATGCGTCCGGGATGAACGAAAAAAAAGTGCACCCCGTACGGGCCGTACGGGGAGGGGGGAATAGACGTACCCCCGGTTGTTAGATATCAGCATACCAGGTACCTGGTAGGTTTTGCCGTGTACTCGAACTGCACTACGAAACCATAATCCCACCACCGACACCTGGGATGACGGTTCACGCTTCGGGCCCTCGGCCTACGGTTCGCGCTTCGCGCTCACGGCCTCCTGCGGAGGGCTGACTATATTTGCAGCATTTGGGTGGGAGCAGGGTGCCAAAAATGACTCCTCGTATAATAGATCCCGGTGACACGAGTATCAGGTCCTGGTGGGAACAGGGTGGGGAGCAGGGTGAAAACCCCTGCTCCCCACACCCGGATCTGATCCCATTAGGCACCCCGCTCCCACCCACAAGGTGCAGAAATATTGCAAGCCTTCCGCAGGAATATTACCGCCGGAGCCCGTGAGCGCGAAGCGCGAACCGTAGGCCTAGATAGAGTTCGAAGCGCGAACCGTAGGCCTACATAGAGTTCGAAGCGCGAACCGTCATCGCACGTGTCGGTCATGGGGTCCGCGTTCTTGGGTACGTCTATTTTCCAGGCCTATTCTTAATAGAGTGCTGTATACTCATAACGCACCCCAAACCCTCATCCCACGACCGAGAGAACAACAACCCTCTCAAACTGGCGAGAGGAAGAGCTACCAGGTATCTAATAAGAAAGAGCCCTCTAATAATAAGAAATCATTCTCTCATCAGAAATAGAGCCGCGTCATAACAGCAAGAAAAAGCCCCACATGAAACTATTGATAAGCAACAATTCCGGAGAAATGTGAGAAAATCGTGGAACGAGCCCACCCTTTCGAAAGTAAGAAACCTAGCTACGGCGGTATCGTACCACCACGATCATCGACCTCTTGCCACCGCGACCGCCTAAACTGTCGCTTGAAGATGAACCATCCATAGACGAGATGACCGAAGCACTTAAGGGGATGTCGAATTGGAAAGCTGTCGGGCCAGATGGTCTCCCGGTCGAACTCCTAAAAATCGACCACCCGGCATTCGCCCAGCGCTTTCACAACATCCTTGTCAATGTTTGGTTAACAGGAGAAGTCCCTCAGCAATGGAAAGATGCGATCATCAAGGTCCTTCACAAAAAGAAGGATCGAACTGACTGCAACAACTATAGAGGGATCTCGCTTGTTGCCCACGCAGGCAAAGTGTTGTTGAAAATCGTCGCGTCCCGCCTCAGCAACTACTGTGAGACCGAGGAACTACTCCCCGAGGAACAGTGCGGCTTCCGCCCCGCACGATCAACGATTGATATGTTGTTCGTCGTGCGCCGGCTGCAAGAGCTCGGACGACAGAGGAAAATCCCCTTATACGTGTGCTTCATCGATCTGCAGAAAGCGTACGACTCTGTCGACCGAGAGCTGTTATGGAAGGTACTCACACGCTTTGGCGTACCAACCAAGATGCTGAGAATTATCCGTAATTTCCACGATGGCATGCGGGCTCGCGTGCGTACTGATGACGGCGAGCTCTCGGAATGGTTTGATGTCACGCAGGGGCTGCGGCAAGGCTGTGTGCTGTCACCGTTACTGTTCAACGTGTTCTTCGCTGCTGCGTTACACGTCGTACTAGTACGCTTCAGCCAAGACGAAGCCATTGTAAGGGATTTGGTCCAACTCTTGGAAGCTGGAGTAGTTCGAACAGGGAAGGAGGAGCCATTGGCGTGCGTGCGAAGGTCTGTATGGGGCATGTTGTACGCCGACGATGCAGGAATTGTCTCGAAGTCGGCTGAAGGGCTCGCAAAAATGATGACAGTCATCGTGACTGTCTTCGAAGCAGCAGGCCTCACGGTGTCGGAAAAGAAGACTGAGACAATGGTCCTACAAACACCAGACCGGACAACCCTCGCACCACCGCTCGTCATCGAAGCGGCAGGTCAGAGGTATAAGCAGACGACCCAGTTCTTATACCTAGGCGGCGTTATCCACGAAAACGCTGACCTCTCGCTCGAAATCGACCGACGGATCCGCCTCATGCGAGCATGCTTCAAACGGTTCGGCCCGGAGTTGTATGATAGGACGACCGCCCCCCTTAGCCTTAAAGTCCGAATGCTGAAGGCCGAGGTGATTGAGACCCTGCTGTACGGGTGTGTGACGTGGACCCTCAGAGCGGAACACTTTGCCAAGCTTCGAACTGCTCACCACCAAGTCCTGTTGCGAGTCATTGGCTTCCAGCGCCGACTTCGTACTGACCATGCCACCCTCTCGTACGCGAAGGCCCTCAAGATGACACGTTGCGAGAGCATCGAAACGACCATTCGCAAACGGCGGCTCTTCTTTGCGGGGGGCGTGGCACGGCAAAGCAAGGAGCGATTACCCAATCGGGTAATGCTCGGGACGATAGCTGGTGGGGAGAACCCGAGACCAGGCGGACAGTGTAAGACTTGGCATAGATGCATAGTCGAAGACCTTAGGGAGTTCCGAGCCACCGAAGGGTCAACGGAAGTTGCCCCCTTGGTGTTTGGAGTTGAGACCGCGTTGTGGTCCACTGCAGCCAAAAAGGTGGGGAAGTGGTACCGGGGGATCCTTGAAGCAGCCGAACGGTTCATGGTGAGGTGGCACGAGGCTGAGGCTGAGATGAGTAGACAGCGCCGCGCATCCGCCGTGGATGGTGCCCAAAGGAACGGGGGGGGAGGGGGCAACAGGAGAAGTGGCATAAAGCCCGACCGAGTGAATGCGGAGAGGGGGGGGAACAGGAGGGGTAGAAGGGAAACGGCGGTAGACGAAAGTAGGAAGGAGATGGCAGACAGGGTAGCAAGGCACCAAGTCGACTAGGAAGTAGAATATGACCATACTACTAGTGCTACCAACTGGTGCAGCTGGCTCGAACGTGGTCTTCCCTTGTCTTCTCTTTTAGTTTTTTTTTTTTTTTTTTTTTTTTTTTTTTGTCTTTCTTGCGCTGACTCTCCGTGATTTTCATTTCATTTTTTCTCTTCCTCTTCCTTTTCTGATTGATAAGCCGTACTCAAGGAGCCGTGTGGCGTGGTTGGAAGACGAACCTGCTCTGCTCGGCTCGTATTGTCTGACGCCAAGGGGCTGGGCATAGTTGACGAACGCAGGGCGGAGACGGCAGTCTGGGTAGCAAGGTACCAGGCGGATTAGCAGGGAGAACCTGGCTATACTACTCGTACCACAAGCTGCTGCCGCCACCTAGAAGGTGCTTTGGGCTTTGGTCTGCCTGTTATTTCCCCTTTGTTATTTTTCCTTGTTACTTTCTCCTTGGTTCTTTGTCTTACTCTGTTCACAAGCAGTGGTGTTTTTTGTTATTTCTTCTTTTTTCCAGCTCGTTCTTTTTCAAGTGTAGGCCACCTCGCCTGCGGGGGGGGGGGCACGACAGATTGTTTCTCTTAGATTTTGCTTTCATTTTTTTTCTTTTTCTTTTTCGACTTGTCTACCTTGTTTTTGTTTTCTCTTTGATTGTTTCTTTTCGTTTCACTATTTCATAGATTGCGTATGTCGTGCCTGTCGTATCTAGTATGATGACATGGCTTTGCATTGCCCACTGCAGTTCACACTGCACACGTGGCAACGTAGTATCTCTGTGGCGTAGCTTTGTGACCACAGAACTTGTATCTCTTCTAGGATGGAAGAATCGGCACGGACACTGGTTGTGCTGGATGTCGACGGGTAGAAAGAACGGTTTAATGTGAAGAACACACACACACACACACACACACACAGGGCCGGTGTAACTCTGCTGCAGAGCTATATATATCAGTACCCACCATTAGTATAGAGCAGACCAGAGTAGCTACATCAGTATTTGTAGTGCTGGATGACAGCCCCGTCGCCTGTAAGTGTGTGTTAACAGACGTCCATGAACAAAACTGGTTTGAGGCTCTATTCAGCGGGGTGCAACAAGGACGCCACACAATCCGGCCCACCTCCCTTGCCACGCCTGCGGAAGTTCTTGCCGACAGCAACTCGCTTCTTGAACGCCGGTGGAGCAGCAGCCAGGCCTTCCGGTACCACCCCCTTGCCCCCTTCCGCCGCCATTGCCTTCCAAGCTGCTGCTGCTGCTGTGTCGCCGTTCAAGCCACTACTTGGTTGTGTTGCACCTCTTGTTGTTTACGTACCAGTATCGCCTTTCAGGCTTTCGGGTTGGTGAAAGGGAGGGGTGTGGACATAGACGCAGATAGAGTTGTATCTCGCGCCGTTTGTTTTCGACCCTCGAAAGACCCAAATACAAACGCCTACCACCACCTGATCCCTAGTACTTGGATGCCGTCGATAAAGCAGTCAGTGCTACTCTACACCGGGCTGAAAACGTACGAGCTATTACGAGAGACGATGTGGGATATGGGCGACCAAGGAGTCTAACGCAAAATTGGAGGCGTTTACACAAGGGGAGAAATTAAATCAGCCCCCGTTACGTACGGGCAACACCCACTGGGTTCACCAAATTTAGCCACACCCCAAGAGGGCGCTGCCGTCTGTCTCTGCGGAGCTGGCCTCCTCCAAGGCTTTGGCACCACAAGAGACTCACATCATACCAAGGCTCGCATCCGGGGTGCCGTAGGTCCTCGGACCGACAGGCACTTTTTTTTTCCATATTTTGCCGTCGAATTATTTTGACGGTCGGAACAAGGCCTCTAACAAAAGATAGATAGTCGACAGGAGAGGACTCTTGTGGCGTTTGATTGCTGCGCGCACACGCGAGCACCATGGAGGGCCACCACCTGTACGGCGAGGCGGAGCCTGGGGTCGCCCCCGCGGAGCTGGCCGCGGTCGCGGAGGAGCTGGCCAAGACTTCGTCGAAGGTGTGTGATGTTGGTGGAAGCTTTTCGTTTGTTTGTTCTTGGTCCCTTTGCCTGCGTGATGAGCTTTTGGGTTTCTGTCGGTGATGTTTGACCTTGTCGGTCGGTGGCTGTACAGTCCCACAGACAGCAACGGGAAACGGCGGCAGATATCATACCATACGTACGTAATAAAGCGAGTAACCTGCTGCACGTATAAATCAGACAGACATCATTAGAATCCAACCGCAGCGACAGCAGCGGCAGCGGCACTAGCGGGTCAACGACAACAGCAGCAGCAGCGCAGTTTTCGCAGCAGCACCAGCATCGGATTGGTGTCCGAACCGAGCGCGATACTTGACCAATGCGAACACGAGAGTCACAAAAACTAAAGTATATTTCCTGGTATAAAAAAAAAAACCTGATGCCAGGCATGCACGTACGAGTACTCACCTCCCCACGTATGATATCATACGATAGATAGGACGTACCTGGCACTCAGATCAGCAGATCACGACAGCAGCAGCGGCCGCAGCAGCAGCAGGAGCAGTGCAGCATTAGTACGCGTACTCGTATCATAAGTATATACTGGTAGCAGTCTCGTATCGCTGTCCAAGCGTTCTATAGTACGTTTGCCGCTTATGCTGCTGTGACCAAACGAGCCGAGCAGCGAGACATTGCCAGAAGGAAGGGCATCTGCTCCTACTCGTATTATGTTCGTATTATTAAAGTAGTCTCTGCCTGCCTCAGGCCTTTGCTCGGCCTGCTGTTTTTGTTTTGTTTTTTCGGTTTCGCGCATTTTTTTTTGTGTCCTGGGAAAATATTACATGCCAGGTACGAACCAGGCAGTATTACTTGTACACCACCCACCAGTACCTGCAGTACGCCTGGTACAATATTAATATTAATAGTAGAAACTTCAGGATACAACTTACGAACGCACATGATACGTACATGATGCAGGGCACCGATTTACGAAATGAGCCAGACGAAAGGCAGGCCGAGATTTACAACAAAAACGAGGAATTATGGACTCATAACGCGAGTCTAGAACGCAGCCATTTTCCAATAAGAAACTCAACACAATTTCTTAATGTCCAAATCTCTTCGCGCCACCCAAAGAGTGATGCTCACCTTCGCGCTTTTTTTTGAGGTGCTTCCTCCTTGGTGGGCCTGCCGGTGTATACAGAAGCTAAGTCGTATGTACGTCCGTACCAGAGGTCAGCCATTTTAGGACGGCAGTCCCGTTTCGGGGACAAAATACTTGGAATTTGAGTGGTTTGTCCCGAAACGGGGACTGCAGTCCTAGCAATAGAGGGGGTTAAATAAACTCTACGCGGATTCGTATAGACTCGTTTGAGCTGGTCGGTGTTTGTTACTTGCTCTGCAGGTTGCCTTGCTTGCCCAGTGGCTGCGCACTTTTTTTTTCTTTACTGTAACAGCTTTCCTGCTGAGTTTTTTTTTGGCATCCTCTTCGTTTTTGCCCTTCGGCCACGTCCGCGTGTTAATAGCTGCTTCGAGGAATGGACGCCTGCTACGTACGTTCTCCCTTATCGGCTTTCGACACCGCGGTATTTCAAGTCAACCACAATCGGGGAGGGGAACCTCGCATTTTACTCGGATAGAAAACCGTCGGCCACGGGTTGGATCATTTCGTCATTTCAACAACATCTTGCTCATTCGAGCTGGTATCATGAGTCCACAACTACAGCGGTATTCATATTAATAGCAAGTAGTACTGTCCCATTATGTATCCAAATACAGTGCTGTTTCGATTGAATATCAGTATACTTATACTGATTTTTTTTTTTGGCATATGGTACACCCCGGTCACGTGTGACGGCTATTACGGGGGACCATAGTTAATAGGACCTGTGGTGTACATAAAAACCTGTACATTTAACCGTTTCTAGTAACAATATTTGGTCCTATTAACTATGGTCCCCCGTAATACTATAATAGGTATAGCGTACGTACAAGTAGGCAGCACCGTAAAGACAAGAAAAAAAAACGATGGTTGGCACAGGGGAGAGGTGCGATCAATGTTCAGCGCTAGCTTGCTCCAGGACGTGGATGGCTTTTTGGAAAGGTTGCCGATACCGGAGAACGAGATGTCCTCGTAGTTAAGATACCAGTACGTAGAATGTTCGACTTTTATTAATAGCACGCTCTGACCGCTGTCGAGAAACGAGGCGCCGAAGACGATCGCACACCCCTGCGTGAAGTCGACCCTCCTCCTCCTTACATGCGGTATATGTACGATACACTATTATAGACTACAGCTGTAGCTTTCGCAGCACTCGTAGGGGGAACTCGCGCTGGTCTTCGGCGGGAAATATATTCGCCGTTTCTGCTCTGAGATCGAGCAAGTGTCGGACTGGAGCCCTAACCCTCTACATCTGTATATACTGCTGCTGTATATACGATGCATTGTCGGAGGGCAACGCGCCTTGTTTGGTATACTATGATTATTAAATAAAACCAACCACCAGTCTGGGTTTATTTTTTATTCTCACCATTCTGACCTTGGGAAGGAGTGTAGGTCGGGGGGGGGCTCGCTCAAGTTGCCTTGATCAAACGGCCATTGTGCCATATTACCAGTTCATTACATCAGTATTGGTCCCTCTAGAGTGCCGACATGTATGTATGTATGTATGTATGTATGTACCTGGTATGTATGTATGTATGCGCCAGCCAAAATCACCGGCACTATATATAGCGGCAACCGGCACAATCAATAGCACAGAAGGCACCACACTATTATTAGGTTAATCCCATCTGCGCCCATCGATTTTGACTACTTGACGGGCACTATGCGAAGCGGGCAGCAAGCACTACTCAACGATTACTTGAAGTCGGCTTATTGATGTCCATCCTCCTATTAATAAATATACGATCCAGAAATACCTTCGTATGGGAAATCTGCCCGGTTGGAGATGGGAGAGATCCTCATGAACGGTAACGAGTGGGGAAAAAGGTCGCGTGAAGAAGGCCATACCGTGGACGGTGTAATCGTCGGGCCCGAGATGTTACCCTCTCCGCCTTCCTGCCGGAAGGAGAACCCCTCCTCCCTCCGCACGAAAACCCAGCTGCATCACCGTATAACACCCATGACACTACAACACTATAACCCTACAACTCTACCAGTACAACACTATATATAACACTATCACACGGGTGATAATATCACACACGCGCTCGGACGGATTTCCGAGCTAATTTTATTGGCAACGGGTAGACAGTAAACGCCAAGCAACGCACGCGTCTATGGAAATATGTGGACTATTAATATTAGTAGATGTTTCCGACGCCACCGTTTTCGTAGCATGTTTGGGAGAAAATCGGCTCTGAAAAACGTCACAGGGATTTTGTTACCCTGCGTGTTATACAGCAGTGGTTAATCGTCCAGACATTTTTTTCAAGGGTTTTGGCCAAAATCAGGTACGCCTGGTACATTTTGGGCCAAGGCAGGTACTCTAAACACGAGTGAAAACTCACGCCAGGAGCTCCGCCATTGGCCGGCCTTATATCGTACCTGGTTTCTGGCTTGAAGCTGGCCAAGTACGCCTGGGTTTGTCCTTTTTGTCTAGCTTTCACCTGTTTTTGCCTGGAGAGGGAGCCAATCAGAGGACATATATCCTCCGTTGCATATGAACGCCGATTCCACTCTCTTTTCTTCGGGGTGTACGTACGGTGTGCTGGTGTGCTTCAGTTAGGATGTGTGTTGTACTGCTGGTGTTTTCCATGGTCACAGCAATCATGCTGCAGCGCCGTGGACACCGGCGGCAGTTCGTTTGCCTCTCCCCGCCTCGAGGTGGGCTCAGTTTCGGTACGGCAAAAAAAACTTCGCGCCGAGCAAGCGGCTCCGCGAGGATGGTCGATAGGCTTCAACGCTGGAAACGAGGGGGAGGCGCACGGATAATTACTCTTGGCGCGCACGCCGTGGCGGGAAAGACGGGGCCTGGTGACCCTCGCAGGCCTGAGTGGAGCCCGTGGTGTCTCTCTAGGGTACCTTGACGAGAAGAAAACAATTCATAATTTGGAGGATACTCGCTCAATAGTCGGGCGCAAAAAAAAAAAATGTTCGTGATTTCTCACGGCCCACAAAACTAAATCATCGCTCGTGGCGGGTGTTTGTACTCGGCTTCAGTATGTACCTGTTTTTGGCTCGAGGCGCAACAGGTGCACCGGATATTGGCTTCTGCCCTTTTTTAAAAAAAAAAAATCACGGGTGCGTTCGTTTTGTTGCGGTCGTGCGCCGTCCCTTCCCCTTGTTTCGGGGGTAGTAGATCGAGAGCGTCGAGCTCGCTTTGAGCGGACGCGGCGTGTACCTCGGCATCACCGATAAGGATAAGCTCTTGGGGCAGCTGGAGGTGTTGCAGACCAAGGAGGCTCAGCTGCAGAAAAAGGAGCTGTTTATTATGGGCGGTGAGTTGTGTGTTTTTGCTGTTCAATATCTTGTGTACTACCCTTTTTCTCCCTCCGTGAGAAATTTCCGTAATAATTTCCCAGGGCTATTTGCGGGTCATGACCCGGCTCGCGGGTCGGGTCGGGAGGTGTTCAAAACGTCACGGGTCGGTTCGGGTCGGCTCAAGATGTGTTCAATATCTCACGGATCGGGTCTGGTCGATCCAAGAGCTTTTCTATTCTCGTGGTTCGGTTCAGATCAGGAAAAAAATCTTTCAAACCTCACGCAAAAATCTTTCAAACCTGACGGGTCGGGTCGGGTCGGGTCAAGAGTTTATCAAAGCTCAAGGGTCGGGTCAGGTCGGGTCAGGCCATGACTCGCGAAGTTGCGTTCTGCTGACCCGCCGGTCAAACCCGCGCATCCGGCCATCTCAAAAACTCCCTCTTTTCGTTTGCCCCCAAAGGCTTCTGTCGCATCATCACGCTATCCTATCGTACTCCTTTGGTTGTCGTATTCAGACATTGAAGGACCGCCAAATATTTGAACGCATGCCAGCATCCATCCATACCCGCTATGGCAAGGCCACATATCACTGCGGGGTTCAAGCACGAAGATTAACTTGTTCATGGAGTATCGACCCACGAGCCGGACCCGCGGGTCGAACCCGCGGGTCGAGAGAAACGGTCTCGTGGGTCGAGGTGACCCGACCCGCGGCATGACCCGTATCTCAACGGGTCAATCGGGATATGGCTTGTTGGATCTGGTCGGGTCAGTAGGTGTTTAAAATCTCAGGGGTCAGGTCCAGTCGGATCAGGAGGTTTTCAAATTTCACGGGTCGGGTCGGGTCGAGTCAGGAGTTTTTCAGTTCTCTCGGGTCGGGTCAGGAGGTTTTCAAACCTCATGGGTCGGGTCGGGTCGGGTCAGAAGGTTTCCAAACTCTCGCGGGTCGGGGCGGGTCAGGTCAAGACATCTAAAACATTTCGCGAACTAGGTCGGGTCAGCTGACCAGACCCGAATCGACCTGACCCGCGTGCTGAAAAATTCCGCCTCAGAACCAAAATGTGTTCCCACCCAGAACCTCGTCGCAGTTCTATATATTTAATACGCACTTTGCTTTTTTTCACGAATCATCCTTTTTCCGTTGCACCTCAACTGTGTCATGTCTCTACCGCCGGTGTCATTATCTCCTTCCTCTTACCACACCCTAACCTCACCCCCCTTGCCTCCGCTCCCGCCCGTCGCCTGCCTGTGCACGCTCGACCCTCTCGTCCACCCCCACCGCGGCTACTACTGTACTTCTTGTTTACTTCTGAAACGTTTTTCCCATCCCGGGCTCCTGATCCCGTCCATGCCTTTGGAAACCCCCGGGCTTCCTTCCTCGTGGTCTTATCTCCTCGGGTTGGAACCACCGCGGGAAATAGCCGTTGCTGGATTGGCGCCCCATATCGCCCCCCAGCCCCCCCCTCCCCCACCACCTGCTCCTGCTGCTCCTGCTCCAGCCCCAGCTGCTGCTCCTGCTGTGGCTACTACCCCCCCCCTGCAGCACTTGCCGGCTGTGACAACCCCTACGGCGATTCTACCTTCCGTCACTTCTGTTGCTTCTGCGGCTGCTGCTGCTGCTGCTGCTGCTGCAGCTGCGGCTGCTGCGGGCATCGCTTCGTCTCCTTCTCCTTCTCACGGTGGGGGGGTGGGCGGTGGTGGTGGCGGAGGCGGAGGCGGTGGGATTCATCACGGACCGAGAATAGCGCCTTCTCTGGTCGTCTCACACCAGCTTCTACACCAGGTGGGGCTCTGCCGTTTTCATGGGTGCGCTGCCGTCTTGGAGCAGGAGAGAGCGTGGGTTGTTGATCTTGTATTTTTCTCGGTTGGTTGGTTGAGTCAGTTGGTTGGTTGGTTGGTTGGTTGGATTACCCACCGCCCTCTCTGTTGATGTAGAGCATAGGCCGCTTTAATTTCACTCGCCTTCGCCCTCCCCTGTTCCCCTCCCCTGTTCCCCTCTCTTTTCACCTCCCCTCCACCCCCGTCCCCTCCCCTGTTCCCCTCTCTTCTCACCTCCCCTCCACCCCTGTCCCCTACCCCCTCCGCTGAAAGGTGCTGCCTGCCGCTGTTGCAAGCAGCAGCAGCAGCAGCCCAGGAGCTACTACCCCCATGACCACCAGTCCGCCCTTGACCGTCACAGTTGGACCCCCCCCCATTGGAGCGCAGGGGGCTCAGGGAGTGGCCGGAATGATGCAGCACCAAACACACACCGCTAACGCTAACGGGGTGATGGGAGGAGTGCCAGTGGCGGTGGGAGGCGGGGGTGTGATGGCGATGACTGCGGCCGGGCACATGGGGGGGCTAGGTGGTGGGGGTGGCGGTGGCGGTGGGCGGGAGCTGTTGGGGCAAGGGATTGGAGTGGTGGGACATCATGGTGGCGGTGGAGGGGGGGGGGAAGTCGGGGTGGCTGTTATGGGAGGTGCTACGCTCGCGCCTGTCAAGAGGCGGATCAGCAGGGAAGGTGGGTGGCAGGGTGAGTGGGCGAGGGTGGGGGATGAGCGGGTGCTTTTGTTTGTGTTTGTGTCATGTAATAGGTTGTAGCTATTCCCCCGATGTCTTGTTAAATTATATCATGTTGAGCGTCCATTTTTTGGAAGAGCATTACCACCAAAGACAGACCTCTGGTCCGTATCCTTGCGTGCACTGTCCGCACCCACGTAAATCCCCAGCTTATCTCCACTACCCATACACCTATGATTACCATTATTCGACCAGTTTAGTCAGCTGTCCGTTTCCCCCCCGACAGTACCAGGTACTCACTGTACTGAGAGCATTCGACGAATCAAATGAACTGGTCGCGCTATTTTTGTCCATCCTAGTAGTCTTCTCCCACAACCCCGTGTTTCGTCGTGACCTTGATGGCACACTCACACACTCACACACTCACACACTGACACACGGCGAACGCAAGCGCAGCAATCATACGGTGCACAGCAGCACTCATGCCCTCATACCTATGCCAGGTGTGCGCTACTCCGAGCATTCGACGATCATTAATCAACTCGGCGTCACTGGTCGCTAGTATTCGGCTGACGTACCGTATGTATTGAGAGTATAAAACCATCACACGGGTCTTACCATGACACACCCCGTGGGATAAATTTCCGAGGCGAGTTTGTCAAAGCCCAGGGGGCTGGCCACACACCGCGAAAACGATGGTTTTGGATACGATGAGAGGCGTTTGCACCTTTCCCCATCGTCAAGAAAAGCAGCTTCGAAATTCGTCCCCATGGGGGCCAACGAGGACCCTCGGGTCGTCAGTTCCTTTTTTTCGCTTTCGCCGATTCCGTCATGACACATTGGCACATGGCACTAAGCAGAGAAGCACTCATACGGTGTATAGCAGCAGTCACATGCTTTACCTATGCCAGAAATGTATTAATAGTATCCCGAGCATTCGATGACCATAAAATCAAACCGAATTCCACTGGTCGCTATTTTTTTGCCGACGCACCCCCCCCCCTCTTTTCTCTTTCTCTCTCTCAATATCTCTCTCTCTCTCTCTCTCTCTCTCCGCCCTTGGCTGTTCCTGTCGTTGACGCATTGGCGGGTGGTGAACATGGTGAACCCAGAGCCGGACAGCAAGCGGCGGTCTCGAGTGAGCGCCCAATGCCAGCACCCGGGGTGCACGACGGCCCGGACATTCGGACGGGAGGGCGACAAGCACGCCTCTTTTTGTGTGATTCACAAGGAAGAAGGTCAGATTGGGGTTGGGGTATTCCCCCCCCCCCCCCCCCCCCTTCTTTGCATGCGGTTCCCTCGGTTCCTGTCACACTTCATATGCTATGAATTAAAACTTATTTTCCAGGTATCAGATTTGAGGCGTACGTACTGTTGGCCGATTTCGCTTCTACTGAAGATGTTTTCGATTGGGGCAGGGCGGGCGGGGGATATAGTGGATACATCCTACAATAGGCATACTACCTATACCGCGAAAGTTATTCTGAGGTGTGGTTTTATCGTTTTATTCAAATCCACGTGGGACAGATGATGCACAGATATATCATCTACAGATCAGATAGATCATGTAGATCATCCTAACCTGCCTCTTCGAGATGCTTTGCAGGGTCTTTGCAAAGCAAATTTCACACCGAAAACATGTCCCAGGCTATGGAGATCATACGGTTCCCACCGGGCAACATGAGCTAGACCATACAGGTCAGGAATCTATGTTTCTGATATATCTGCCCGTACAGGCTAGATTATGAGCTGTGGGAACAAATGACCCTTCCGATGTCCGGACATTCAAGCACTGTTTGGGTAGTCCTGAGTACACGTCAACCGTCCTGTCCTATAGTCCTTACAATTCCTTTGAGCGCGCGTTTCGACGCTAGTCCACGAGGGAAAAAGGGCTGAACCCTCGTGGTATGGTGTAGATGCAAGCCACGTACCGTGGCGGGGAGGGCGGAGGAAGAACGTGATGTGTGACCCCGGCTCTGAGTTACTGCAGTAAGACTAGTAATGTGTAGGCGGGAGGGAGGAATAGTAGACAACATGTTGAATAAAATGGAAAGGAGAAGAAGCAATGTAACAAAAAAACAGCAACATGGCCAAACGTTCGTTACATTTTTGGACGGCGGAGCTTCCAGTTGTTTCGACTTTTCTCTTTGTGCTAGTTTTTCGGTTGCCTGGCTGTATTTTTGTGTGCTTGTTTTTTTTTTTTTACCTTAGTTGATCGTCTCGACATTTGTCTGCCAGCTGCGTGTTAACCGCTCTTCATCCCCTGCAAAACGCGTCCGAGCCTAGTTGCGAGTACTGCAGTCTACGTGGCCGAGAAGGGAACCAACTGGGCCTTTTAGCGGCGCACTCCCCTTTCGAGGACAAACGACGTTGGAATTAGAGCCGAATGCATGCTTGCGTGCGTGCGTGTGTGCACAGTGCGGTGCATATGCCCCTTTTTTTTGCTCCCATTACGGGGGGGCATATTTAATAGGACCGACGGTATACACCAAACCCTGTATATTTCCCTATTTTTACGAAAAATAATTGTTCCTATCAATTATGGTCCCCCGTAATAGAGAAGGTATTCCAGTCTAATTATCAAATCTCTTGAGTTGTTTTGCGCGGTCCGCGAGGAAAATGTTGTCGGACACATCACGGTTTAAATAATCTCATTACAGTAACTTATCTAGAAACTGCCGTTCTGAGGGTACAGGAGCTGTGTACGAGTCGTACAACATACCCAACGCAGGAAAAAATTCCCCTAGATCATGCAGATTGTACGGTCCCAACCCGGCAACATGATCTAGATCATACAGATCATACAGATGAGGAACCTATGTGCCGTGAAAATCTTGATCATGAATTGGGAATGATCTGTAGATGGTCCATCTGATCTATCCGATGTGTCAAACCTAGCGGTACTGCCTTCTCAGAATGCATCCCACACTAGTTCCAAGAAGTTTGCTGGGTCCGTAGGGGAGAACTGCAACGCTGCAAATTGTGGCATACGATAGCTCAATTTGAGGTCTTTGCTTGTCTCGGCCAGGCATGGTGAACATCAAGGGAAGGCGGTGCAACGCCCCGGGGTGCCAGCACAGGCCAGGGTTCGCGATGCCGTCCGATAGGAGGGGGAAATTCTGCGCGACACACCGGCAGCCTGGCATGATCGACGTCGTCAGGTGCAGTACGCTACATCACGCAAGCAGCTCTTATACAAAAAGCTCTTATTCAAAAACCGTGCTTCAGGAAAATTATATTTTAGAAAATTATATGTGGGGAAATACCCGAAATAATTCAAGAAGAGCTCTTAGAAACTCGTCGTATTTAAGAAACTCTTATTTTGGGCCAAGCTCGAGTTCTTGTACTGCTCTTACCGTTTCATGCTGATATCACAGTCGAAACGGGCATTGTTCCGAGCAGAGACCACATATAGAGGATTGAGACGGGGTGTGTCGTGGACTAGTCCACACCTGCGACATACCATCTACAGATCATCTACAGATCATGATCTAGATCATTCGAGGAAGATCCATTCCCGATCTTGTATGACCTAGCTCATGTTGCCGAATGAGATCCGCATAATGTGCATGGTCTATGTAACCGCAAGTTTCCTGCGTTGGATCTGATCTTCACAACCTCTCACAACGGTAGGTGAGGAACTAGATAATCTACTGTAGACGGATCAAATAGATGGGTCCTCATCTGTCCGGGCTGTGAGCTCTTTCCTTTTTTTCCGTGGAAACGTTATGGTACCTGATTGATGTCGTCAAGTAAGGCCTGCCGTTGTTGGTTGTGGTTGTCGTTGTTGTTGTTGTTGTTGTTGTTGTTGTTGTTGTTGTTGTGTGCTTTTTTTTGACCGTGGGTCACACTGCCGTACTTTTTGTTGTTGTCCCTCTTTCGGGTGTACAGCAACTGCCTACCGCCACTCCCGCAGCTGTCATTGTTGTTTTGTGCGTTTCAAGAGCTATCTACCCCCAGCGGCTGCTGCGGCTGTGCCTTCACGAAATAATCTAGCACAGCCGGAGCTGCAGTATATCCGTAGGGTCTCGTCTGTGTTTTTGCGTCCCCTGAGCGCAACCTACCACTGCTGTAACCCTAATACTACTGTCTAGCTGTTCCTGATGTATCCTTCGCAGTGCTGCGTATAGTACGCGGAAAATTAGGTTTTGTACGTACGGCAGTAGGCCAGTCAGATCAACGCAGGGTACAATGGGACCAGTTTAACCTGAAGTACCTTGGGTGAGTTCGTAGTAGGTATATATCTTGTGAGAGTAGCACAATCGCAAAGTACAAAATGACACCCATACTGTAACCTTTTAGTGGCACAGCATGATGCCGCTCTGGACGGGGATTTGAGCACCGTTTTGACTGCGTATTGCTCGTCGTACACTATGTTCCCCTTAGTCCCTTGCCCTTTCCTTAGATCTTTGTACTGCGCCTTTCGTCCTTTTCCATTCGTCAGTTGTCTTTTTTCCTTTGGTTTGGGGATTTTGACCGTCGTGCCCATATTTTATCGTTTGTCGTTTGTCGTGTTTCCTGTGTCACCTGTCCTTTCCCTCATCTTTGCACTGACTGTATTTTGCGTCCTTTGTACGTTTGGTCGCTCATCCGTTGCCCTTTTTGTCCTTGATCGTTTGTCTTTCCTCCGTTGTCTTTCGTCGTTTGTCTCTTGTCGCTGTCCTTCGTCCTGCAGCCGGAAGTGCCAGGTCGAGGGAGGCGGGTGTGACCGGCAACCCGTCTACGGCTGGCCTGGCGACCGCGCCACCCGCTGCGGCACACACAAGCTAGAACGCACGGTACGGATTTATGCCTATTTATAGCGCTTCAGTTTTGGATTACTTTGGGCTTCCATGCGTTTCAATTCATTAATACGGTTTTACTGCTGGACTTGAAATAATGGTTTACACTGATGCACTTAGATGGGAGACGGGAAGTCCGCGTCCTACAGAGTCAAAACATACATGCGCCGCTACACATTACGAGTCTTCCCGAAACTGACCGCCTATCAGCTGCGTCGCGTGCGTAGTTTGCGTCAGCAAACCCCCCCATGCTCAAACCTCCTACTGTGCACCTCTGAAAAGTAGCCCCAGAGGAAGTCTCCCGTCTCCTATATGCTCTAAAACACAAAATGCTGCCCTCCAGTGCACAACGTTTGGCACAGCGCAGTACCTATACACTACTCTACTGCGTTGAAGATGTCTGGTCGGGCCTGGGGGATAGCCACTACTGTGAACCGATGAACTCGCAAACCAGCCAGTCCCCTTACACTTTATTGTCCACGAACTTTGCATGTTTAGTGCGTACATGATCAAAACACTCTAACCATGCTCTGGTCTGTGATCCTCCGCCAATTGTCCAACTAATTTCTTTTGGGAAATCGCCAACCCATTGGGAGGTTGTCAACCGATCATCCTGTCTCTGTCTGTTTCCTATCCTGTCTGGTATTTTTCTTGTCTGGTTCCTTTTTTTCCTGTTTCCTGTTTCCTTTCCTGTCCGATCTTGTTTTTGTCTTGTCTTGTTCCCGCCCTTTCCTGTCTGATCTTGTTTCTGCCTCCTGTTCCGTCTGGTTTGAACCTGTTTCCGTGTCCGGTCCTATCGGGTTTCTGTCTGGCGTGTTTCCTGCCGTGCTCGTTTCCTTTCTCGCCTCCCTATCTTCTCTGTTTCCGGTCCTGTATGCTTATTGAATTATGTATTTTCTGTCCTGTGTGTTCCTTGTCTTGTCCGGCTCCTGTCGTGCCTGGTTCCTCTCTTGCCTGCTTCCTTTCCAGCCTTGTCTGTTTTTCCTGTCTCGTATGGGTCCTGTCTTTTCATGTTCCCCTCATGGCTGGTTCTGAGGCCAATTGACAACGCCTTAGGATACATATTCCAGGGGTCAGACTGTTCATTCGTTTCGCGGGCTTTTTGGTTGATGAAAACATAACACCCAGCTCCTAACCCTATACCTGCCTGATCGCGAATATAGTGCTGCTTCGGAAATCGTCAACCAGCGTATTGTGTGCTGTACACTGTGTACAATGACTTGATACTGTCGATTAAATTGCAATTGTCCCGGCCTCAACCCGGTACCAAAGCGGGCCGCAAAACCTCCTAAACCAGGGCTGTGCCGCTTTCCAGGATGTGTTTGGTTCATACCTGCGGCGGGCCATGATTTGTGCCATCCCCAACCAATATTAAGGAGGAAACACTAAACAGGCGCTGTAAAAGCTGCTGCTGTTTCCTATCCTGTCTGGTTCCTGTCTTTTCTGGCTCCTGTCCCGCCCTGTCTTGTTATTGTCCTGTCCTGCCTGGGTCCTGTAGCGTGCTGTGTCAATTCCTGTGCTGCACTGTCTGATAAATGTGCTGTTTGGGCCGTGCCCTGTCCTGTCTGGCTCGGTCCGCCTTCTCGCGCTGACGGGGGAATAATTTGTGGTTGCATGCGGTGGAACAGCTGACCAACCTGGCGACAGGGGCAGCCGTTGTTGAAAAGATGTATGATGTCAGGGGCAAGCGATGCCAGGCGAAGAATTGCATCAGGCAGCCTGGCTTCGGAGACCCGGTAAGTCAGAGGGACTCAAAGGTGGCCACAGTACAGTATACATGTATACATAGTAGTACAGCTAGAATTTTCCGAAACACGCATGATCTCCGCGACCACGCCGCCTACGTCCGAGATCCAGGCACGGACCGGCTCATACTCCAACCTAGTAAAACATGTCTGAATCTCTTTTCTTTTTTCGTGCAAGAACTCCGCCATTCTGGTGTGTGTTGCATTGTTCTTCTTAGGAGTGTGCGTCGTTTTCCCCTTCTCGTCGCGTTCACCTACCCTCGGTACAGTACGTACGCAGGGCTTTAGGCCTGGCGTACTTTAAGGGAACTATGCGTGCTTCGTGATTTCTAGGCATATCTTAGTGCGATTTATTGGGGCGTGCCCAACAATTTGCGCAAAATTAGCCCCAGGCGACCTGGGTTCAGCAACTGTGAGGCCGTAAACTTTGTTTTCTCCCACGAACCGCATTATTTCTTTACATAGCTCACGAGTGTGTGTTGGTTTGTTCGATTGTTTGGTTATTTAGTTTCTCGGTCTGTTTGGGGGATTTCGTGTTGGCGCGTCTATTGGATCATTTCCTTTGCCCCCTATGTTCGTGATTGCTAATTTTTCGGTTGCAGTTGAAAGACAAAGGGTCCGTCCGGTGCAACGAGCACAAGCTGGAAGGAATGACCAATGTCCGGAAGAGACGCGCGTTGGAGCGGCAGGCGCGGCAGAAAGACCCTTCTGTGAACTACCAACCTCGAAACCATTCCCAAGCGGAGATCCTTCACAGCCAACGGCAGCAACATGAACAGCAGCAACGACACCAGCAGCACCACCATCAACCGCAACAACAGCACCCGCAACCACACCAACAGCATCCACATCAACAGGACCCCCAACATCAGCAGCACCAACACCAACACCACCCACAACAGCAACACCAGCAGCAGCAGCCTCAACAGCAGCCACCTCAACAACACCAGCAATCACCACCAAACCAACAAGAGCAGCAACATCACCAACACCACCACCAACAGCATATCCAACAAGACCACCACCATCACCAACAACACCACCAACACCAACCAGAGGGCGGCCAGATCCCACCCGCTCCCCAAACCAGCTACGACCCACAGGGCTTCCCGGAAAACCCCAACCCTACAGTCGCGACTGGACGGGAGGACACCCGACCATCATCACCAAGGCACACACCACCTCCACGCCCTGCGATCCCCCCCTTAACGCCGTTTGCGGGTTACCTGCACCTCGAGGCGCAAGCTGAGACAACTCTAGTCGCGTCCCTTGCGATCGAGGCGACGCGAGCGGCTGCAGCCGCGGCTGCCACCGCAGCGGCTACCATGTTGCCCGCGGAAAATCCGTCTCCTGTTCCGGTGGAGGGCCATGGCGCGGAACAATCCGCGGGGGAGCACGGGCTGGTGGGTGCCCATGGTATGGGGGGGGGGAAAGCGGGCGTCGAAGGCGTCGTGGAGGGTCAAGGGGCGACGCAGGCGGTGGTACCACATACGCATGTGATGGCTATGGAGGAGCACGAGGCGAACGGAAGAAATTCGGAACCCCGTCAGGAGCAGCAGCAGTCGCAGCCGCAACACCAGCAGCCGCAGCATCAGCGCGAGGCACAGCCGCAGCAGCAACATTCGCCACAGCATCCGCACCGGCAGCATCAGCAGGATCATCAGCATCAGCATCAGCAACAGCTGCTGCAGCAGCCGACGCAGCAGCATAAGCAGCCACAGCAGCAGCAGCAGCAGCAGACGCAGCAGCATCAACAGCCTCAGCAGCATGTACTACCGCCGCCGCCGCAGGAGCCACCTCAGCAGCAGCAGCAGAACCACCACCGTCAACAGCACCAACCGCCGCCACACCAGCAGCAACAGCCGCAGCAGCCGCAGCTACCATTGCCTCTGCCTTCGCAAGAGCAGCAGCTATCACCGCAGCAGCAGCAGCAGCCACAACAGCAGAACCCGCAACAACCCCAGGCGCAACACCCGCAGTCGCAAACACCGCCACATCAGCAGCAGCAGCAGCAGCAGCAGTCACCGACGCCACGGCAACAGCAGCAGCAGCCGCAGCAGCCACCGCCACCACCGCAGCAGCAGCAACCACCGTCACCACAACAGCAACCGCCGCCGTCGTCGTCGCAGCAACAGCAAGTGCACGAAGAAGCGCAGCACCAGCAGTGCCAAAGGTCTCAGGACGTGCACCACGAAGGGCACGGCGGGCAAGAACCCCAAAAGTATCTCCCACAGCAAAACCACCCGCGACCCCACCCGCAGCAAAATCACCCTCATCAGCCCCCCCACCCCAACGAGCAGGGACACCACCAACCTTGCCACCAAGGAGTGCCCTCAGAGACGCCTCCTCATGTGGAAAGCCTGACAACACCGCCTCAGAGTGGCGTTGGCGAAAGTGTAGCAGATGCGAATGGTCGACTGGGGGACGCGACTGATCCTATAGGCGAGGCTGCGGGAGTGGGATTGGCGGGGGTACAGGAGGGCGTACAGTAGGTAGACCCGTTGGGATGTTGAGCCGCCCTTGATTCTTTTACTTGGTTGTTGTGTTGTCAAGCTGCCGCAGCGGCAGTGCTATATAATGCATGTTACGCCTTCTGTGTTCGTTCCTGCTATGAGTGTTTGCTGGGTTGCAGAGATAGTGGGGACATGTAAAGTCCCCGGCAGTCTCTCGTCCCTTGCCGCAGTGGTCGGTTGCGAGGTGGAACCGATGTGTCTTTAGGTTTCCGCTAAGTAGTGGTTCCCACGGTGGAACCCGAACAGTATTTCCTAGATGGCTAGGGCTGTGGGCTAGGGTGACTATAAGTCGCCGACTACCTACAGTAGGTAGTTCTTTAGTTGCTTAGGTGGCGCAGTAAGTTACCTACCAGACAGGTAGTTTGTTGAGATTTGCGTCTTTGCGTCTGACTGACGCGGTTGTGGCTTGACGTGTGTTTTAGATTGACTTAGCTTACGCTTATATGCCCCCCCCAGCTCGTAAGTAGCCTTGAATTGCAAGCATTTCACAGCCCTAGTTTCGGCAAGGCGCTGTTTTAAAGTGTGTGGGAATGCCCGTGCCGGTGTGACGTTTTCTTGTGATGTGCTCTAGCGGTACACTGTTCATGCTCCAGGTGTAGGGCATATGTTGTTCTTGGCGGCACGCGATACCAGAAAACGGTTAGTGCTGTTACCCCTTTGTGGCTACGTACAGGAGTTCCATTGAGCAGGTCAATGTTGTTTGTATTGTAGAGTATTAATGGCGATTGTCAGGAGAGGGGTGATGTTGTTAGAGCTAACGGGGTTGTTGTATTGAAACGACCAAATGTTGACAGCTCCAGTAGATGAAAAAATGAACTACGCCTGCTACGATAGGGGTGGAACGTTTTGTCCAAACAATATCTTGACGAAGCTCCTCAAAAAAGTGACTCCCCAATGTCGCGGGATATCATTGATTTATGCTTCGTGGTACATATGGATAGGCCATGGGCTTGCACTTTCATTTTTTGCTCGGTGTCAGGTTTTGGGTCAGGCAGAGAGCTCCCTGAGTAGGGACCCTCGGAAGAAAAAATGTACGCCCCTATCGTAGCATGCCTGCGTTTTCGTTGTTGTGCTACAGTAGCCCTCCATTGGAGAATGTTACCGCTTTCAACGGTGTAGGGCATGCTGTTGGTGGAGCTCCATCTTCAGCAGAGGTGTTACGGCGGACGTTTTGCCAGCGATATACGACTGTAGCGTGTTCGTTTTGTAGCAGTACCTGATTCTGTTGTCCGTTTCTTGAAGTTCGTTTAATGAAGCGTTGACAATCTGATGTGTATTTTTAAAGTTTGGCGGGCGTTATCCGCATCGCAACGTCGTGCACGTCTCTGTTGAACTGCGCCAGGTATGCTGTGAGTCTCGGAGGCAATGACTGGTTTGTTCGGCGTTTTTCGCTAGTCCCTTCGCCTCGCACGGTATATCTTATTTTGATGTGCTGCCTTGGCGTGGTCTGAATCCATGGGCTTACCTAGGGTCTCCGTCTCGAAAAGCCCAAATGTGTCCATAATCACCCGCCAGAGACGCCATAGATCGGTATACCGTTTGTTTCATGCCAGTTGACGGTCTAACATAAGTAGCCTAATATAGCAGTCAAGCTCTGGTTTATAGGCTCTGGCCGGAACATACGGCGGCTACTTATAAGTCATTAACGTAACCCTTTCAGTGTGGCCATATCCCATGGTCGGGGTTGTACTTTTTGGCTCACTATGTTCTGACCGGCTGAGCACCTCGAGTGATCGACTACAGTACTACGACCGGTTAGTGTGAAACATTTCCTGTTGCATTTGTTTCAGGAGTACAACAGCACATGGAACCCCGATGAGATTGTGCAAACAAACCTTTTCGGAGCCATGTTTCGGGTGAGAAAATGAGCTCGTCATGTTATCAACAGCGTTGCTACGGTATCAAGCGTTCCTGCTTCGCCTACGATGGGTGACCACCCCTTGTACAGCTCACGCAACATCACGCCTAATTTGGCAACATGCAGAGGCCTACTGCTGCTATGCCAAGTTTGAAGCATGGGCGAGCACGCAAATCGCAAAGACATCGCGCAGACCTTGGAACCCGCGCGAGTTTCATATTACATACTATACCAGACATCCACACTGGTCACGATATTACCTTGTACGCTCACTACTATGACGCCGTTGCTGGCAGCGTTATACTTCTGAAAGAATACCAGTCGAACAACAGTGCGAATGATCATACTTCGCTTCTGAAACACATTCCAATCTGCCATGGTGTACTGTCTGCAAGGCGAATGAACAGTTGCAAACAGGTTTGTGTCGGAGAGAGACGATTCCAGGTACCTCGTATGTATTTCGTACTGCTAAAATACTCAATACTGCACCTCAAGGATAACCAATATCCCAATGATCAGTTTGTTGACCGAGCACATAGAAATTACTCCGTAGCAGCCTACGGTGTTTCTGCCGTCCCCTCGTACAAAACGACGTGTGGTGCTACTACAAAAGCAAACCTTGCACGAATAGACTAGCGTCCAACCCACGTTTCTGCTGCCCTCCCAAACAAGGGGGTCGTGTGGTGCTACGTACTACTACAGGGGAAACAGAGGTTGCCTTTAAAAGAATGCGACCCCGCGATACAGATGTCCCTTTAGGAGATTCAGATGATGTCCAGCGACCCCAGAAGCGATGTTCCAGCAGCCCATAGGAAACGATCCAATTGATGTCCAACGAACTCAGAAGCGAAGTTCTGGAAGCCCTAAAGAGTGGAGATGCCCAGCGATCCCGGAAGCAATGATTTAGGAGCCCTAAACAAGCGATGATGATGCGGCGATTCCAGAAGACACTCTCCCCCGGCAATCCCAATAGATATACCGGGTATGACACTGTCGCCCGATCCCGAAACGACACTCCGGCGACCCCACGATTGTTAGTGCGGCGACTCCGGAAGCTCCGCTGGTCTCATCGAACAGTGCGTAGCGATTCCGAAAGTTCTCGCTCCGGCAATCCCAAGCGCTCGGGTTTGGAGAGATCCCTTGCAAACGTCTTCCCGGCGACCCCGCGGTGGTAAGGCGACCCTGATTATATTTGACGGCCTCTGTCAAAGTTGTCGTCGAAGTTATCAACAGGCTTATTTTCGGTGTCATCTGGGCGAGTTTTGGCCCCGATCGCATCAATCGTGTGTCGTATGTGGGCGCGGAGCCCCTTGCGCGTAGAACTCGGCGTCGTTGTGTGTTGTCGTTTCGTGCACGGAGCACCACTCCTTCTCAGCACTGCCCCCGGATCTAGATTCTGGTTCGGGCCGGCGAGCTTGTTGCTTTTCCCTGGGGCCTTAGTAGAAACAGCGCAGCCACTCATGTAACGCCCTGCCTTGCCGCAGTTACGGCAGATAGTAACACTGGTATAGGTTGATGTGGATGCTGCTGTCGTGGCCGTGCTATGCCCAGCAGTCTTTTCCGCTTTATTCCTCGACAGCCCGTCCTCGGAGAGGTGGCCTAGAACAGTCTGAATCGTCGGGAGATCGAAGTCCGGGTCCGTCCAGGTCATTAGCTTGACGTCCCGGTACTCCTCCGTGAGACCATGGGGAACAATATCGATCTTCCAGGTCATGAACTTGAGTAGAGGATATCATTTAGATCCTGACTGACTCTGTCGTACGCGGCTTGGCGTTGCTCGAGAGACGCTTGCGAGGAAGCTGCCGGTCCCGTCGTCGTGATCTTGGCCTTCGCTTGCCCCTCCGGTATGTGAAAAAAAAAATGGACGGGCGATGCTCAGCGTGAAGCGGGCAGTTTTGCACCAGTCATCAATCTGGTCGGGAATCATACCACTTAAATGGTTTTACACCCCTTAACGCGCTCGAAAGGCTGGCATTCACGTTAAACTCGCCCGTGCTTCAGCGCGGTTGTACGTTCGCCCATACGTAGCCGCTGCCGCGAAGTATCTGCTCTCGGTGAAAAGAACGCCCGTGGTTCGGATGGTGTGCAGTCGGTTTTGCAGCAGCGGTGATAGTAGTCTCGAAACAGTCCGTCACGTACACACGAAAACGATCGATTCTGACGTATCGCACCGAGCACACTGTTTGACCGAATGTACTCACTCGTACTCGAAAACGTAATTGGCCCGCTACTCACTCTACATGAGCGTTTCAATTGTTTCGATCTTACAGCAGTATACAGTATAATACTCGTACTCACCCTCCAAGGTTCACCCAAGTACGCAGCAGCGGTATGCTCGAGGTTCGTAGCAACGGCTCCAGATGGCGATGCTTGAGGTAGCTATGTAGATTTCCTTCTTCTTGCTGTTTTAGTGTCGTTCTTCGTACGGGAGCTGGAGATGGTGAAGATCACCTCAGCTCTGCGTGGAGAAGCTCAGTGTTGCAGCAGCCCGGCCTCAGTTGTTGCCGTTTCTCGATGATGCTGACGGCTTGCGGCACTGCTTGCCCTGGTGCGTAAATCGAAGGCTCACGACTTCTTGTTGGATTCCCCGCAGTAGGCGCTCGTGCGAAGCTTCTGATTCCAATCAGGTAGCCGGCCCCAGAGGTAAGCACTCCAGCTGGTGTCGGATCGACTTTTTTATGGTTGTTGTAAAAGCTTCAGCTCTCAGAATGGCGCTCAAGGCCGCTTGGAAAACCAGGTACAGGCACTGGAGAACCAGGTATCAGCCTCCAAAGATCATCAACCACCAGAATGGCCGACAGCAGTATGTTAGTAGGCGTGCCAAAAGCCAGCGCTGTTCTGCTGCGTGTCGTTTTCGGCCATTTTACAAGTAGTTTGGAGGTGTCACTACTTCAGCCATCCACGAGCAATTCAACTTATTATGCTGATTATGATGCACATCATCAATAGGGTCCGCAACAAAATAGTTTCAGTTTGTGAGACTCTATGCTGAAGCCTGGAGAATACTGACAACGGGAAGCTTCCTCCGGCTTCCATCAATCATACTATCGACACCGGCGTAACCCACTGTTAGCAGCGGAGCAAGCACGCGAATTGTACCAGTATACTAGCACCAGGCGGAACAACGACGTCATCCTACCACGATATCTATCTCGAACAGCGATTCACGTTGTTGGATCAACTGCAGCGTCTTTATACACCACGGAGTCCATCAACATTGTAGAGCGGGGCCGACCACGCGATCTGCCCCGCCATTCTCCGGTGTACTGCATACATGAAGAGTTTTTTGTGAAGGTTGGGCGCTCGCACGAGGAAGTCACCACATAATATATATAGCGCTTCATAACGCGAACGCGAACGGATCACATTCTAGCGATCTAAAGATTTATCTGGTATCATCTAGTTAGTTCCTTACCTGCCGTTATGAGATTTTGTCCAGGATCTGCACAGGTCGAACAGATCCGACCCCGGAAAATAATTTTTAGATCATTCATGCGGTTTCGAGGGGCCCCACACGGCAACGTGAGCTAAATGTTTCGCGATCGGGACTAAATCTGCCTTCAAAGAGCTCGATCTTAGAGCGGGAGTGGAAAAGTCCGGGGTATGGAACGGTTAGGTGTAAGTATCTAAAATTCCAAACATTTCTTACTCTCCCGCCCGGAAAGTCAGGAGCCGGGTATTGTGCACCCCTCCAGGGTCCCTGGAAAGCCACCGGAGTGTCGCCGGGGGCCGCATCTACGTACGACGAAATGTACTGGTATATTTATACGACCCAGATCTCCATCGACTTTGAAACCTTGGCTCTCTTAAACCAATCAACAGCCACTATAGTGCTTGGATTTGTTTTCATCCTCGAGCGGAATAGTTATCAGAAAGCTCACGATCCCCGCAGGTGCATATATATGTGGCGTGTCTGGGGATCATCCTCTGACATATCGACGGATTTACTACTGACGCGTACGCATGCGGGTGCTCACGCTAACCGCAACCTGTAACCGCCATGGAAGACGTCTCCGACTACGAAGCATACCATGAAACCCTGTTTCTCTCTTCGCTGATGAAGGTGGTCCATCCACCTAGCCGGGTGTTACAGCGATGTTCACCCGAGCTCCTGCTGAGGTCAGGGGTGTGGGTGTAGTGGTGTGGACGATTTGTTTCCTCTCATGCACATTCTCTACATACTCATACAAAATCCAGTCGTGTGTCAACTTAGCCCGTCGATTCCGTTGTAACAACAGCAGACCAGGCTGCTGCTACCTGCGCACGTGGGTATAGCGATCCGACCTGATCTCGAGGGGAGCCGGTGTGGCCGAGATTGCCACCTGGTCCAGGGGGATCGTCGCTGTTTCCGCTTGGTCAGCCAGCCGCCGGCCGGCCGAACAACGGCACTGTACGTATTTCAGTACCACTGTCATGTACAGATTCACGTCACTACACTAACATACATGACCGGTACCCGCACCTAACTATCAAACCGTCGTGCATCCCGTCCGCCACACGAACTGCGTTTAGTACATATTATACACGCCTCATGCAACATACAATACTCACATCACTACGATACCCGATCGACGATCACAACTATTACGGGGGACCATAGTTAACAGGACCTATGGTATACATAAAAACTATATGTTTAGCCATTTTTACCAACAATATTTGGTCCTGTTAACTATGGCCCCCCGTAGTAACTGATCAATGCTACTACTAATACAATGCGGTATGGTATAATAACCAGACTGCAGTAGCGTAGTGGCGTGCGTTTGGGCCCACCATGCCTTTACTGTGCAGTAGGGAGGGGGGGGTGTACTCGATAGAAGACATGTACTCGATGTCATACATGGCCGTAGTCGTATGACCATAGACCCCCGCATCGCTACAATGCTGGGACGGAGCATGTCGGGTTTTCACCGACCAGGCAGGCGTTGCTTGTACCAACACCAAGGTAGGGGGGGGGGGAGTGTTTACTCATTACTCATCATCATGCATGGCCGTAGTCGTATGACCATAGACCTTCGCATCGCTACAATGCCGGGACGGACCACGTCGGGATTTCACCGACCAGGCAGACATTGCTCGCACCAAGCGCGAAGCGCCGTGAGGTGTCCGGCGAGTCGCATGAAGGGTGAGCTGCATCCTACTAAGAACCGCTTCTGAGGCGGACGTTCTCGCATATGGAGGACAGCGTCAATGGATTGATTTAATTTCTGGTACGGCCAGCAGGGGGGGGGGGGGTACTTTAGGGACCAATAATTTCTGACCGACGGGGCTCCTCACTTGAGTAACTACTACACCCCATGTTTGGAAACCCATATTATCGGGTACTGGTAGGGGTTTGACGGTGCAACGGTTCGTTTCATACAGCTTACCAATTATCACTTGAGCGCACTATTTTATCCAAAACAAATGGTTGATGGGTGAGAGATACATAGAAAGATCCTACAAAGTGATGCCTCAGAAATCGTACACGTTTATCATCCCATGCAATCGTGGTAAAGCACGCGCTAACTTTGAAACCGTTCTGCACGTTCCGAAAACACCCCATACAATAATAAAACATTCCACTAAACAACACTCCAAATAGTGATCCAGTCTTCCACTTAGCAGCACTTTCAATTCCAGCGGACGTTCAGCGTTTCACTAGTCTGCTGCCGAAACATATCCACGGCATATTCGTAAAACATCAAATCCGCAGCCAACCGCGTGCTCAACTCCGAGCTTTCGTACGCCCAGTCGAGTAACGCCTGCCTTTCGGGCGATTGCGTTGCCTGGTTTGAAGTCACGGAGGCGTTCCATTGCCGCACGGGGCTCTTGACCTTTGCGTTAAACAGCTGCATCGACAGATCCCATTCTTGAAAGCGGTTTCAAGGTGGCACAAAAAACAAACGGCAAGTGGGCAAACGTGGTTGGAGGATGCAACGTATGTACCATGAAATATCTACCATACTTGATACCGGTCGAACATTGTTTATGTATTTAGTGATGTGATGTGCTTTCAGTGATGTACTCACTGTAGAACATATGCACCTACTACACCGTAATTTCTACGATATTTCTGTAGGTGTACCCTATGATGTACCACATGTATGTGCTGCACTACAAGTGGCGTATAATACCATACGTAGTTGATGAGTGTTTTTCTTCATGTACCCTCTCTGAATTACCATCTTTGATGATACTTGCTCATGCTCACATCAATATATATGCGTGCGAGAAGCTAGAGGGAGTGGAGAGGGGCGGGGCCTCCTGTCGTTCACAGGGTATGTAACTCATCTATCTGCCGTCGGGAATGGTGAAATTCGCCATTCCATTGAGGAGTTATCGATATTTTATGCTCGCACGTAAGACATGCGGCGATAGGCGCGGAGGGGTACTTTTCGAGGGAGCACACATCGCACAGATCGTCTACTGAATAATTAGATCCTCTTAGACGTATCCTACCCTGGTGTTGTGAAATAAATACCGTTGTACATGATGATGCACATTACAGATCCAACTAGCCAAATTTGTGCTGCAGTAGATCGAGTAGAGTGTACGACTCCCACCCGAGGACACGAGCTAAACCTTAATACTAGAGACCAATGGTCAATATACCCGGAAGGATCTACAGTACTACTGTAGATTTTGGGGTGGGGATCTGATCTACTTTATTTATCTAATGTTTTCGACGTGTGTGAAGTGTTGGACCAGACAGGGTTCTTCAACTGGAGAACTGCCGCATCTTTTCGGAGTTTGGCTTGTGTTACACGAATTACGGTGGCCATGTTTCGAACTTCTCTCGGATTGTATTGTACCAGATATGCTGTTGTGTGGAATTTGATGGCGCTGTTTACGTGAAAAAAGAATGTATGACAGTGTATGACGGTAAATAGCGTGCCGTCCGCTCGTGTGCCTCCTCTGCTACACTCGCTCAGTTGTGCGCGTGCGCTGCGCTGACGACGAACGGATTGGTACTTCCCGCCCACTTTTCTCCCAGTGTTCCTTGTTGTTGCCGCTGTCTTCAGAAGTCAGTCCTTCCATCGATGGTCGTTAGAGAGAGATAGGCGGGGGTGATTCCTCAGGTCACAATGAAAACGCTACAATCTGAGTGCTACGTGCTGGTTATTTAATCTATGTTGTATGCTATAGTACGGTACTACTCTACGATAGTGTATGCTATCACATTATGCTCGCGTTGGCCACGTTGCGAGGGTGTGAGTCGCACCTTCCAAGATGCCAACCGCCGTGTATGTCGACAGCAGGCCCTGGAGGCAAGCATTAGGAGCACGCGCACGTAGGAAAGGAATACGTGACTGAGTGAGTTGGTACGCGTTCGTCAACAGTAAGCACAGGAATGAATGCAAATGCAAACACATGTAAGCAGGGTCAACCAGCCAATGGGCTGTAACTCCACATACAAGTGCCATCGAAAACGAGCAGCCAAATGCTTGCCGTTGTATCATGTCTATGTTGGCAGCAGGGACAGACGAAATTATCATGTTCAATTTAGTTTTTGCTGCCGCTGCACAGCAGAAACTATGCCACGTCGCGAAGTCCCCAAATTCAACGATCATGTCTCCACGCGTGCGTGACGCCCACACAAGCTGATACGAGATTACACTTTTGACGCGTTCTGCGATAGAGGTAGCATATAAATACAATATGTCTGACTGACCGAGCTCCTTAAGTTAATTTCGTTGGAATACCCGTAGAAGGCCATGAAATCGTGTCCATCGGGTCGCAGCTTCGCTTTCTTTTGAAATACGGTTTCCCCGGGTTAAGGCGTTTCGAACTGCGGACGCGTTTCGAAGACGCACGACCTAGAATTCAAGAGGTTCGTCCCCCACAAGAGAGGGAATGCAGTCCTGAAAGGCTTGGCCGCTTAGGACTCCGAGATGGCTGAATCGAATTCCACGAGTTTTGTTTGTCTCCAAAGCGGGCATGCAGTTCTAAGAGGCGATCCTCAAGAGAAGGCAGCCTTAAAAACGATTAGGCCGCAGCATGCATCATGAAACCCCGTCGGGAGCGGCCATAGTAAGCGTTACCGTATCCCCCGCAAGAAAACCGCCTCTCCCCCGCCGGACGAAGTTCAAAGCTGGCCATCTCGACAAAGCGGGAAGAGCGCAAGCGCACCGAGAAACGCGTCTGTGGAAATACTTGGTCGATACTTGACCAAAGACGCCACAGTGTTCAGCGTGTGGTCTCTCCTTAAGCCGTTTTGCTTTGGAGACAATCGGCTCGGAAATTGATTTTGCAGTAGGGTGTCGTGATATGTCTCACGTGTTATACGGTACTACAGTGGTGCGTTCGATCACACCGCCCTTCTCGAGGCGTGGACACCTGCTAATCGTCAATCTTAACGAAGGCTTTGCGCTTGGTTCCCAAAGCCGACCCTCCGACCTCAATCCCAACCCTGACACGAATCCAAATATTAAGGCATTGATCAGTGCTTGGATGCTGTGCTTCGAAATAATCTCCTACTCTATTTAATGGTCGGGTTCTACGATAGAGGTAGCATGTGTACGTTATTTTGTTTTCTGAATGACGGGGTTCTATAACCCAAAATCGTCGGAATGCCAGTCTTGTTTCGAAAAATGACGTTCTTTTAATACTTGGGCCATGGGATTATTCATCGGGATGCAATTTGATTTTTGCTGTAATCAGTTTTCGGGTTAGGTATGGAGCTCCTCAAGTGAGGACCCCCAGAAATAATGGGGTGAACGTCTATCATAGAACGCCAGAATAGGTTGGTTGGACATGCTCGGGATGCTGTGGCTGGGAAATACTCTACTGCAGCTTAGCTAATCCTCGCATCATACACCCTTTAGCTAACCAGGGTGCGCATTGAGCTATCCTAGGAAGGACACCTTCTACGATGGAGGTTGAACATTTCCGGTGAAGCGTTTCAGAATGACGGGGTTCCTTGACCCAAAATCGTCGGAATGCCAATCTTGCTTCGAACAAATGACGTATTTGTATACTTGTGCCGTGAGACCGTTCATGGGGGTGCAATTTGATTCTCGCTAATGTCAGTTTTCGTGGGGGGTATGGAGCTGCTCAAGTGAGGAGCCTCAGTAAAATAAGTGTGAACCTCTATCGTAGAACTCCTCGAATATGCACTATCAGCAGATGCCCACTGCTGCCCTTTTCGCCTACCATAAATAGGGCTTTTCTACAGAAGAGCCAACGCATACTATAGCAGGGGTGAACCTGCAGCATCCCCGTGGTTCCTCACTTACTTGAGGGTCTCCCCGGTGTACACCATCCATCGTTGGGGCTTCAGAGGGGAAAAATGACGATACACGGCGATGGCTACCGCAACGGCCGCTACGTATTTTAGGGTGTGTGATACAATGGTTCGTGTCGGAGTTTCAATGGAATGGGTCGTACAGCCTCGGACGCAAAAACCCTACCCCTCTCCTACGCTGTTTAGCGCTCACGCCCCTCGTGGACGCGGTCGACAACCCCAAAATTTCGATTGTTTTGGTCGCTATCTCGGAGTCCGGAAGGGGTTTTAATAAAATAAGCCGAACGCTTGCATACAAGAGCAATCCTCCGTCCCGTGGTCCTAGGTTTGTGTCTTGAAAATCATTTTTAGCACGCTGAAAAAAACACGATATTGACTACCAGGTGAGATACAGCAATATTAGTTCCTCAGGGCCCTTAAGGAGCTCCAGGAGTCATAGGTATCTCGAAAAAAAGAGGCTACTCTCGTTATCGCAGCACCCATTTTGTCGACTCTACTGTTTGTGTGTATACTGGCGTACCTTGACGTTCTCCATCATTTGCCAGCCCTCAGGAGTGTCGATGTTGTGCGGCCACCTTTGCGGTTTGCTCTGCGGGGCGGAGAAAGACGTTTGTCGGGGGGAGATAGAGGAGTCCAGAACTCAGGGACCAACTGCTGCGGGTTTGACTAATCTAAGTAAGTACCCTTTTCCATGCGCTTTGTACTTGATGTGTTTTTTTGTGGGTGTTTAGGCTTTGAGGCATGTGAATATGACAAACCGCGGTACTGCTGATAAGTTGCGAGTTGCACTTTGCCTAAAAAAACGTTTCACATACCTAGCACCGATTATCGATTCTCATGTCATGCTCTAGATATTGACGGCCGAAATATTCTCGATCTTTCGTATAATCTACTCCATCTAGCTCTTGTTGCCGGCTGGGCCTCCCGTTACCCGCCTGACTTAGTACAGGTTTCCCGGGGTGGATCTGAACGATGCAGATGCTGTACTCCCTCTGATAAGCTGAGGAACTACAGCGCATTCTTGATATCTAAAGTACATCATAATATGTCCGACGTGTGACAAACATTGCTCACAATCGATATTGCCCCGTTTTGGAATGAGGTTCAGAGCCACTCGGGCGAGCGGCCCGAGGTAGCTTGTGCCGTATTTCCCTTCACAAGTGAAATATATTCAAACCTGACCGCGAACGAGCATCGGCGATCCGTACTGCTGCACGGCGCGGAATAAGCAGTAGACACCCACCGCGATATCCGGCCTGCACAGCTCGAAGCGGGGGTCGCATAAGAAGGAGTGCATCATAAGCCTGAATGCCGAGTTTCCCCATCGCTCCCTGGAAAACTCCAAAAGCCTGTCCTGCAAAAGTGCTGTCTGGCCTTCCGAGTTGCCACACCACTGCCAAGGTTTGTTTTGGGAATATAAAGTCGGGCCGGGGAGAAATAGAGAGGGGACAGGAACAACAATGCAATCTTGTTAGTTTGGGGGAGAATCTCACCCGTTGGCCAGGAATATAGTCCGATCGATATATCAATGAACCTTCTGGGATACGATAGAGGGAGTCCTTTGGGCTCAAAGCAGTTGTGGCTGACGGGGCCCGCTCCTATACCAAGCAACCCCCCACAGCAGTTGGAATAATATGAACTCACGTTTTACAACACAGTGGTGTACCCACTTGAAGAGCACCCCGTCAGATATAAGCTGCTGAGATAAAAAGTGGTCTTATCTCCGTTTTAGGCCTATCTTTTCAGACGGAACATATGTTGAATATGGTTAGTTTCAACTCCGTTTGATTTTCACGTGACAAGCCGATTGTCACAAGCCGATTGTCACTTGGTTTCATCTCTACTACGGCCTTGATCCACCGGGTGGTATAGAGAGGGATGCACCAGCACTCACTACTTGTGGTAGTATTTCTTTGTGCACCGGCCGCAAGTCATGGGATTGTTTCTCTAGCCTTTGTTCCCGTCAGCGTTTCGGCGAGGCAGAGAACGCTTGAAAAATCCCTCACAAGAAAAGTGCAGGAGCGACCCCTATCGTTGCACGTGAAGGAGTTCAGGTAGGAGAAGGCATGACTGTCCCAGGACCTTCGTCGTCAGACGGAATGTCTCCATGGCAGCCTTTCATACCGCAATACATTAGGATGCGTGTATAGAGTCTGTATTTGCGCAGTTTCCGCCAGGGATGCTGATGATATCGGTGTACAATATCTAAGTCTTACTGCTGTCTATTCTTCGATAGAGCCAGCAGAGCTCATGACGACACTACCTCGTGACCGCCCCTATAAATAGTTGAATATAGTACGTTTTATCATTTTCTTCTCCGAGCGCGTCGCGGATGAAAACACACAGCGATGTTAAACACGCATGTGTATACTTCGATCTTGTTTCCGTACCTTGTCCGGCCTGTTGTCCGGGATGGCTTTGTCCTTGGGACAAAAATAGAAGGCCGACACAAGCCTGTCGATGGGATGCCTCACCATGGTGAAGAACTCGCAACTCCTACCCTCATCCTCCAGTGGGAGCCTTAGAACACACGAATAATGGAATCGGAGGGCGAGATCAATGGTCGAGTTAGCGTTGGGCCAGAGAAGATCTCCAGATCAAGAGCCGGGAAAGTTCATATCATACCCATTCGGTGGTGCATGGTTTGCACTGAGGCGTGCTTCGACGGGGGGGAAATCGGCGTATGTAGCACATTTGATCTAAACCCTTTCTGGACGACAGGGTGCCGTCTCAGCTGGGAGGCTACGCAACTTGGTCGGAATTCCATTTCGGTTTTCACCGTGTGACTGATCACATAGCCAAGCACACTGACGTTCCAGCTTGACTGTGTCACCGCGGTCATATTCTGGGCGAGGTAAATAGGTGCCCGGAAAGTCCAGGTGCTACTGTTGTACCCGTTTCGTCGCACGCATGCCCAGCAGTGCTGTAAATGCATGTTCGCTGCCTCCAACGATCGCTGCCTCAGGCGGCCACCAGGGGGTGTTTCGGCCAAGGTGTACCGCTGCGGTTTGGCACGACTGTGATGGAGCGAAGAAGGAGAAGATACCCAAACATGACAGCGGCAATAGGGCACCCGATGCGTGCTTCGAAAATCGGTATCATTTGTTCGTTTTAGACCTTCTGTGGGCTATTGTACTGCTCACGGGGATAAATGCGCGGAAAACTGTTCTTGACTGAGAGGTGTTATAGACCCCCCCCATGCCCGACCATGGCCCGCGATTTTCACGTGGGAGCCATCGTATAAGGTTGCCGCGGTAATATGGCGTGCTTTCTGGCGTCTAACGATGCCGTCAAGCAGGGGGTCGGTACGGCGCAATACCAACAACGCCTGCAATGCGGCAGGCGTTAGCGCGCAGGGGATGCCCATGCTGCGGCAGAGCGGGTGCATCTCGGTTCAAACAGTCTTGACTGACTGGGTATCTTGACGGGGGTAAGGGCAACACCTACATTTATTTTCTCAGGCTCTCCTGGCATGAAGAGCTCTAGATCTAACTTTGAGGCGTCCTACGATAGAGGTTCACCCTTTTGAGGCTTATCACTTAAGGAGCTCCATACCTTTTCCGAAAACGGGCTTCAGAAAAAATCAAAATGCATCGCGGCGAACAATCCCATGGCCCGAGTCTACAAAACGTTTTCTTTCGAAATCAATATTGACATTCCGATGAATTGGCGTCAATGAACCCCGTCTTTCGGAGACAAAATAGCGGTAATGTGCTACATCTATCGTAGAACGGGTCCTTTATGAACCGAGGGTTTCGGTTGAACAATCAACATGGGCTTGTCATGTACATTATTGCTAATATTTTCGATACGAAGTACAAACATATGGGATCAATGATATTGGGTAGTAGTCCCTCTGTGCTGTCGGTGCTGTCAGCGCCCTTAAGGAACCCCGTCGTCAGAAATTCCTTGGCACAAACAATGTTTCCTTCATGGTAGCGCGCGTCTTCTTGACCCTTTCAGTACCGCGCATTGTACACAAAGATACGTCCAACTCTAATTCCAAGTATGTTATCCCCGGCATGGAAGTACACTCCCGAAGAGGTTTATTTGAGAAACCACAACCCGAATATTTATTGAGTCCCGCCTGTGCTTTATTCTCCTGTTCGAGCTGCCCTAACTCCAACTCGACGGGAGTAGACGAGAGCAGAAAGTGCTGACCCCTCCTCGAGATCAACATGAAATGCGCGTCCAGTAGCTGGGAGGGGCCTGCTACTACTGTATCTGACCCGGATATGCCTTAGAGCCATGGAGAAGCTGGAGGCAGAGGGGAAAATATCATTCGTGGGATGAACTAGTCAACGACAAAAACCTATGGCCTTGGTTTTTGGATTACACGCACGGTTTTACTCGAAGCCGGTCTTCGGCCGAGGCATCGAGATCCTCATACGAGGAGACCTATTAATAGACGTATGACTGCTGTAGGTGCACCCCTTATCGTAGCCCTGACCGTGTACCGCGCCATATCTCACCTGAGCATTTCGACGTACCCCATGATGACCGACGAGTTATTAACGACGTCTAGGCGCTCCTCCGGTGTCGTTCTCACCACTCCCGTAATCAGCCCTAAAAAAGAATCAGCCGCAATAACATTATTACGGGGGACCATAGTTAACAGGACCAAATATTGTTATTAAAAATGGTTAAATATATAGATTTTTATGTATACCATTGGTCCTATTAACTATGGTCCCCCGTAATAGTCGTAGCAGTAAGTGCAGTGGTAGTAGTAGTAGTAGTAGTAGTAGTAGGAGTAGTAGTAGCAGTAGTAGTAGTAGTAGTAGCAGCAACAGATTTGTGGTAGTAGTACTGTGGTAATACTGTACAGTACATAACAGCATCAAACGACGAGCGCGTGGTCACCTCAATCCGTCTTTCAAGATAGTTCAGCGGTATAAAAGTAACTACCGCCATGCTGTGTGCGTGTACTACATACAGCCTGATCCCTTTTGTTTCGGACGACCCCCCCCCATATCGCATTAATACGGAGGGGCTACTCGTGTTACCGATGTTGTACACTAATATCACTAATACTCCCTTTTGAGGCGTTATACGATAGACGTCCACCCTATTGTTTCTGAGGCTCCTCACTTGAGGAGCCCGATACTAGTAATAAGTCACCCGAAAACGACTTCGGCAAAAATCTTATTCCCTCCAGACGAGAAATCCCATCGACAGAGTATACTAAAAAGTCACTTTTCGAGACAACTTTGGCCTCCCGACGATTTTGGGATGTAGAACCCCTGCATTAAACAAGTGCGGTAACAAACATGTGATAACCTCTATAGTAGAACCGAACACGTCTCGGGTTTGGACACGGCCCCCCCGTCTGTACTAAAATCGAGTAAAATCAAGCCCCGAAAACAATCTACGAATTTGAATGGGGAAAGGAATCATGCCACGATATCGTAGAGATGCAGTCATGTTCATTGAGGTTCCTCGCTTGTGGAGAGCCTTGCCTTCCACCTAAAAGCTGCCTTCGAGGACAGCTGAGAACAACCCGAAGAAGCAACGCACGGCCTGCGGTAGGTCCTCGGCAAAAGTCACTGCCACAAAGGCCACATTGGGGGCCGATAAAGCCGAAAGGTTGATTTATCTCCCAGAAAGATTCTCGAGATTTCCTCGATGATGAGTGAATTTGGTACTGAAACACGGAGACGGTGTGTGAATTTAAACAGAGGAGGGGAAAATATCTCGGGAACGCGCGATCTCCCACATTATTTGGCAGTTGAATCTACTAACATGGCAGTTTCCATGGAAGTATTTTTTTGTTTGCCTTCCATTGACGTAGAGAAACTTCCATGAACGTAAAGAATGTTCTATTGGATTTGAAAAATACCTCCTGGGAAGCCAGTAACAGACTCCATGGAACCTTCCATCTTCTTACCTACAAGCTTGTATCCACTTCCACGGAAGCGCGTGTACTTTCCAAAAGCTGAATGATAAGGCGTTCTACGATAGAGTTTGACCCTAAACTTCCTGAGGCTCTTCACTTAGGGAGCTCCATACCCCACCCGAGATCTGACTTCAGCAAAACGAAAATTGCATCCCGATGCGTAATACCATGGATACAAAAAGGTCTTTTTTCGAAACAAGATGGGCGTTCCGACGATTTTGGGTTAAGGATCCCCGGTCATTCACACAACAAATAAATAGAGGAAATGTGCTACCCCTATCGTCGAACGCGCCTAATCTTCTATGGGAGTTGTGTAAGCTTCCATTGAATCTTCCTTCATGCGATACCCCACCAATTTCCGTTTTGCCCTTCTCCCGCTGGTACCTTTACCCCACAGTAGGTCCTCCCTTTTCGGCTCCCTGCTCCCACCTACAAGGTGCAAACATACAAATTAGCCCTCCGCAGGAAGCGCCGGAGGCCAAGCCGCCACCCTGATCCCGGGAACCATGGGAGTCAATACGGAAGCGATACTTTTTCCGTGAGAGTAAATTTTGTTACCCTGGAAGTAAGAAGACTTCCGTGAGAGTAAAATCACTGCCATGGAATTATCACCTTCACTTCTTTGGAAGAAATGAACTTCCATGGAGGTAAACAATCTTCCGACCGATTCTAATAACTTCTATGTAAAGAGCACGCTTGTTCCACTTTTACTTTCGTGTTGGTAACAGAGTCTATGCAAGCTGGAGGAATCATCGGGAGTCAGTTGAATCTTGTGAAAGTTAATGGCAGCTCCCGCCGAAGGTGGTTGTGGTAACTTCAGATGATGGGCGTCGGTAGAAGCTTCAATGTCTACCAACAGAGGACGCTTCCGCGTATTTCTATGGGAGCAATTCCTACTTCCATTGAAGCGACTTCCATAGAAGTAACCCGCTTACTTCCATGGACGTTGTTACGTCGAAGTGAAGTTTGAGCTTCTATGTTGACTATGTACCATGGGAATAGGTTCCACTTCCATGGTAGTACGTGGTAATATCTATATGATGAGCAAATTCAAAAAAGGGAAAATCATGTGGTGGACCCCGAACGCTCCGCACTCACCTATTTGGAATGCAAAATCGGGGGAATCTGGACTAGAAAACGTGAATACGCGAAACAAACCACCTGACAAACAAACATTTAGCACAAAGGACCCTTCGCAATAACAACCCTTACAGCAGTTAGTTGCTCAAATGAGGGGTCCCGTCCAGCCCCGAGAGCCCGAAACAGTTGGGCTAAAACATGCATTCCTAATTCCAAGCCCCATCGAAGCACGCGTCGGAGAGACCACAAATCTGGCACCTGGCATGCGGGAGCGTTCAACCCGGCTGTTTGCGATGAGCTGGCCTTTGATGCTTGACCCGCCGCTTTTGGGGAAGTGGTTGAACGCTGCGGACGAGCAACAATAAGTAGTGCATGCGATTTGCGAGAGGCAGACACTATTGTTTATCCGGCAGTGTGTGTTACAATCGATCGGGTACATACGTGGCACTGCCAGCTAAGCGATATAATGCTGCCCGGAGAAGCGCTTGGATACCTACTACTGGTTGGTGTAGAACGTTCAGGGAAGAGATGATTAGCTGCGCGTGAATCAAAGTAAGTGGGGGTTGTCTGCACTGCCTGTTAGGGGAGGCAAATTTAATTGGTCGGAAGCCGTACGAGTCGGGGGCATTCAGCCACATTTCCATCATCGCCTACTTCCTTTTTGTGCCGCATCAACAGCGAGGTCAGCAACAACATCCCACTCTTTGGACCGACACGTAAGGATCACTTTCGTTTTCGGTTCGTATTTTCACTGCCTCAGTCCTTACATTTCCACCCAGAGCCGTACAAGAGAAGTTCTACAGCATCAGCAGCATAGCCGCAACTGGTCCGCCATCAACAAAACCAGCGCGCGGTTACTGCGGGACGCAGTAGGTGCCGACGTAATATTGCGTCCTCACCGGTGCAGTACTGAGGAGGCTCTCCCTTCGGGCTCCTCACATATATCTGGAAGCATGTTTACAGCGGGAATTTTCAGGGACGAAGACGTACGAATAGGGAAAAGGCGACATGTATATACACGTGAGCGGGGGACTGCAACTGCTTAACACCCGCATTCTACCGGGAAGCTACTTTGCTTGCAGGATCACGGTCACTCGTATCGAGGAGCACATATATGATGCCTTGGGCGGTGAACGACGTTTGAAAAAAATGCGCATCCACTGGCTAGCACATCTCAATTGGGTATAATGTGGTACGTTTTACGATAGAGGTAGCACATTTCGGCTAAAACGATTTCTGAATGACGGGGCTCCTTAACCCATAATCGTCAAAATGCCAAATTTGTGTCGAAAGATGATGTTTTAGTATACTTGGGCCATGGGACTATTCATCGGGCTGCAGCTTGAGTTTTTTACTGATGTCATGTTTTTGGTGAGGTATGGAGCTCTCTAAGTAAGCGAGGAACCGAACCAATTTGAGGGTGAATCACTATCATAGAACGCCTCTTTTGCCGTTCAACAACGTACGCTGTGGTATACGGATAGAAGTATCGTATATATCACGTTTCGGGCAGAACAAACTCTGACCGATGGGCGCCTCAAACGGGGGACGTGCCCAGCACCGTGAGGATGAAGTTTGGTTTCCGTTGTATTCTGATTCGGTTTCCGTTAGAGTGTCATCTGGTCGAAAGTCTACTTTTCGGTGTACAGTATACCGACGATAGTGCATGAGGTTAGTTTTCGGGTTATAGGCATACGTACGGCATTTTGGCAGCATCAGGTCTAGTGTGAGCTATGGACCTCTCCAAGTGCGGAGCCTCCAAACGAACAAGTTCTACAGCAGTAGGGCCGGATGCCCTCTATAGCGCCGGTTGAGTAGTGCCAGTTGCCTGATAAAAGTGTCCGTGGAATCGCTTGCACATACATATAGGATTCACCAGCCTTGCCGTGTGCAGAGTTGTACCGTTTGCTCCTACAATAGTGCCGTGTGCAGAGTTGTGCCGTTGGCTGACGCATGCCGGCACTACGAATAAATCAATGCTGCGCCCTCAACCATAGCGCACAGTGTTCGTACTTTGTATCAGGTACGATAATGCTCATTGTATGTGACTGTACGTCGGGGACTCGATTTTCCAGTTGGCTCACCGCGGAGCATGACAGAACCCCAGCCCATACCACAGCTCCAACCACTCGCAGGAAGAAAACCCCCATCGTTGAAGGGGCAGCAACAATGCTGTATCGTTACCCGCAGGCTTGGCGATCACGCAGCGCTAGCGACACCCCTGTAAACCCCTCCCTCTTTTTATATCCCGTCAGGAGCCGTGATATGGTTTCCTTTCCTACTGACCCCGATCCTCAATATATATCTGATGGTTTTAGACGAACGAAAACGGGAGGAAAAGGATGGACGGACGAACCGGAAAATCCGGCACACGAAGCAGTGGCACACGTTAGACACGAGCAAACGAACGATGGGGAGATTAAACCCATGTGTGTCTACCCCCCTATACGAAGAAGTGAATGCGCTACGAGCAGCTGTGCGCCTGTGAGCCGCTAGTGTTTGTTGCACTACGAGATATATCAGCGAGTGAAAAATGTCGTACATACTCTGAGCCGCTTTGGGATGCAGGTACAGCCGAATGGCCTATCTGTTTGCCAGAAATGGTATATCAACAACCACCTCGGAAGCACTAGCGTGTAGCCACTGAAGAGCTATCCTGACATCATGTGGGAGCACGTGTCCTTTTTTTCGCCATATCCTCCAGTTTTGACACTCACCCTGCCCTCCAGCAGTCCGGGCTCCTTGCTGTGCCTGGCGCTGTAACCATCGCTATTAAGTTGAACACGCTATCCGTGTATGCTGCAAACCAAGTCAATCAAGTCCTGCGGGGGTCAGGGCTGGAAATCGTAGTCTAAGACTACCCCAAACCTTGCGACAGCTCGTACCCCCCCCGTTCTGTCTTTCGGGTTAAGGGGCGGGGTTTTTTTTTTTAGAGCTTGGTTTTGCCTTTTGAGTTCCAACTGTTGGAGACGCACACACACACAATCGCCAAACGACAGCACGTTTATGAGGTTGGGTTTGGTCGAGTCGGGCTGGATGAGTGTGCGTGGTGGGCGAGGGGGAGGGTGTGGGTGGATAGGTGATTCGGTGGGTCTGTGGGTGGGTGGGTGGATTGTTTCGTAGGTGGGTGAGTGGGAGCTTTAGCGGATGAGTGCATGCGTGGGTGCGTGGGTTGGTCGCGTGGATTGGGTAGAAGGGGGGCACGACTGACCCCAAAGGCAGGCCGGCCCAGGAAACTACCTATGCAACTCATTGGTCGGATTAACCGAGGCTGGCCTTTAGACCGACAGGTAGATTTGGAACAACGCCGCCAAAACAAGCGGTGGATTCATGTGACTGCCCCTGCTGACCTCGATCCCGGCAGAGGGTGCGTGTTAGGGTTAGGGTGTGAGTGAGGGTGAGGTCTGGGGTTAGGCTAGTCCTTGCCGACGTGAATCATTGCAAATGCCCACCCACGATCTACAACAACTATTTCGCACGAACACCCTGCATTTACGGCGATGCTTTGTAGGTTTCTTGAAATATTCACCAGGTATATACTTCGGTTGGGTTTTCGGGGTATTCCATGGGTGTTTCACGAACGACCCACGGAAATCTCATAGGACTCCCATGAGTAACCAAAAAATTAAAACTGAAAGCCCACGAGCAACCCATGGGCGACAACATGGGCTAGTGGGGAACACCGGTAAACATCTGATGAGAGACTAACGGAGAGCCCTTGGAGAGCCATGATCCATTTTCAAGGGAATCAAACGAGTATTCGACGGGCCTGGTAAATGTATGGGAGACGCATGGGCGGCTCGTCGGTGCGCTATTTAGCAGTAACGGCAGACCGGTGGGCCATACCCACGGGACTCCCAATGGGTTATTCGATGGGTCCGTACTATCAACGTATGGGATACCCATGTCTCAGCTATATAAAGTAACGGGAGAGCCATGCGCCTCCCATCAGCGACTCATTCATGAGTCATCTACACATATTATACCAGGGGGAGAACCGTTGACGATCTGTTGGCTACCACCATATTATATCGCTTTATAGCAACGGCCCCATAGGCGATCCATTGGTCGTCTATTCTTCGTTCCTCAGGTAGACTCTAGCGAAGGAGGAGCCAGTGGCGCCTCATGACATCTACATAAATAGCAACGAACGAGGAACAGACGACCTATGCGCGACCCAGGGATTACACAGACTATACCGTAGCAACGGAAGACCCATCGGTGACCCATACTATTAGGCGATCCATGGTCGAACGGTAGGTCATCTATGTAGCAACCAACGGGCGTGCTATGCATGGGCTGTTTATATGTATGGAAACTAGACTCGACCCATGGGTGACCCGTGGGTCTCCCGATAGAAACGACAGAAGACGCATCATGGGTCGTTCGTGGCTACGGGTGTTTACAGCCTACCCATGTGTCTCCCTCTGACACATGGAGATGTCGTCAATCAAATCAGACTCAGAGACCGTCGGGCGCAGTGAGACAACCTTCTGGAGAGCCAGTCTACGTGGAACCGGACGAACCGCTCGTGGGTTACCCATGCATGGGTCGCTCCTGGATCGCCCACGGGACACGTATTGTAACATGCTGTTGGGTTGAATGGATGGGTAACCTACTAGACGGCCATATCAGCGCAGACTTGGTGGTCTAGACTACAATAGTAGGGTACCCCTTGGGTCCCAACAAATGAACACTTCGTGAGTTAGCCCAAGACATGTGTACACCTAGTAGGACCCATGGGACACGGACGCATATATATGACGTTTTCGTGGTATGAATAGTGCCCGCAGAAGTGACCGCGACAGTGCCCGAGGAAATGTTGTGCCTTATATATCGCTGGCATATACAGCAATCGTATAAAGCAGTGGTAGGTTTTATCACCTGTTGTACCTGTTGGCCAAGGGTTTCTCCGTCGGGTTGCACGTTTTTGTTTGTGTTTGTGTGTCAGGTTTTGGGCGATTTACAAATATGACTTGCTGCAATAGTAGCACAGATCTCCTTGAGCATCGGGAAAAAATGGTGAACCCCTACTCGTACATCGAAGAAGAAATGCCTCTCTCCTCGACGTTTACGTTCGGGGGGGGGAACTCGCTCTGAGACTGGTTGTTAGACTCATATGCACCAACGGGGCGTTCTCTCTCTTCAGGCGTTCTTTCTATCTCAGCTCACTGCAGACGAAACATACTTATTTCGATGCAAGTAAGTGTTTTTTCTGACTCGGTCACGCAGAAAGAAGCCTTCCGGATTGCTCAAGTTCGTTACGGATCAGCTCGGTGTGTCGCTACAGCAGCAGCAAAGCGGTCCTTCTCCGTTCTCTTCACTACGGCAAAGGGGCCTTGCACTCCTTACTCTCGGAGGTAGCTCCATTAACAGCGACTGGTATGCGTTGGTCTGAGGATCCTGCACGTTGTTTGAGCCGTGCCATTATACCATACGGACGGGCTTGCCAACGGGACAAATCCGTGCGCGGTGGTGCAGAGTCGTTGCGTTTGTACCGTGGGTATTCGCTTGGGGCAAACATCCTCTGACCGATGGGGCCACGCGCACAGAGTCGCCGCCCACTATTTCAGTATCCTGTTATGGAGGATAAATCAAACATACTTCATCAATACCAGGCATTGTGATATATATGTCTCATTTGCGGTTGGGACTGTTCACGTTCAGTTTGGGGGCGAAGAATCGATGCTAAACGGCGGGCTGGCTCTTGGGAATAGCGCACGAACTCCCTGCGCGAACAACATGCAGGCACGCATCGTGTCTACATGTATATACCGGGGGGGAAAGGGAGGCCACCTGTCCCCATGGCTTGTGCAAAAGAGCGCCGAAGGTAAGATGTCCGAAACATCGAGCCTGGACGTAAAACGGATTATTATCACGAAAATTGCTAAAATACCTGGTATGTACATAGTACAGTATTATAAGTATAGTTCCTCGTATGAGGAGCCTCTCAAAACACCCGGGGATGTGCCCTCAAATGTCCCCTTATTACCACCGGGGTACCAGCGTTTCTTCAGAGATACGTCAGTCGAAAAACATGATAATGCCAATATCCTCGTTAGAAACCCGGGGATGTACCCCGATCATCCCCTGACGATCACTGGGGGCCCTGGTTTTTGTCATCGTGACTCCGGCCCCCACTGTTTAGAGTGGGCCTTCGACTGTAGTATCTAGGCGTAAGGCGAGGGCCGGATATTTTGACGCGTCTTCTGCGCAGGGATAAACCTGACTCCGCGCACGTTATCCGTACCCGTATCCTCCCAGCTCTTCTCTCCCTCTCTGAGCCACTGGTCTCACGAGGAATCTGCGCATCCTGTGGCAAGAACGCCTGCCAAAAAAAAGACCAACGAGATACCAATACCTGGTGGGCAAGTAGTCGTCGCCGCTACATGACAGTAACAAAAATACCTGCCGATCTGTACCGCACTCTAAGGCCCATTTTTATACTAACTTTCAGTCGAAATGACCCTTACAATTAGGTACACAGAGTGCTGGTCAACCAACATCTTCTTGCCGGTGACGTTAAATATCTCGGCTACACTTACTTTAAATACATGGGATTAGAGATATTCTTGGCTACTATATTTCGCGTTTCTTCAGTAGTAGTTGAGGAATAGATACCGCCGATCGGAACAGTGTGGTCTCAAATTAGGATCCTTGCCTGTAGCGTCGCTCTGCCTGCCACAACACCCGCCTGCCATGACATCCCTTTGCGATAGCACCCCTCCGCCTTGGCCTTCCTCTGCCGTATCTGCCATCCGCCATGTCACCCCTCTGCCATCATAGATGGAGTATTCTTCTGTTACAGCACGGCTTTAAAGAACTCTTCTCCTACGAGTATCATCGCGTATGTATGTATACCGAATGGTCTCGGGCCGCAGGGCTTACACGCCTCGGCTCTCGCACATTCATGCGAGTTTTACGCTTTTTTTTTTAGCATTGAAACTTGAACAATATTTATTTGCATACGGGTTTTTCATGTTGATCGACGACGCCGCCCATGTATATGAAACTAAGCATCCGCGGCGGAGGCGCTTTGTTTACACCCGAATAAAGACGCAAGTCGGCAGGTTCATACTTGACTTCGGTTTTCCTGATAAAATTATTGTACTCCCTGCATGATGAGGCCATATAAATCCCGTAGTACCCGCGATCGAAGTATTACACTGCACACGCAGCTTGCAAAGATGAGTTTCGACCAAATCCTCGATCACACAGCTAATAATATTAATAGCTGTTATTTTTTTACTTTATAAATAAATAATGGTTTTGATACACCACAGCTCAGCTGTAGTACGTACGTACGTACGTACGTACGGTTCTGCCCCGAGGGGAAACTTGCAGCGATTGAAAATGGCCGCCTCGCAGTAGTGAGTCGAGGGAATATATTCAATGAATAAAAACATGTTATGAATACAATAGTGTACGTCTGAGGGAAGTAGGAATAATAATACTGCTCCTGTGGGTCTTCGAAGATGAGATGCAGGCAAGACGAACCGAGTACCATCATCGCGGGTTTTACCATACCCACCCGCAGGATAGCGACAGACATCGGCGTGCAATCCCAAAGAACCGTAGTAGTATAAGTAGTAGGGACCCATGTATGTATGTTGTGTAGACTCACTCGTGGTGTGGTGCAGTCGGGGGAAGCGATATGTTCGTATTAGGATCATCCTTATGGGAGGAGAGTATTTTTTTTCCATATTTTCAAAAGCTTGGAAATAATTGGAGGTAGGTATGCATCAATTTACGGAGGCGTTATGTCACTACTCGTGAAATTCTCGAGAAGAAGCGAAAGATCAAGTTCGTTAATTTTCACAAACTTGGAAACAAATCAGAAAAACATGGAAGATTGAAAAATTGCCTAAAAAAAATGTCGAAAAATTGGGAAGAAAAACTCTCGGATAAGAAGGATCCAGTATTATATTGACCTCACTTGCTTCCCGTTCTGAGGCTGTGTCCTCGCTTGATTATATATAGTACATAAGCCGACGGCCGACTTGAAGAAAGCCGAACCCGAACCGTAACCCTGAGGTTCTGATTGGGTCTGGGTGTCTCACGATTATTGTTGGGTTACTTTTTACTCGTCTCGCAGTGACACCAGTGACCTTCAACCATTTTTTTCGAATGTCAGTGGTACGGTACCGTCAGCCCACAAGCCAAGCCAAGCCCGATACACAAATCATCTCAGGGTTATATTATGGACACCCATGAAAACGCTTCGACAAGGGGTCATCGGATGGAGACATACAACGTCTAATGGTGTTGGGCAGGTCTTTAGATACAATGGTGGACGACCTCGGTATCTGCGATACCTGTTTCAGCAAAAAAAACAATATCTGCAGTAGTAGTAGTAGCACGGATCTGCCATAACAACCAAGTCGTTATAATACGAGTACCCATGACGGGATTTTTTTCAAGGGCTCTCACAACTGCTGTTTTTGTTTTTTTTTGCTGAAACCCCCCGACGTACTTCGCGGGGCTGTCGAAAACACCGGTAGTCTCCTCGGAATTCCCCCCTTAACTCGGTTTTCAGATAACTTTCTCGAGCACTTTCCCGTTTCTCCAGAGTCGCATCAGTTGGACTGATGTTCGTCCACATTTATTTCCAGTTCTGAGGAGGACACATACATGAGGACATCATGAGTCTTCATCAAAAGCCTTCAAAGATCCATAATATTTCTGGGCCGGACTCTCGAGAAACGGGAAGCAAGTAGTAAACTGTAACTGAAATCTCAGAGGTGAACAGAAAACAAAAACAAAATTGTATGAACTTCGCACTTCGAACTCCTTGCTTGTTCCACCACAACAATGATAAACAGCGCATGCCACGTGAAGCGTTTTTCCTTTTTAAAGGCGAGACTAACTCCGGTCTTCGTGTCGACGCGTGCCGCGTGCGCCAGTTTCGTGACGCGTGTCGTGCAGCTCCGTGCATGGGGGTGTCCGACATTTGACGCCCCATGCATCCTGTTACCTTGTAGGGCTCCCGCATCGCGTTGTCGTCTGGGTGAATGCTGGAATGGTGGTTTTTCTGTTCGTCATTTGTTTCGTTTCAAGTATCGAGAGAGGGTGATTTATTGCTGACAGGCCGGCAATGTTGGCGGCCGTTCTCTGGCGCCGAAACCACAGATATTCCGATATATATATAGGTTTGGCATGCACATCCTCTATCTAGGAGTATTCGTATGATAACTATAGCATCGGTTTTGAGCGGACAAAAACGTTCATACCTCTTAGAGTGCCAATCAATGTACCCACCACGGACAATAATATACTAATCGAGGGGAAAAACCTAAATTTACACCGGATCCGTTGCAAACGCATGGAGCCGCAAACCACGTGTGCGTGTGTTCAGAAAAACTATTAATAGGTGTAACGACCGTGTGAGGGTTTTCAATATAGCCTTGCATCCACCATCCCGACGAGCGAAGATCCTGACGCGTAATGATCCAAATTAGTGTATCTACCTGGCTACATGATAAATATTTCGTTCTCATGTTGGCCGGATATTACTGTAAAGCCTTTGAAGAAGCATGCGTAGTGTGACCAGAGAACCAGCCGGAGCTAGGGCCAGATTATTCGGCGAATAACAGTACTGTTCTGTTAATAGCGTTGGGGTTAGGTACATGCTCCCTAATACCTGTTGTGTTGTAAATAAATGTGAAGGTGTTACCTACTGAGCTATAGGGGGATAAAAGACCGATCGATTACCCAGCCCAAGGTAATCCTTATTTATACCATACACAGAGCGCTAATATCGTATGACGTGGTGGGTATGATAATGATGATGGCGTTTGTCGCCGGATTTAGAGCGCGCCACGGTCGGGAGTAGCGGGGCGGAAGTGTGTTTGGGGGGGGGGATAGCCTGTGGTGCGACTGGCATAACCAGTGCCGGCCAAGATTATAGGTGGTGCACCGAAAAGAAAGGGGAGCGATCGGTATAGAATGTCCAACGGACGCACACAAGGAAACGGAACCGCACTACTGGACTGGTGCGGGCCCGAGCTACTAGAATAAGCTCGGCAATACCTTTGCCCAGAGAAGAAGAGTAAGGGCGGGGTGACCGCCACCATGCTTGAAGAGTAGACCGTGCTATGTCACGTGTTAGGGTACTGCTGTGGCGCATTTTAGCCCCGAGACGGAGTCACTGACCGAGCGCCTCAACCACCGCGACTAAGGGACCGTCTATTGAACCCGCTGTATTATAGCACATAGATATACATGGTTCTAATATTTCAGTCGCCAAAATTATAACCGGCGGCTATTACCAACATCCAGGTCTGATTGAAACCAGCCATACAGCAGTAATACAAATAAATGACATCTATCTATCTTCCATGTATGTTTGAATTAATCGTTTTACGCATTCCTTCCTCATATTATATATATATATATGTGGACGATATGCTATGATTTGAGCAAGCGATGTACACATGGTCAGCTATTATTAAACAAAAGGAACAATAAACACGGTTACCCATCATCAACCGATCTTGAGAAAAAAGTCAACAAACCACCCGTCCGTGCCGAACGTCCGAGCCGAGCTGCTTCTGCAAGGCAAGTGGGGGGGGGACACAGAGCCAAACGAACGAACGGGCGGATTCGGAAATATCGCGACGAGATATTTTCATAGACGCATCGCTCGGCGTTTAGACCTTGGTCACACCTTGCCCCTTATCGAGAAAACCGGCACAAGAAAACGGCCGAGGAACTCTGCCGAGGGTGTGGGTTACCATGCGAGTTAGTTCGTACATGGTACATGGCACCAGGTACCAGGTATACGGGAAGCTTGGGTACTCAATCTCGTAACATCATGGGCATGGTATGTGACTAATTATATCGTAAAACTTCACTGCTAAGGGGTTGTACCTACATAAAATACGTTTTCTGAGGTTTCTCGCTTGACGAGCTCCATACCTATAGTAATATTATTACGGAGGGCCATAGTAAATAGGACCAAATATTGTTGGTAAAATTTGGTAAATAAATGTACAGATTTTTTGGTGTACTGTAGGTGTTATTTACTAGGATCCACCGTTAGAGTACTACTGTACATAATATTACCAACAACAGCTATAACTCACCCAGATGTGACTTTCGAGGAGATACGTATGGTGGGCGTAAGTAACCCGATGAATACATAGATATATTATGTGGTATACTTTCTCGGGGCACCATATTACGGGGGACCATAGTAAACAGGACCAAACATTGCCTGTAAAAAAGGTAAATATATAGGTTTTGTGTGTAACATGTTGTACCGTAGGTCCTATTAACTATAGGTCCCCCGTCGTAATAGCAACAACTAACTGCTGTGACACGAATTAATTGGAGACCTTTCTTTACCGTTTCGTTTCCGTCTTTGTCTAAGTTGTCCGTACAGTCCTCCTCCGTTTACGGTGAAAATACAGCAGCATAACCGCTGTCGTTGTTCCGCTCTTGCCGCTGCTCATGCTGTCTATTTGGTTGATGTTCCGCTGCTTGCTGCTGTCTACCTGGTAGGCAACACCCATCAGAAAACCTTTTGTATATATAATATTATATCGTGTATATTTATTTGTATTATATTTATATTTTTATTATATATGTTCCGGTAATTCCCCAGCTAAGGAGCTCAGTGACTCTCGATCATACATACATATTTCGACCGCAAAGTGCTACAAGGCACACTATAAGGTATGCTATGAGGCATGCCCCATCGCAGCACGAGCCAAAAACACACATCGGATCCAATATTTTTCGATATCGGGCAGCGTTCGTCATTGAAATTGGAGGAGCGACCGCCAGCGAAGCTTTTTTGGTCTCGAAAGTACATACATGCATGCCCTGCCCTGCCCTGCCCTGTACCATTTCATGCATTCATTGCACGGCTTGAGGGGTCTCGGGGAGTTCGATATCTTTCTGCCTTTTATTGCCTTTTTCGTATATATATTATATATATTATTATTTCTCTTGCCATCCGACAATGGGCAGCACGATCTTCAACATGGATCGCTCATAACTTTCCCGAAAGAAAGGAGAAAACCTCGGAAACAAAAGGAAACCCATGCACCAAGTCTACCTCCCTTCCGGGCCAACTTTCAGCTTGTCTACTCTATTTATTTGCTGTATATTGTATAGTTACATGCAGCACTCTCCTTCTATATACTTCCCGCGATACGACAAGTAAGTAAGCAAGAGGAAGCTGGACCGATCGCTTGAGAATATAGTGCGTTATGCATCAACTTTGAATAAATAAATAAATAAATGAAGTAAGTAGTGTCACGACACCTAGTCCTGCCTGTCGGAACTCGTATTCTCCGCAACCAAATACCCCACGCACCACACACCACCCTCACGTCTTGCGTACACACCGTTGTACGTGTAAGACGGCCCGATTCTAGTACTTTAGGACTGAAAGAGTCAGACGCAAGTCAGACGCCCAGACAGTAGTAACTTAGTTCGGCAGGGGGTAGGCATTTGTTTTGGGTTGGGGCCTCAGGTCTCCTACTCGAGGACCTCTACGAGAATTATACTCTTGCGGGAGTGGCACTATCATTCGTATGCTACAACATTTCCACATTCATTCGTACAACTGTACCATCAGTACTACTGCTGTCAATAAGAGGAGCGCCTCGCTCGCAACAGGCGACATTGAGCAAAGGCGTGTTTGTACTCGTAGCATAGATAGGCCTAATGAAGCTCGATGGAACATGTACTGCTACTACTACTACTACTACTACTACTACTACTACTACTACTACTACTACTACTGTATCTATCTCTCGAACACTAATTATGTCGGACGCACATCGGATCCAAATGTGCGGGGTAGCTCCTCCGTTGGGAAGCCCCGCCAGTCATACATGGTTGGTTTCGTAACGGCGGGTGCACCTCCTCTGTCGCAGCACGGGTCGTTAGAAGGCATCCTGCACTACTATTTTACGACTGCTGTACCATAGAAAAATAATTATCGTCTGAGTACCAGTGAGTGTGTATGTATGCTTCACATTAAAGCGTTCTTTCTGCCCATCGACATCCAGCACGACCAGTGTCCGTGCCTATTCTTCAATCCTAGAGAGATATGATACAACTTATTATGTGGTCACAAAAATACACCACAGGGAGACTGCGTTGCCACGTATGCAGTAAGCACAGCAGTAGACTACACAGTGTCATGCCATTATACTGCAGCTGTATGTACTGGATACGGCGACGGGCACGACTTAGGCATTCTTTCTATGAAATAAATACAGAAACGAAAGAAAACAAACAAAAACAGAAACGAGGACAAATCGAACGAGAAGAAGAAAATAAAATAAAAATAGAGCGCGAGCGGTTGAGTATTCCATCGACCGACATTGGCTGGAAACACGCCCCCTGTGCCTCTCTCAACTGCAATCTGCGCATTGGTTGTCGCATGGTAACCGATGCTGGAATATGTGGGTGTGTTATTCACATTAAACCGTTCTTTCTACCCGTCGACATCCAGCACAACCAGTGTCCGTGCCGATTCTCCAATCCTAGAAGAGATACAAGTTCTGTGGTCACAAAGCTACGCCACAGAGATACCACGTTGCCACGTGTGCAGTAAGCACTGCAGTGGGCAATGTAAAGCCATGCCATCATACTAGATACGACGGGCACGACAAACACAATCTATGAAAAAATAGAGAAACGAACAAAAACAATCAAAGAGAGAACAAAAGCAAAGTACGTGGACAAATCGAAAGAGAAAAATAAAATATAATGAAAGCAAAAACTAGGAGAAACAATCTGTCGTGCCCCCCCCCGGCAGGCGAGGTGGCCAACACTTGAAAGAGAACGAGCTGGAAAAAAGAAAAAAATAATAAAAATAAGAATAACAAAAACACCACTGCTTGTAAACAGAGTAAGACAAAGAACCAAGGAAAAAAGTAACAAGGAAAAACAACAAAGGGGAAATAACACAGGCAGACCAAAGCCCAAAGCACCTTCCAGGTGGCGGCAGCAGTTTGTGGTACGAGTAGTATAGCCAGGTTCTCCCTGCTAATCCGCCTGATACCTTGCTACCCAGACTGCCGTCTCCGCCCTGCGTTCGTCAACTATGCCCAACCCCTTGGCGTCAGACAATACGAAACGAGCAGAGCCGGTTCGTCTTCCAACCACGCCACACGGCTCCTTCAGTACGGCTTATCAATCAGAAAAGGAAGAGGAAGAGAAAAAAATAATATGAAAATCACGGAGAGTCAGCGCAAGAAAGAAAAAAACAAAACAAAAAGAGAAGACAAGGGAAGACCACGTTCGAACCAGCTGCACCAGTTGGTAGCACTAGTAGTATGGTCATGTTCTACTTCCTAGTCGGCCTGGTGCCTTGCTACCCTGTCTGTCACCTCCTTCCTACTTTCGTCTACCGCCGTTTCCCTTCTACCCCTCCTGTTCCCCCCCCTCTCCGCATTCCCTTGGTCGGGCTTTCTGCCACTTCTCCTGTTGTTGCCCCCTCCACCCCCGTTCCCTTGGACACCATCCACGGCGGATGAGCGGCGCTACCTATAGCAGAAACAAACCTGGGATTTTCTACAGTAAAGTAGTATTAACCAAAGTTGTTGTAAGTATATCTGGTTCATTCGTAGAGCCACTTTGCTTCACGACCATGTCTTCCGGCCTCCACTACGATACTGAAGGCTTCATTGGCTTGACATGCTGCCTAGATTGGGGTATACGTTCTCTTTTTTTATGTCCGTCCTCCGTTGAACCGTGCAACACATAATACATGAGCGAACAATGGTTCGTCTCTTTTATTCTCAATATTTTTGTTATTCATTGTGTTTGTCATCCACCCAAGAAAGTGCAGCATGGGCTTCGACGTTGATCACTCAGAGACATTTAAACTTCCTCCGATAGAAGACTTATAAGATTGTTTTTTGTACTGTGTGCTGCTACCTACTATTAATAATAGTTGATGATTGCTATTATTATATACCGGGTATTTCTCACGCTGTTTGAGCCTTTCGGAGTTGCTTGTGTTCCCTATATTGTTGATGGTTACAATCAATGTCTGACGGGCTGACTCACAGGTTGACAACGACGGACGGGCAAGCCAGTCTGAGCAAGAGCCGTCTGCGTCCTTCAAACATACGGCAGCAATGCCCTTGCAGGGCCCTATATGGCGGTGAACAACATATTCGCCTGATTGAGAGCGAAGTATCTGATTGAGAGCGAGAGCCAAATAAATTGAAATTTCGGGTCCAGACGCCTCTTGCCATTTCTTGGTAAGTAGGGGACGGGCTATTCCAAGAAGCGGCGCAAATTGAAGGTCTCGTCAGCAGCGTCGCGAGCATATGCGTGTCATCGTCATCGGATGCTGCAGCTAGGAGCTAGACAAGTTGCTAGATTTCCCCAGATTGGCTATTCCTGCCTCAAACTGTTTAAGGGCGGTGTCGCCTCGGGCGATGGGCTCTACTGTAGCTTCTGCTCCCGGCTGTAGCTCCACCACGAGAGACTCCCACACGATGACCAGGGTAGCGGCTTGAAGCTACGGGCTAGCCCTTCAATTCAAGCTACACAGCAAGCTCCACCTCTCTGCGGTAGTCCGGCTACAGCGTATCGCGCAATCTCGCTCTCAATCAGATACTACGCTCTCAATCAGGCGAATATGTTGTTGGGTGCCTCATTTTCTGAGCTCCTCACACACACGGTGAAACGCCCAGGATCTCACCCCAAAACTGATATCGACAGGAGCTGTTTCGTGCGACCCGACCAAACTTTCCATGGGCTAGCCCTCACACAGTCATAGGTATCATTCATTAGTAAAATCACGACTCTCATACGGGGGAACACGGTAGCCAGGACCAAATATGCCTCGAAAAAATACTGCAATATATATAGGGTTTTGTGTATATGATGGGTCCTGAATACTATGCTCCCCGGAGTGACCAGTAGTAGTAGTAGTAGGTAATTCGAGCGGCCGAACCGGCCAGAAGACATACGCAGCACTACCGTGATATTGCCTACCGCAAGACGTCGCCTCTTGGTTGGGCCAGTTCGTGAGGGTGGCCTATAGCTTTGTCGAGGGACTTCATTTCAAGGATCCACCAACTCCCACCAGCTCTGGCAGCTTCTTTGTCCGCGACGCTGGTCTATTACATGGCCATAGTCGTATACCAGATATATTGTATAATTAGAGAAAACAAAACGCAACCCACTGGTGATGCTAACATTCATTCGTGGTGCCCGAGTCTCTCATCACGAAGGAAACAAAAACTGCCCGAGTTATTTAGCCAAGCTCGTGCCGGCAGGAAAACAGTAAATTCATTGGAAATTCAAGCGGATGACAAACTTAAACGGTGCGGCTGCTGCGCGGCTGCTTCGCGGACTACGTAGAACTCATATGAATGAGGAGCTGCGTGCGTGTGTGATGATGCATACACCCCGTTCTCACCTTACTATCCTGTTGTGCCTTCGCGTTTTCTTCCCAGCCAAGTAGAAATTTTGTCCGAATCGAAATGAATGCCGTCCGACGCACCGGGCAAAACCACCGCGGCTGCTACCTACCTGCACCAGAGTACGGACTGACGTATGGTCCCGTTCTGTTGAACCGTCCCACAGGGTAACAAGTTGCATGTACCAGATGCCAGGGATGTTTTTTTTTTTTTACCACCGTATACCGCAAACACAAACAAAATGCCAACGACTTTGGTAATATTTATACTGTCAGTATTTGGCGTGCCTCAGTGATAGGCGGCTGTCGTTACTGTCACTGTCTGGGCAGGTGATATTTGGCACCGGTGGCATTTATTTCTCGTATTAGGCAAAATATATCGGTTTCCTGGATGAACGGACTCAAACGTGTAGCATCATTATTCACCTAACAGCAACACCATGAAAACATTTTCGTCTAGTAGTACTGAGGTCCGGTTGATACTACAGGAGTAGGATCTTCCATGCCTGAAGCCGTTGGATTCTGAGTTCTCATTTATCTGTAGATTCTTCGATGGTATTATTGCAACAAGTTCTACACAAGATCACACGGCAAAATTAAATGGAATAATACCAGCGGTGGTGTACGAAGTCGATAAATGGCGCAAGGTCCAGACGGCACATTTTCCCTGAGCAAGTAAGAGCGCATGGCGACAAACACACGGCCTATTGTGTTTACAAAAAAAAGCATTGGAAGAGCTTTTGTGTGCCATGTATGGGGTATGAAGAATACCTACTGTACTGCTAAAGCAGAACATCGTATCCAGGAGACCCAGTCAGAGCTGTTTGTGGAGAGGTAGCCATCGGTAGGATGTGTCTAAATAATATGCCAGGGGATATAGATACAATGTACATGCATATATATATGAAGGTGTACAGCAGTACAGGACACCTATTATTAGCAAGAAGAAAACTGGGGAGCTGTCCGACAGGATGGATTTCGTACTCGCGACTCGGTGCCTTCTACACGAACTTCATTATAATAACGAATGCCGAATTTCTTGTCTTCCTGTTAATGTTGCCCTGTCTTTCTTATTGCTTGCTGGGTGTTCTGTAGGGCAGGCCCGCGTGTTACACTCGAAGTCCTCGCAGTTTGCTGTCTTACAAAGAAGGATGAATGGGAAAAATTGTGCAGGCCACAGGGCGAAGGTGCTATCTCCTGACATCGTTGCCTGTGTATCTACCTTTGTGAGATCCCCCCTTCAATGCTTCCCCGAGGTACGAGGCGTTCTACGATAGATGTTCACCCTGATTTGTCTGAAGCTCGTCACTTAAGGAACCCCATACCTCACCCAAAAACTGATTTCAGCTAAACCCAATTGTATCCCGATTGGTAATATTATGGCCTAAGTATGCGAGAATGTCATTTTGCGAAACAATATAGGCATTCTGACGAGGTTGGGTTAAGGAACCCCGTCATTCAGAATACATTTTCCCGGATATCTGACCCCTCTATGGTAGAACGCGTCGTACCAGGTATGTGTGGTAGTACGTGGGCAGTGAGTGTTTCCCTTGGAGCGTGGTGCTGTTGACGTTCAATATAACGCAAGTAAGTGTCTATATATAATAGTACATATGTACGTCCACGAATATGTGCATACATACATACATACTTACTTGCTGCACCCGCTCCTGCGCTCTGTATGATATGATACCGGCATCTATGTACTTTGCACCCACTGTAGAGCGTGTACATATTGATATATTATGGTGGATTTGGCATCTACTGAGGTTACTACAGGAGTATACTGCTAAATATCGTACTGTTAATAATGTAGACGTCAAATCTCCCTACCGCAGTGTATGTAAGTGAGACTTGATTGACCTCGTGTTTTCTGGGACCTCGCCGGATGAAGAAACTATTGTTTTACTGTTTGGCTGCACACTAGTGTCAATCTATTTACTTTGCCACCCCCATCTGGGGGGGGGCGGTGGAGGCGTGGGCTCGAGCTGTTCTTAGCCGCGTGTTGTCACCCGTACGCACATAACCTACCTACCTCTTGATCTGGGGTAAGTTCCTTATTCATCGGCAACGCTTCCCGGTACTGTAGCTTCTCCCGCTTTCCTCGCTTAAAACCTACCTGGTATATATTGCTGTAGGAAAACATGTGAAATTCAAAGCCCGAAATCATTCATAGCTTCGATCGCACTCATAACCTTAGGGTATACACGACAAATGGCAGACCCTACTGATGGACATATCATTCGCCAGCGGCGTATACTTTCTCCCCTCCAGTGGCAGCTTTCTGGGTGACATTTGACTCTCCCACAGTACCACACCGATTTTTGGACTGTTCCCTCCGGGCCGCGCTTCCACCGTTTTGTTCCATCTGCGTCCACGAGCCCCCGGGCACCACTCTCGGCCTCCGGATATTATGCTCGCCGCATCCTGTCGCAGCCCGTACGACGACTGATGCGGAGGCCATCATCCAAGGGTCGAGCTACCCCATTCGCACAGCACGGGTGTCCACTTTGGCACGCACACGAGGCATTCATGTTCCAAACAAGCTGTAGCGTTCGTTCTCGCCCCCCACAGTGATCCCCTGTAGTACACGGGCGGGTGGGCTGCATCAGGAAAACTGTCCTGAACTCCTCGTCGAACGTTTGGCTAGACGGCTCGGAAGCATTTTGCGATGATGTCGGCTACTTAGTCTACACGAGCTAAGGTCATAGTCCGTTGGGCTTAAGGTAAAAGGTTAACCAATCGCCTATCCAATCTAAGCCTTACGACTCTTCTCCTGTGGAACGGACCCGATAGACGGGTCCACGCGTGACACCAAACACGCTGTTCCAATTTCTGGGGATCCAGCAGTATTTTTCAGATTCTTGACATGAGGAAGCTATTTTTTCTTTTGAAAACGATTTTATGGTGGGCGTGAGATTCGAACTCACGACCAGCGACCCGTGTCCTGCCGACGACATTCTTTAAGGTCTTAGTCCGTTGGGCTAAAGGTTAAAGGCTAACCAATCGCCTATCCAATATAAGCCTTACAACACGCGCCCGACGACAACCACCTGGGGGAGGCACCTCTTAGGTACTTGTGTTGCAGGAGGCACCCCTTAGGTACTTGTCTTGCTACGTAATTACATGTCATACATAACGTACGGGTAACCCACATCATGGCCCACATGCATCTGATCGGCCCCTTATTTCCGCACGCACAAGGCCCACGTTCCTGGAATTCGCAGTGCTCCCCATGGAAATATTATGCTACAAATAAAAAAAAATCTACAGTAGCTCGCCTCCGACAACAACGCATGCATTTCAAGTTCACGGAAAACATTGCGAGGTATGGGAGGCATTTACTGCGCGCGTTGGAACTGTTTCTTTGGCTACTAGTAGTCGCCGGCCGCCCACATATGTCTCAGTTGCTTTCAATGATCCCCATCATCTATGTGCTACACAACTGTACTACTACCGTACAATACGCAATAAGGTACTCCACCTCGGGTGCATTTCAAAAACGACTTTTGTCGAATAACAGGGTTAGTGCAGACGCCGGTCGACGCGTGTTAGGGGAATACACCGACGAACCTGTTTCCAACACGACAGTACGTTTTTCGTGCCATGGTTGGGGGGGAAAAACGGTCGGACGATCGAACCACCGGGTGTGATATCGTTTTACCCGTGGTATACGCACCGCCGTCAGGCTGTGTGACGAGGCGTTTCGCGTCCAGCAATTCGTTCTTGATCTGTACGTGAAATCGTGAGGACTTGCGGAACCAAGCGCGCATGCATAGACTTTATGCGTTTAAAGTATCGGGTGGGAAAGGCTTCGCTTGACACAAACGTTTGTTCTATACCAGGTATAGAGTATTGATCAGCGGGCGTGCAGACACACAGAGTTCAGGGGTAATAGGACTCTCAGACACCAGTGAGTGTGATACGAAAGTACTGGCACATGCCACGATAGGGGTGCAGCTAATTTTGCCTTTTCTGGGGCTCCTGGATTAAAGAGCTCTGTGTCACCTCCCCACAACCTCTTCAAACTAGCATTCACAAAAAATAACGATATGGTGCAACCCGATGGCTTCTTACATCGGTACTGTGTGACATTGACATACAACGATGTTGGGCACCGAGAGATCCTCAGTGCCCTCAAGGAAAACAACAGGCAATCGGACATGTGCTGGCCAGATAAAGTTATCCCCATCCTTCTGCTCGTTGTTGAGACGCCTCGTGCAGCACTATGTACCTGGTGAGGTTTTGCTCGTTTCGGACCAAGTTATCGCCACACTTGAACACCGAGAGCTGGGCGTGGCCTTCCCAACAGCAGTGGTCAGTCGAGGGTGTAGCCGTACAGCTATCGCAGAAGACACGCGGACGTGTCATACAGGTCGCCCCACGAAAAAACAACTTTACCGCAGCATCCGGGACTGCTTCTCGTGTGCCGGATGCTGTGTCTTCGTCGTCGTCTGCAAACGACGGCTTTTCCCCCTCAAGTTTCGAACAAACGTTTTTCCTACTTACCACTTGACAATGTGTAGCGCATGCTCCAATCATACCATGCACATCAAGGGTGCCCAAATACTTCGTTTTCAACGCCTCGCTTGGAATTGTTCAAGTCCAGTCATCCCGCAAGGGAGGGGGGGTGGGGGGGCTTCGTCCCCTCCCTCTACGCCTGAACAAAAACTATGAAACACTCGCAGGGAAACCAACCGCTGACGGCACCTGGTGCCCTTGACACCTCGCCCACCTACCTGTTTCTGTACTTATTATGTACGCCGCGGGTGGAAAATCGCGAACAGTAGTCCTCGACGCTCACTTATTACGCCATGGAAAGTGTGGCTAAGCCGTGGAACGATAATACTGCGTTAAAGTACCAGCACACACCAGTAGTGTATGACCGTCATCGACCACATGACCGTGCAGTATACAACCGAGGGGCAGAGCAGAACAATGTCAAGCGTATTGTGTCGTACGAGGGATGTGATGGGGTGTAACCTTATTTGACTTGATGTGAGGGGGGTGGATGCCTCTCCTCCACTACCACTGCCACACAAATTACACCCACATGATACCCACACCACAGACACAAAAAAACGGAGGGAATCATTCTTTTTATCGGCCCCTCGGAGGTGGAAGGAGGAGTAGTCAGGTAGTCACAGCAGTAGTAGGTGTATGATACACGGTTCCCGACCGTAGCCACCCTCATCCACATACCATACGGAAGGGTAACTATTGGTCGAATCTAACGACCAAAAAAGTGAGAAATTCAGATATTCTATGAAAGAGAAGAGATCGTTTTGGGTTCTATAAAATTATCAAAATACTTCAGCTGTGAGTTCGACTGATAAAAAAGTTGATACTCAACTTTGCATGCTGCGGGATACGTCTCGTCTATATATATATACATACCCCGTTTTTACTGGATTTTACTAATTATTGTATGATAACCCGTTCTCGCTTATTATTCAGATTAAAAACATCAAACCGTGGGCTAGAGTAGAGTCAGGCAGGACCAATGCACGGCTTCTTGATTGAGATAATTGGAATGCATACCTGGTATCATTTTTAGCATACAAGTTCACGAACCGCACCGAAAAAAGGAGAGCGTTCGAGTAAGAGAGTACTACTGAGGGATTTCGAAGTATCCCCTTAAACCAGGGAAGATGCAAACGGTGATCTGACTACGAGGCACAGAGAGCGGTCCTTTTTTGATCCCCCGTTCCGCCAGTAGTGTTTGTCGAGCTTTAGCTGGGTTCTGAGCCGAAATATGCATACCAAATATATACTTCGTGCTTATCACGGGTATATTTACCTGGTACAGTATATATCCTTACTATTAATAATACTATGTCGCTTGTTTACCGGGTTGTAATTTTTCGTCTACATTTTTACGGTAATTTACCAACGATAATCGAACAAAATCAACAACGAATGGTGGTCGCCAGAAACAATGTTCTTCTAAAGTGCGACCGAACCCACCTACATCCGGCTTTTCCACGAAAGAGCAACAAATCCCCCCACTCAAATAAATGCGAAATCAATTCTTAGTTCCAGGTTACTCCCGTTTATTTTCGTCAGCCATACCCCCCTTCCCAATAAATACACTATTAATACCAGGTAGCCCGTTTTAAGGGACGCTATTAATAGTAGCGCAATCGGGACTGCAGGTTCCCCGTATACCGTAGTCTCTTCCCAAAGGCAGAGCTCGTACGGGCCCCATGCGGTCAGTAGTTGTTATTACGGGGGACCATAGTTAATAGGACCAAATATTGTTAGTAAAAATGATTAAATATATAGGTTTGTATGTATACCATAGGTCCTATTAACTATGGTCCCCCGTAATAGTAGAGCATTGAGCATAAATGTCGGAGAGACAATAATTGAGGGGTCCCTTATTGCACATCGCATTCCTTCTTTGCAAGGGGTCCCTTATATGGGCCACCTACGACGTATCATCGACACGCCTGCCTTCATATTTTCTGTAGAAGAAGTAGGTACGAGTGTCGTTTATACTACTAATACTACACGGGGACCTGGTATGTGCGTACATACACGCATTCAGCGGTTTAGTAAATACCAGGTAGTTAATAGGAACGGGTCCCTTTTCCAATGCCAAAGTTTAGCTCGGTATCCGATGACCGGTTCTAAACAAACGAAGCATTTTAAACCCGTCGACCCCACGTACCTGCCTACACTAGATGGCTCTTGGTGGGGAGCTAGAGTGAGGTTCGTGGGAAGCTCCACTATATGCTACGATGCAGTACCGACCCGCCAACAAGAAACAGCTCACGGTAATTAATTAGGAACATGAGCGTGCGTCAGGACCTGACTGTGAAATCATACCAGGGTACTTGAAGAACGTTGGGCATGGGCGAATGTATATGGTGGTAGGACATTGTGTAGCCCGCGCACCGCCGACTGCGGTTTCTTCGTTCTCAGCGTTGTTGTTGAGTGTAGGTAGATAGATGTATTAATAGCGTACCCTCGTACAAACGCGAGTAGTCTGATTATGCTCTTGTTCTTGTCCTTGTGGAGTGATATATTCATCGTGTGCCTGTACTGTTGTATCTGATACACTGTACCGGCAGGCGTGTCGGAGTGTTCCGGGTCGCGTCTGCTAGTGCAATATTCTACTATTTACAAGAGGGGCTGCGCCAGGGCGGGCTGACGCCCGCCGGCGGCTCCGCGCATTCCTGTAATGGTCGAACACGTAACGGTATGCGACTCGAGGTAGTTAGTGCGACAGTACTACCCAGGGGTGCCTTGATGTAATAAACAATCTTGAGTGAAATGAAAGAAAATGCTGGAAACACTGGAAAAACGACCATTGCCATCCGCTATCCGGCACAACAACACATAACTCGCTAGTGCAGCAGCAAGCAGCGCTCTTGAAATCAGAGTGCCACATACGAGGCGCTCGGTGTCGCATACTTCGTGTGCATTGGCCACAAAACCGTTAGTTGAGCAGCTAGCTGTCGATCGAGCTACTCGACAGTGCGAAGCGCCAGTGATTACGTCGGTGCAGCAAACTCAGCAAGCAGCAGCAACAACAGCATAGCCTACAGGTATATACATGTCGTAGGAAAATAACACTGGCACGAGACCTCCGCCGAGATGCCAAACAAACTTCAAGTACGAGACGGTACTCGTACAGCTTCAGGAGCAGATGTATCCGGCTTTCAAATTCAAGATGCGGAGACATATCTCCGAGAGGGGGTGACTTGCATAGTAACCATGCTGACGGGGGCTAGCAGCAGAAACATATCGCAGACATAAGAAGAGCAGCAGCAGAACCGCACAGTAGTAGCACGTGCATAGCAGCAGCACCAGAGCAGCGGCAACCCAGCGGCAGGAGCAGCCTCGGTAGCACATGATGCATGCCCGAGGCTGCCGCTGGCACATCAGTCGAGGAAGGAGAGCCCGGTGGCGCACGGGGAGGAAACGCATACTACTATTTTATACCACGCCGACCTACCCCGTGAGCCGGACTGCGTGAGCAGCAGCAGCAGCAGCAGCAGCAGCAGCAGCAGCAACGTCAGAACAACACAGCAGCTGGACGAAGCAGCTGCAGAGTAGCAGTAGCAGCAGCGACGCATCAGCAGAGCAGCGGCAGTACAGCAGCAGTATAGCACGTCACGCACGCCGGAGGCCGATCTCTGCACAGAAGTCGAGGCGGGAAAACACAGTGGGGCACGACGAAGGAAGGTAAAATGGCGTCCCCGATGGAATTACTTCGTACTGGGTGAATCTCGTCCCTACTAAAATCAAGTTTTAATTTCGAGTCTCACCGCGTGTTGTGTACTCCATTCGTCTCTACAGCAGTAGGCACGGCGAGGAAAGACATAATCATACCCTCGAGAATCAGCACCACGACACGACATGTTGCAGGTTGAGCGTATCGCGCACATACATCCATACATACATGTATTCGCTCTTAAGTTTTCCCTTTCTTTGCAGTTTAGGAATACAAACGCCTTCACAGCACAACCATAATCCCACGATTCCGATGCATTTAACACTGTCTGACAGTGCTGTGTTTACAAAACTGTTCTCGTAGACACCGTTCGTACCTCCACCACCGTACCGCCCCCGCCACGGCGTAGGCTCGTTCAATCCGGTCGACACCAAAGACCCCGTCCACTCTACCCTACAGAAACTGGTCGCCCGGCGTGCACAGCAGTCGAAGAGGCTCGCAACGCTTGTTTCGGGGCCATATGGTATAGCCTACCAATTTCGACACTTGTTTCAGAAACGTCTAACCCTCAACGCACAAGCAACGGCGGAGCATGAAACCCGGTACCCCAGCCCATATCCCCCACACTCTTGCCGCCATGAGCTGTCTAAAGCCGCGGAGGATGAGGTCTCTCCCGTTTCGGCCAAAGGAGAAGAGCCCCAACATGGGTGCTGGCATCGAAAACAGAACATTTTCACCGTCACGAGCAAGCGTAGATGTCGGTTGACGGCGTACTTTTCTCTTGACGGACAGCCGTCAAGGACATCCCAATGCTCAATACTGTGATATGTCTGAAAAAGGCCGGACGGGCCAAAGGTAGGCCTAGCGGGGCAAATTAGACCGCGAACCAAAATCGTTGGCCACGAGAATGTGATATACCAGGTATCACGTATGGCCCACTCAACTAGTGCCACTTTCAGCTGACGTTTTTATAAGCGAGCACAGCACATCCGGCCACGGCTGTCAAGGACATCCCGATAATGAGAACTATTATATTTTTGAAGAGGGTTTGACGGGCCAAACGTAGGCCTGACGGAGCAGAGCTAGGCCGTCAACCAAATTCTTCGGCCACGGGACTTTTGCAAATCAAGTATCGACCACTCAACCGGTTGCACTCACAGCTGACGTACTCACACCCGGCCAGCGGGCAGGGAGAGCACGCACGCCCGAGGCCGCCCCCGACAGAGTCGGGGTCGGGGATCGCGATGAGGCAGTTTCGAAGAGCGTGGGGAAAAAAATCCCCATCCGCGGGATTAACAATGGATGCCTTCACAAAAATAGGGGGGCAACGGGGATTCTACGACACTTACCCACAGGGACATGCTTAAATAGTGCAGACAATCGTGCAGTATATACCACAATATATATGAGGGTTTTAACGCATATGCAGGGCTGTATGTCTACGCCCGGTAGAACTACGCGCCGAAGGAACCACTGGAATCCGGCTAGCCGCGTACGAGTCGCGCAGCAGGTCTGACGGGTGTTAGGCTGGACGGGCATTACACGCATCGCAACAACTGCTTTCCCCAGGCGACTAAACCAAGTTTTTCCCATCTCTGCAGATGACCTTGGTCACGCTGCAAGATGTAAGCCGTCGCTAAATGAGCCTCCCGTCAGCTGCACAGAGTGAGGTTTACTACCAAACTTCTACTGTAGTACCCTCACGGCTGTCTCGGAAACCGGACAACTTGAAACGTCGAAACAGATAGAAAACTCGCAAGAGGGACAGCCGCAACCGAATTCAATGCATGGCACTCAAAACCCTAAAAAATACATAGTCCCGAGAGTTCATAACTCTCAATCCCACTTCTGGTGCAGGGTTTCAAAGCGTGCATCACACCCCACCATAACTTGACGACTCTCAATCCCGCTTGGTATTGAGGGATTCAAAGCTGGCAATATCCCCAGAAGTCGAGCAATCTCAACCCCGATACGTGTTCAGGGTTTTTACAGCCCACAACCCCCCGATTTCAGACTCCGAAACATATTTGATGGCGGAGCTTGCCGATCGAGGGGCTGCTGAAAACCTTGTACAAGACTTGGACAGACAGTCGATTCCTAGTTCACCATCTAGATATTTCGAGATAGATATATTCTAAATACAGTACTGTATGCGTTAGTCAAGTGTCCGGGTGAGGCATGTAAAATCAGCATGAACACCTAGCACATGTTTCCTGCGGGTGGATCTTTATGCCAGACATATCCTGCACATATCCTGCGTAGCCTCTCACAACGGCAGGAGAGTGGCCAAACGCTCTGTCGATAATTAGATAGATAGATAGATAGATAGATAGATAGATCATGAGCTGTTCGAGGTGTGCACTCTTGGAATCCGATATGGAATGTACATTACTTAGCATTATTCGCTAGACACCTATCCCATGCTTACATTGTGCATCACGTTTTCCGGTAGCTTACGATTGCTCCCAAATATCGGTGGTAGGTTGGTGCGCAGAGCCGCTATAGGCAAGAGTCTCAGAAGGATCATACTCTACCCTACCCCTGGCGCGCCACGCCCCTCGATGCTTCTCATACCAGTCCCCAATCTCACCTCGTCTTTAAGGCTTCAATACGGACAGCCTACTCTCTCGATAGTTGATCGCTCTCGATCGTACTTCGTGTAGAGAACTTCAAAATTGCGCAACATCGCTCCACGAGAATTGATTGCTCTCAGTCCCACTTCGTGGTTAAGGTTTTTAAAACGTGCAACACCCCCTTACGAGAATGCCTCGCTGCCATTCTTACTTTAGCCTTCAGGGTTTCACAACGCATAACAGGCGTCCTGCCCCCCTCCCCGAGGGTGGATTGCCCTCAATCCCACTTCGTGTTCAGGGTTTCCCTGGTCTGCTGCCGGAAAACGGCGACCGCTTGCTCGTACAACGCCAAGTCTGCCGCCAATACCGTTTTCAGCTGCGGGCTCGCGTAGGCCCAGTCGAGCAGCGCCTGCCGTTCTTCGGAATGCGCTGCTTTGTTGGACGCCATGGAAGCGTTCCAATGCTGCACGGGGCTGGTAACCTTCGCGTCAAATAGCTGCATAGAAAGATCCCACTCTTACAGGGCAGGGAAAAAGGGCGGGAACAAGACAAAAGGGTGTAGACGGACCGGACGAAGGATACATTAGAAACCCCTCTATTTCGGATTGGTCGAACGAACCACTGGTCAACCTATTGGCATTCGAGGAGCTTCCGTGTGCTTGGAAAGGTTTTTGGTGTCGGGAAAACAGAAAGCGAACACGGGCCAGTTGCCGCTTTGCGTGCACCGGATACGCGGTGTCTAGTCATGATGGGCACCAGATCGAAGTCACCTTCCTATTAGCTACGGCCCAATTCTAAAGGATATCCGACATCCGATATTCAACCCGTTCTTAATCGGATCGGGTCGGATTGCAAAAAGCTCCGATGCCGATACGATAAACGATATTCAAGGCGGTAACGCAGAAATGAATATCATGGCAGAATTGACAGGAAGAAGGCACATGTCGTGTTCTTCTGACAGGTCACATCGAATCTTTCGCCTTGTTCGACACTACTAACTGAAGGGGAGGCGGGGGACAGGGTAGAGCGACGACCCCCCCCCCCCCCCCCCCCCTATTCGAAAAAAGCCTTTGATCGGGTATCGGGAAATTATAGTTTCGTATTCGGCGAAATCTACTCTTTTAAGACTGATTGGGACGTCAGAGACTATGTCCAGCACTGCGGCTGCAATACGCGGCAAGATTGATCGCACTGAAATATATATGTGAATATCTGGTAAATTCAGCGTTTTGAAGCCTCGCTACGGTATAGATGCAGCGTTTTAGGTAAGTCCCAAACTGTAAATGCACGGCAGTGGCGGTGCCGCATGCTGGAAACGCACGACAGCATGCATGGGTTGCACGGTATGTTAAAAAAAACCTTAGCACCGACCGAGACTCCCGATATGAGGGCAGATCCGATATCCCAGTGTCGGACCGAAATGCCTCCTTCGAAGATAGGGGAGGTACGTCTTAGCCGCAATTTCGTGAGCGATACAGTGCATCCTCAAGTCAGGACCTGCTACACTATTCTTAGAGCAGGTGTCCTATATCGCTATGTTCCATGAATAGACTGGTCAGTGTTTTTCGTTGTAACCCACGAGAGTAGTTGGAGGCCATCATGGCATCGTCCTTCGTCCGGGTCCCCTTTATTTTTTCCGAAAGGTCAGGGTCTGGGGGGGGTATCGAGTTCGTCGAGTGGGTATCATCACCTCAAAAAGAAAATGACGTGCACGCCGATCGAAACATGCGTTCAGTACGCTAACATAAGGAGGCTGCGTGAATTAGTTAGCTTGCACTGATTCTTGACGCCGGTTGTTGGATGAGGTGACGTAAAGAGACCCTTGAATGACCAGCCTCGGAACATAGAGTAGGTGCTACCACTACAATTAAGTGCATGGGTTGGTAGCTGCACAATAGTGCTAAATAGTGTAGAAAAGTGACTAATAGTGTGCAGCGTAGAGTAGAATACACGCATGGTACGGTGCGGGTGAAGCGCCAAGCATTTCGTAGGTCGCACAAAAAATGACTTAAGGAAAAGTGCACGCTTGATCCTACTGAGTAATCCCACGGCCCATGTCTACATCGGAGCAAAATGTTAAAAATGCCACAGTTCCTCAGTAGTAGAGAGATGCCCGATCAGTAAGCCAGATTCACGCCAGAATACGGTACAGTAGCCCTACCGTAAAAACGGGCCAATGGTATTGATGGTGGATACTACGGCAACGGGATACTGTTACGGGAGACCGGACCTACGGTACACACATAAAACCTATATATTTCGTTCGTTTCACCAACTATGTCTGGTTAGTTTTTTTTTGGTCCCCCGTAATATATATAGTGGATAATCTGGCATGCACTTGGGGGTGCTGTATCCCAGGTACAATATATGCCATCGAATGAAAAAATGTGGGGCCCACACCCAAAAAGAAGGAAATGAACGAAAATTTCAGCGGCGAGCCCTAGATTGAATCTGACAGCACTATTAATAGTATGTTTGATCTTGATACTTCGGAGTACACTCCTATATAAGGTCAATATTAACCCGTTTAAGGCCGCCGTCCCGTTTTGGGGGCAATATTCATCATCATAGAGGTCAGTGGTTTGTCCCCGAAAGGGAACTATTACTGCAGGAGTAACCAAGAGTGAGTGGTAAACACTGATTGTGTCACTATAATGGCTTAAGGCTTTATCACACTACGTTTGATTAGGTGGTTCTTGCTGGCGCACCCACACTTGTAAACATAATCAAACATTAGGTGCCTCTCGTCCCGCTTCGAGTACATACGAAAATTGCGTGCAGAGCGAAACACAAGGCTCCCGAACATACCTTCCAAAATTCCAACCGCTGTGTAGGTCGACAGAAGTTCCTGGGTGTGAAAGCGAAAAGAAGCAGGACAACGCAATGAAGCAAGGTGGGTATTTTAGTGATGCCAAGGCAAAACATACACAAGACCACGACCGGGATTGGTACACCCCTGTATACCATACCTGGTAGCATGCATCCAATAAATACAAAAACTAAAACAAAGAAACGAGATAGCTTGAAATAAAAGTCTGAAGGGATCCTCGTGTAGTAGCCTTGGTCTGGCTGGGCTACTGGGTGCAGCAGCTGGCAGTCAACGCTGGCTCCAAGGGCGGCCGTTTTGTTTCTCGAATACGATTTTATGAGCGCAACCATTTCCCGCTGGCGGGGTCCCTCAACCATTCTTGCGACTGGCTCAACCATTGATGCTGGCTCAACCATTGCAAACGAACCAACTAATGCAACTGACTGAACAGTTCTAAAACAATTCAACTATTGCATCTGACTCACCCGACGCAACTGACTCAACTCTCGCGACTGACCCAACTATCGCAACCGAATCAGCGATTTCAGTTTGACTCAGTCGTTCGTTGCAGCTGAACAAGCTATTGCCACCGCCCCAGCCATTCCAAATGACCCGAGCTTTGCAACTGAATCAACCATCGCAAATAACTCAACTATTGAAATAACTGATCCAACCATTGTAACTGCCCTAACCAATTCAACCGACCTATCATTGCTACTGAATCAACCGTTCATTGCAACTGACTCCACCATTGTTGCGAGGGGACTACTCCAGGTCACATCTTCCACCTGTAGCGCGGGCTTTGCTCCGCTGAGCGCTACACCCACAGGCCAGCTACTCCGAAATGGCGCACGGTGTCCTGCGTTGACTTCATTTGCCTACATCTTCCTTGCTCACAAAACCCATATTATGTCGGACCTCGCTAACATTTCGCACCCGGCGCATATTTAAGACGATCAGATGTTAGAAGCCTGCACCACAGCATTCGTGCCCTATGGGACAATTCTGAACAACACGAAACACCTACTGCAGCTGCAGAACATCGATAGTTTCCGCCAAAATCGTTTGTGGGCAGATCACGATCTGCATCATTACGATTATTCCTTGCCGTTACGAGAGGTTGTGCAGGATCTGGATAGTACCGATCGAACCCACAGGAAACATGCCCTAGATAATGCAGGATACATCGGCTCCCTCCCGGCAACATGAGCTAGATCATACAGATCATACAGATCATACTGTTCATCTGCCCTGAAAGATCAACAGAAATCGCTTATCTCTCCGGGGTTGCGCAAGCGTTTTTTTTTGTGATGCGTACACTGTGCTCAAGCTAAAGCGTACTACGGGGTGCATAGCGTTTAGGGAGTCCTCTACTGCGTACAATATCGGGCTGTTTTCGCACCCACCGAATTTGCTGTAAGCGCTGACTACATCCTGCTGAAGGTGTTTACTGGTTTTACGGTACCATACACTATTATTTGTCATCGCGCTCACCTTGCATTATTTTTCAATAAAAGTCGGTTGTTGTAGCTCCTCAGGCAAGGGCCTCCAAAACCTTACACTGCGTGTACTACGTAGGTGTTGTAAACACCGGGTCTACGCAGAAGTACATACACTATTGAAATGTTCGCCATCCGCCAATACTTAGCGATGCTTGCTCCAACAACACCATCCACACATGAAATGGAACCCATACTCCAATGAGTTCATACCAGGTGCATACTTGGTAGCAGGTAGATGCTACCACACCCAGACCTGGATACTTGACGAAACTAGACTCCAGTATCTGGTACATGTACACCACGCACCTTGATACTTTCCATGAGCTGCCAGCCCTCAACCGTGTCGATATTCCTCGGCCAGGTGTGAGGATCACGCTAAGAGTCGGTTTCGGCACGGTGACGGCGGCGAGCAGGGTTTATGCTTATTTATGGGAGTCACACTCCTACTTACTGCAGATGAAGCGTTGTGCGGTACAGATAAAATAAATTACACGATTGTTGTTGATCATTTTGGGAGAGACGAATCACAGGCTGGGACATTTTGATGTTTTAGAGCCTATCCGAAGGTGTTAGTATACATTATCAATAGTTCTCCGCGAGGAACGCCAATCTGAATCCCATCCAATAGCCTTCACGCTCAACGTTGACACAACCCTTGACCACGAGCCCTAGTTAAAATAAGAAACTCTTGATGGGTCCCATAACTACTGTCAAGTGCTGTAGGGGAAGCAATTTTGGGCAGAAACGATTCCGACTGGTGGAGCTTGTCTACCGAGGAACATCTCAAATATCGCTCGGTGTTATACTGTAGTACTTGTACTGTACGTATCGATGTAGACCTAGGCTAAGCGGTTGATTTTTGTTGCCTGTTGTCTGAAGCGTACAGTTTCCAGTATGTAAAGCCGTTTCAGGCTAATATATATTTTAGAGCGCCTCAGGCCTCAAGTGAGGAGCCTCAGGACAGTGGAGCCGAAACCCTTATCTACCGAATCATGCGTCGCTCGGAGGGTGAGATTTCACGCGCCGTCGCGGTCGACAGCGAGAATTGGTCAAAATCGATGCTGTACACGGCAAAAGGCCACGTCGTCGGGCCGGGGCGGCTTTGGTGATTTATTCGCTCGTCGGCTCGTCGGACACATGACTTCGCTGAAGTTCATTCGCGCAAGTCAACCCCGACCAACACCTATATGTACTACCACCAGTAAAGGTATCGTTCTGTGACAATATCCGGAACATTTTCTCACTTGAGGAGCTTAACTTCTGAATATGTTGAGAAAACAAAGTGCAACCCTTGCCGTGGGACGAGTCTTCGCTTTCGGTGAGGATAGACCAGCGGGGATCATGCCGAAGCCTACGCGCGGTGAAATGATGGCATGTCTACGCCGGTTACGGGAAAGGGGTGCAGACACCTGTGTCCACGGCTTGTCCGGAGGGTCGCTCTGTGTTGAAGCTACGTCGAGTCGAGCTGGAAAAGTGCAGGCGTGGCGATACCAAATAAAAGTGCTGTAGTCGAATGTATGTGTTGATGGGGCCAATGTCGTGCGCGCAAGAGTAAACGCAGGCGACCGCGTGAGCGAACGCGGTTCCGTCCCATATTTCATCATCGTTTTGTTGTGTCAGAAGATCACACACTTACTTACCACTCTATTTGCCTGTCCGGCACAAACTACTCGCAATGTGTATAACCGAGCTGAAGTGGGCGCAAGGGTACCGGCTGTGGAACGATTGGTGAGCTTAACCCTCTCGGGACCGCAGAGGGGAGAGATGGCGACGAAAACGTGACGTTTACAGAAACGCCCCCTGCGCGATTGGGGGTTGGTACAAGGGTTAGTGTTCACGCTATCCCGCTATTCTTGCATGAGGCCGTACAGCGCGGGGCGAAACATGATCTCACCCGCGCTGCTCACCGCCCGCGCTCCTCAGCGCCCGCGCTGCTGGTAGACTGTCGATCAAGCCATACTTGTCGTATTTGTCGGCCGGCGTCTCGGGGCCGCTTAAGGGGCGAGGTGAGTGCGGCACTTCCACCAGTCAGTTCACTCCATCTACCTCGAAAAACTGCACATGTGCCTCACTACATTACCGCGCACGTTGTGCCCAACAAAGCCACCCACCACGAGTTCAGGCCTGCAGAGCTCGAAGCGAGGGTCGCACAAAAAGGAGTGCATCATGAGGTGGTACGCCGAGTTGCCCCACACCAACTGCGCGAAGTCCATCAGCCGCTCCTCTAGGGGCGATGCCTGGCCTTCTGCATTTCCGCACCACTGAGGCGAACGGATCAAACACAGAACAAGGACGGTTCAGCAGTAGTAGTAGCAATTGAATCGTTTGTGGTTGAACTAATCCCTAACCCAAAGATATTGTACAGAGGCCACGTTGCACCGACAAGGTGTCCCTCATGTGCTTTGACTCGCTTGAATGAGGATATTGTACAGTCCAAAAACAAAGGGCATGAGGGGTCGCAGACACGAGCTACGACAGAGCAAACATTTTCAAGCCCAAAATACTTCTGACTGGCGGCGTTCTTCTTTACAGACCCTGGCAGCACTCAACAGTTACTGAGGAAGTCATGCCTTGTCACCGAAACACCACTTCGCGTTTCTGAATGTTTTTCTACACACGCTTAATCTAAGCCATGGCATTTTTCATCAGGTGGCACTCCCACGTTTGTTCTACCGTAGGTCAGATTTTTGTGCGGCGTATGAAGCTCTCCATCTAGCACCTCAGACAAATGTACCAGGGTATAGATTATTTATAGGTGCACCCCCGCCTGTGTGGCATGGACCTCAGGAATATCAGTTATTTGGCACAACCTGACCATTCTACACCTTTTGCCTGGACCATGGGAATGTTCACCTCCACTCGAGCTTCAGGGTTTTGTTTGCTCCAATTTTCGCTTTTTGGGCGAGGTGTGCTGTAAATGTCCTCAAGTGGGGGTCCTCGAGCAACATTGGTGCGTGGTTTACCGTGACATGCGCAAATATTGACTACAGGAGGGTCATGTTCGCAGCAAGAAAATGGGTATTGCATCGTGAGTTTTTGCCGAAACTGCACCAAGCGCGCTAGTGTCCTATCCTCTACACCGCCCGTAGCATCTCCCTGTGTGCTATGTACCTTCTTGCGGTACATTTCCCGACACGTTGGATACCTTTCTTGCAGTCAAATATTATCCAGCGCGATTGGTACTTGTTGCGGTACATTGTCGAACACGTTCTGTATATTTTGCGGTTTATGGATGCCAACTCACTTCGTACCCATTTAATTTTGGCGGTCTTTCGCTGACCTCGTTGAGTACCTTTTCCCAACATGTTTGATACATTTTCGGGTCTGTCTGTGGTCATTGGTCGCCCAGCTGTCAGGGCAAGAATATAATGCCCGTGGATGCTTTTGCGGTCCACTGTATTGCTCAGCGCGTTGTTTTTCCTGTGCCGTGCACTTCCCAAAATAAATGATAAGTGCCTTTTTGGGTCTCTAATCCTTCATTGCCTTGTTGTAGTGAAAACAGCAGAAGTGGAGACAAGCCTGTCGATAGAGTGTTCACCCTTTATGTCTACGCTGTATGGCCCAACACGTTTGTTATCTTGTCCGGCCTACGTCGTAAAGACGACGTGTAAACGTCACCGTGTTCTCTCCGACATGCATCGTACCTTTTTGGGTCTGTGGTCCTTGATCACCTTGTTCTCGGGGCAAAAGTAGAAAGCGGACACCACCCGGTCGATGGGGTCCCTTACCATCGTGAAGTAGTCGCACTCCCTACCAGCATTCTCCAGAGGAAGCCTACGTCGACAAGAGTTTTAAAAGGTATTCACACGCCAGTGTCAACAGTTTGGCCAGGCTTGGAGTCTACGTTGGTAACGACGTCGGGGTTGCCATCATGGTTCAAGCACGATGACAACCGATGCGTGCTGGAATTCGGGGTACATAGCACGTTTGTTTCTCAAATTGTGCGACTGACACAGGAGATGGCCGACGCACAAGGCCTTGGCTAGGCACAGTATATACGTAACACTATTGTTCGTAGGAAATTGACCATCACATCCGCTTGTATGGGTATCATAGCTCCTCAATTCAGGAGCTCCGTCAGCGAGGCGTGTTTGGGGTGAAGCGTGCAGCCCCTCAACCACGGTATCACGGTATCATTGGTCAACTATTGTGACGCATGCTAAGGGAGGAGCGTCCGCCTAGTGGGTTCTGGGGGTTCATAACTTGACGAGCTCTACTCTACATCTCACCCAAAAAATCGCTGCTGCGTTTTGATTAAACTCGCCCAGCAGTTATATGGCCTAGTACTCTGTAGGTTCATCACGAATGGCTACTGGAAGTCACACGAACGGGGGATCCCGACAGACCAGGTTACGTACTACTACTGTAGTTCCTCCGGTCCGGAGCGCCACTCGTCAGAAACGGAACGAGCCTGAAAGGGTTGCCCCTCCTGTGGAGCAATGCCACGGTAAGAGTGGTGTCCTTTTTCCTAAGGTCTTCTCCGGCACGATTAAGAAGTTCATTGTCACACCCGAAAAAAGGCTTCGAAGGGTCTTGCTTGCCCTACTCGAGCAACACTTACTTGTATATGGCCGTGCATACTGTTTCAGTGCAGGCTGAAAACAGATACAACATTGCGTTAGAAGTATGTATCGTGTCAGGCACTACTGGAGTGATACCAACAGGTGTACTAATAGTCGCTCGCTTGAGGACCTCTACCCAGCTTGAAAAGCAACATCATTCGGAACGTGTTGAGCCAAAACGGTCAAATGCCCATACCATGGGAGGGGCCCCTCTCGTACCTCTCGTACCTCTTGACCGGCTGGACCGGCTTGATTAACTCGATTGAATCAACCCTGAGCCACAGTCTGTGCGGCCGAAGGTGGCGCAAGGTGTGCGCGGCGTTCGAGACCTCAGCACTTACCTGAGCATTTCGACGTAGCCCATGATGACCGCGGAATTGTGGATAATTTCTAGTCGCTTCTCCGGGGTTGTTCTTCTCACCCCCGTGATGAGGCCTGTTCAAAAGAGGCCGATGAAGGATTCATAAGTACAGGTAAGAACGTATCGCAATCTACAGCAGATCGCGCAGATCTTGCTCATCGGACAAATCAGACTACGTAGATCACGTAGATCCGTAATTTTCCGCACACGAGATGTCGCGCATGTACACTGTTACTATACCGCGTCGCACCCGAGTAGAGATGTGCGCAAGCTATAATAGAGCCTTAGGGCATACATACCCCGCCCTCAAGCGAAACACTGCTTATTTCGTCCAAGTGATACAGGACAAGGGGTTGATGTGCTCTGGAAGAAATTCCAAAGATCACAATACGTAGGGTGTCATACGTTTTAACTTTTGTTCATAGTTTCCTTTCCGGGGCTGACTGTCTCGGCATCAGGCCTATTCCTTGGAGGAACACTCTATGAACATAGACGTGTAGTAGGAATACTGAAGCTCCTCCTCGGTACGCATCAAGTGTTATACCGGGGAGGGGGGGGCAGGGAAACCACCTGTGATCCCGGCTTGTCCAGAGAGCTGGAAACCGAAAGGGTTGGTTAAACCAAACAGAATATCACGTGGTCGGAGTTTCAAACCTAGCCTTCGCGGTGCGTTTACGAAGTGTCCAAATGCAACGGCAAGCCATGTCACCGGGGGGAGGGTACTCTTGTCGTAAATGACCGTGGTCGTATGACCATAGACCCTCGCATGCCTACACATGCCTACAAAGCCGGGATGGGGCACGTGGAGTTTTCACCGACAAGACAGGCATTGCTAGTGCCAAACGTGAAGCACCGTGAGGTGTGGGGCGAGTCGAATGAAGGATGAGCTTACTCCTACCACGAACCGTGTGTGATGTGGACTTTCTTGCATATGGATGACAGCGTCGGAAGAATCGAGTAGTTTTCCCGTGCGACCACCTTCCGAAACAATAATGGGTAAACTGATACGATCATCCCTCTCGCGTTGAGTACAGGTCCTCCCCCCCGCACAAATCGCCTAACTCGACCGCCGGTTGCGGCGATACCCAACAACAAAGCACAAAACGGTATGTACCCTAGTTGTCAAGGTCACGTAGTGCGCCGCATATGTTATAGTGTCGTTGCCAACCGACGCCAACCCAACCTAACAGGAGGGCGGGGTGGGGGGACATTCGGATCATTCAAACAAGTAGCCGCAGCATGACGGAAGCGCCTGAACGACTTGTGTGACTGTTTGTGGGATCACAAGTTGTGTTTGCTCTATGTCTGGTCAACGAGAGGAAGTTCTCGCGCTAGGCGCACAGGCAGAAGACATCACGGAAGCTTTGGATGCCGGAGAAAAACGCCAGGAAGTTGTGTTTCGGATGTTGCTTGCCGGATAGCTAATGATTTCTTCTTCAAAGGTATGTCGGTGGTGGGGGTGTGATACGGAACACCTCATGTGAGGCATGCACCAGAGTATATTATTGGCACTTCTATCTACCGCTGCACGATTCTAAAGCAGTCAAGGTTTCAGATGGATGGACGTTCAAGCGAAGAAGTTTGTCAAGTGTCGTTACAGAGTGTAAGTAGCATTACTACAGAGGTGTAAGTAGCGACTGCAACCCCTAAATATATATGTTCGAATACGGAAGAAACGAAGTAGCCTCGGTTGAGAAATACAGGCACGATTATGCTGCAGACGTATCGAAGCTAGATACCGGAACGTTTGACCACTATCTGCGACATGATGCGATCTAAACCTAGTAGCGAGAGCAACCTTATAGCCCGAGCCCAATTACGAACCTGGCAAGTGGGAGCCCCCTGAGCGTGTGCTCTCGATGAGCTGGTTCTTCACGCTCGACCCGCCGCTTTTAGGGAAGTGGAGAAATGCTGCGCAAAAGGCGGGCGCATCACAGGATTGGCACCATGAACAACAACATGTTATACCAAAAAGCGGAAAAGACCCGTCAGACAAGGTTTTTGGAATCTGGAATCTGGGACGGGGTATCTCCCCGTCCCTCTGTCGAGGACGAAATCATTAAAAACTTAATATAAACTTGCATGCCAATTATATACACATGCACCCGAAGTACAACGCTTCCCCAAGGGGCTCCGTGACCGAACAAAATTGTGCTCACTATGTGATCTAAAGTTCGGGACTCTTGATTCCAGATTACGGGTTCAGTACCGTGAGCCTGGGTTTGCGCCAAAGGTCAAACCAGTGTCGTTTCATGATTAAAGCGGCCTAAATGCGGCAAAAATATTTTACGCCCCCTCGAAAGGCTCTCGAAAATTTAGCACGACGCAAAGGGTTGGAAGGTAGAGTGGGAGGAGCGATTTCCCTGTTGATGAGGCATATTCTGTAGCTCTGTACAGTAGTGTATCCTCTCTCAGCGATCTCGTCGTTTTCACTACTCGTCGGTACACAACAGAAACAACCTGTTGCGCTTAAGTCGGCATCCTCGAATGTGTATCACAGTAGAAGGTCATGTTGACATCGTATACAGCTATCCATAGCAAGCGAGAACATCGAGCCTGTAACCGGTGTACGTGAAGAAACATCGATCAAGTCCCACGCGTCGGGTATACTATGCAGCCTAGGAGGTGGAGGGGGCGGACATGTTGACCACATTCAACGCCTTCTACGGTTAGAGTACAAAATAGCAGTCAGTTTATATGAGGCTCCTTTGTTGATGTCTACTCTATCTAATGCATCGTCCAACGACCGTACGTGGGAAGAACCGTGAGCTAACAGGGCCGCTGGTACCGTAGAGCTTTTTGGCTTTCCATACTTGGCAGATTTGTGAAAATTGTAAAATAGGATATCAAGCTACGGAGGCGTTCTGTCACATTTTGCTATATCTAGCGGGGGAAAGGCGTCAGGAAAGCTAAATTTGGCCTAGCTGGAGAACGGAAATATGTCAGGAAAATGTGGACGATAAACAATGTACGCGAAACACCAAAGCTTCACAAATCTGGAAAGTCTGGAGGAAAATGAGAACCGACGCTAACCCCGAGACACAACCCCACCGTCCATGATTAGGTGGTTATCAGATACCACTACGAAACGCACGCCGGATCCAAAGGTGAGGGGATGCCCTTGGCGAGGAGGGTGTGGGCGCACAAACTTGTTGTTGCTCTTGCTTGTCGACAACGCTAACGCTCTGTAGACATTCACTTGTTTCTCACCGGTGCAGTACTGCGGAATCTCCCCACTCGGGCTCTCGGCGTATATCTGCGGGTGGAGAAGAACGAAAACCGGGGCAAACGCAAGGATTTAGACCTCTACATCTAAGGTAGGGCGGCACTTGTCAAGGGGAAAAGGGAAACCATATCGTCTGACAGTGCTCTTCAAATGAGGAACTACCCGGCTGGTATCTATATATCCTTGTTGCCTTGCACAGTGACGATGGGGGCACGCCTAGGTCGTGCCTTTTTGTCAATGGGTTGAGCCTACCTGGCACACCCTTTTATCAGAAGTCGGTTTTGGGTGAAGTGTGGAGCTCTTCAATCGAGAAGGCTCAGGCTGATGCTACGGCCAGTGGGGGGGGAGTGGGGTACTCGTTATCAAACATGGGCGTAGTCGTATGACGGTATTGTCGGTGGGGGGGGGGGGGGTCGCTTCGACCACTTTGCGCCTCAGCCGCTTAGAGCCACTCGACCGCGTGACGACGATGTACTTGCAGTCGCAAAGGTTTTGCAGCGTTTTGGTTTCGAGATATTCACCAACACCAGCGACGTATCATTAATACGTTTGGACGTTGCGCTAAGCCAAACCAATAGTTTCGAGTCCGACGTTTGAGTGAGGTGAACAGAGGTACTCGCCCCCGTGGCCTCAGCGCGGCACCCGGTGGTGAATACAATGGCATCGTATCCCCTTTACCGTGGATCTAGTCTCCAGAACGCTTACAAAGGTGCTACCCGCGAAACTTCACACATCTTCACACCTGGAACATAGATGTGTCGTGTGCTTTAGCGAAACATCTTATGTCGAATAGGGAAATGTACAAAGGGTCTGTTATAGCTGATCTAGATCGGGAGCTGCCCACTGTGCTCAGCATATAGACGTTCTGAGATTCTACGTGAAGACGGCATCACTCGCGTGTACCTCGGGCTAGTAGTTCTAACTCGTTTTTTTCGGTGAAGGGTTTACTGTGAAAACTGTGTTTCGCGCGACGGTGTTGCCCGGGAAGGGTTCCTAGTGCGCTATCTGAGACAAACGGAACACTAAAGGGGCCAGTCTCGATGATATATTCCACTCCCTGTCACCGCATCGGTTCGTACGGCACAAGGTGCAATCGTTCAACCCACCGTGCGTTCAAGAAGCTGGTCGCTGATGTTCGAGGACGTGGGAATGGTCGCATGCTGGGGCAGAGATGTGCCCTAAAGAAAGCGCTAAAGTAGGGGCCTTCTACAGGAGGGGCGTCACCTTACTATTGTGAGCATTATCGCCAAGTAACCACCTGTCTGTCTCACCCGAACGCTTGACGTTGACAAAATATAAATGGGCAATAACCCGGTCAATAGCATCCTGGCCTGAGTATATGAGGAACCTACACTGTACTGTCCGGTAGGGATGCGAGCCGGTCCCTCCGCCGCAATGGCGGAGGGTCCAAATTTGATAACCATACAAATATACCGAAGCCTGCACCATGTTGTTTTTGCTTGCGGTGTTTTACGTAGTCCTTGCGGGAGGTGCGCTATTCCACATTAATCCCTAGGTAAAACCCATAAAATAATCGGTCGACATAGTAGTTATATACCGGGTGAGTCCGGGTTGTTATGCTATAGTTCAGACAGGACGATGTTGGGTAGATCCTGACATAAGGATACCCCGCCAATATGGAATGTTTTGACCGAAACGAGATGTTATACATGTATGGTAGCGCACGTGGTAAGGGGTACCTTACTGATGCTGCAGGGTGAGACCCGTGAAATCTGCATGACCTAAGACCCGTTTCGTGGCGTGTTGGGCCTAGACTACGCAGGTATCCTGCACAGCTGATCACATCGGAAGGTTAGAAACTATTGATAGATGATCTACTGTAGATATGTAGGCAAAACAAATATCATGATCCGCCCGAGGTTTTGAAAGTCGCCCCTGCATAACCGCGCTGTCGTGGACCTCACCGCACCCCAGAGGTATGGACCGATCTCTTGGGATTGTTCGAAGAGAGGCAATAAGGCACACCTGGTATAGTTAGAAGAGAAAGACGTGTGCTACAACAGGTGTAGTACTTTCTTGCCGACATACTCTCTCTCCGGCTGAATAAGACGTTCCTCAAACGAGGAACTACCCGGTTCATATCGCTGGAATCATATTGTTCCAGGTCTCCTAGGCCATGCCATGAGCTTGCTCATCGACGCGTTCTACGATAGAGGTAGCACGTTTCCGACAGTGTTTCTGAATGACAGGGATCATTAACCCTAATTCGTCGGTGTGCCGATCTTGTTCGAAAAAGCACCGTTGTCGTAGACTTGGGCCATGGGATCACTCATCGGATGGCAATTTAAGTTTTGCTCAAAGTCCGTTTTGGGTTGTCCGTTTTCGGGTGAGTTGTGGAGCTCCTTACGTGAGGAGCCTCTTATGAATTAGGGTGAGCATCGATTGTAGAACGCTTCCATCGTGTTGCACGTTCAGGCGAGGAGCCTCAGGAAAAGTACGAGCCACTTCTATCGTGATATATATGTACCTAGACAAAAAAAAAAAAACACGAACCATGATCGAGTTGCCCGACCGCCGAACCCTCCCCACCACATACATGCTTACCAATGAACGTTTCCTGAATCTTGACCAGTACTGTAAACCCTATCGTTCAAAACGGGGTTAATGGGATTCAGGGAATTCCCACACGACTTCTGTGAGTACAGTTTTGTAACGGCTTTGCAATATAAGGTCTTCGACATAGATAAGGTACGGCCATATCTCATGTAGGGCGGGACACTTCTGGCATGCGAGATAGGCCAACGCAAACGTAAACAGAAAGACCTGCACTCAGTCGGGCGTTTCAGGAAATGTACTAAAGTAACCTAACCCTTTTAGAACAGCAGTCCCGTTTTGGGGACAAACCAGTCAAATTTCAAGTAGTTTGCCCCCAAAACGGGACTGATTTTCTAAAGGGGTTAAGTAGAACCGAACATATCGGTCGGTCGATCGTTCGGTCTGACGGGCAATCGGTTGGTCTTCCGGCGATTTGCTCAGTGTGTTGGCGTTGCCGTTTGACGGTAGTCTTGCCCTCGGGGCCAGCGGGCTAGGAATTAGCCACCCAAGATCGAGTGCATCGGACTAAGCGTGACCCTCTTTGCGACTCGAAGGCGTACCTTAGAACGTGTCAACATGTGTCAACAAGGGACGGGTACCGCATAGACGGCCCCACTAGGGAGCCCAGGCTGCTGAGCTATATGTAGAGGATGCCCATTAGCCGCAGCGTAACACATGGGATGGCATCCTCGACTCCCACGCCGCATGCTACTCCAGTGGTACTGCTGCGCGCTAACGGTTGGTCAGACCGCACTACCTGGCACGTTTTCTCCTCTACACTATTCCTAAGTCAACCGATGCCGTTTGTCCAGAAACGCACCCTGGTGACACACGTGCGAAGAGGGGGCATACAAGATCATGCTGGGTGTAGCTTACCGCGGAACACATGGACGACATAAATCCAGTCCAGACCGCGGCTCCGAGCGCGATGAAGCGAAACATCCGTTCCATTTGCGGGATAGAACGCCTCCTGTTGGGGCCTAAGGATGTTTTTAATGTTCGGATCTCCTTGCGCCCCCTTTAGAGGCGCGTCTCCAGGCGGTGACGCGAGTTCCTGTTGCAATGTGGGGCGGGACGCATGGGTGGCAATGCATGGCATAGTGTACGTGAATGGTTCTGCATCGAGCAAATATATCGGTCGGAACGCATGACAGAATGTACGTGAACTATACCACATCTCGGTGAACAGATCACTCTTACTCGTAAGATGATCTAGTTCTTCACGCACCGTTGGGAGAGGTTGCGCAGGATCTGAAAGGTGCAGATCCAGCCCAGAACCCATGTGCCATTTTGTGCCATTCAGAACGTTCATATCTTCTGGGTCCCATCCGGCAACATGAGCTACAGTAGGGCAAACAAGATCAGGACTAGATCTTCCTTGAGGGATCAAAATAAAAAAGTGGGAATCGATGGCATGTCCGACGTGCGAACCATACTCAAGCCAGACATGCGGGCATAGGAGTAGAACATTTCGTCAAAAGAAATTTCTGACGGGGCTCCTCAAGGCGGCCGAGAACACTGAGGAACTGGAATTACCCGGTATCGTTAGAACATAGAGATATAATCAGAGTGATTTCCCGTATTATTATTAATAGTAGTACGTTTTCCATCTGACAATGTGGAACGCTTACATAAACCATACCATCCGCACATAAAAGGGGATAATTTCCGCGACATTACTGCGGTAGGCCACGGCACTGTTCGTTCGGTTAGGGTTTCATTTGGTCTCAAAACCAGGTACTTGGTTAAGGCAGGTGTTAATGGTGTTACGGCGTGCACACGTACATACATCTCTAATCACTGTTGCGCCACGGCTGTTGTCGGGAGCAACAGCAGGTGTCACGAGTACTGCTGAATCAGGGGGCAGCAGGGGGCATCAGTGGTTCCGCCAGTCGTGTGTTGCAGCCGATTATATGATCAGTAGCGCCGGTGGCGATAGGCATCGACAACAACTACAATGGTGTATGATGTTGCGGCATGCCTGGTACTACGATCGCTTCGACGAATATGCGACGTCACTGTAGACCAACACTTTACCCCCGACGAACAAGTTTTTGCTGTTCACAGGGTTTTTCTGTAGATATTGTTGTAGCGAACGAATGACCAGGGTCTGAGCAGATAGGGGAGAGAAGGCAGGTCCGCGCCACCCTCTGTTACTTCTCTCGCCCCCACTGCTAGCTAGGTTCCGAAGTCTGTTGTTCTATACCCGGTAGTTTTTACTTGCCCGCAAAAAAAACTGCCCATTTTCATTCCAAGTGCCAGCAATCGTCTGGGAGCGGATCATCTGTTCATAACTATCTGCCCAATACCAACAAGGCAGCATGCTGCTGCCATGGCCGCCCGCGTGTGCTATCACCTCGACCGCACTCGACCGAAACACCTCCTGTCGTATTAGGTATGAAGCCCCTAAAGATGCGAAGGGCCTTAAAGACACTACGGTGAAACCACACACCAGGTAATCGGTCAACTCTAGCGCAGCACACGGGTGTAAATGGGCTTTTAGGACGCAGTGTCGGGGTTAGTGCTGGCGGGCTCGTACTGCTGCTGTTGTAGTGACCAACTTGAAATTACGTTGAAACTTCAGTGATATGTGCTGATGTAATGGAGGCGTGCTTCGATAAAGTCAGGGTAGCACGTTCGGACCCAAACGTTTCTGGCTGTTGTGCCGGAGCTCCTCGAAGAATGAGGAAATAACCAACATATAGTTCATCCTATTTTTTTATCGAAAACTAATAAATATTTGTGTCGAGCACTATTACGGGGGGCCATAGTTAACAGGACCAAATATTGTTAGTAAAAATGGTTAAACATATAGGTTTTTATGTATACTATAGGTCCTGTTAACTATGGTCCCCCGTAATAGGGTTCGTTGGCACCACCTACAGCAAGCAGTATGTACGTAGGCCGTGGGATTGTTTGTCAGAAGACTGTGTTGTACGCATAATATATACCTGGTATGATACTTTTTTCTCCAAGTTCAGTTCGGGTGACTTGCAAATAAATGCTACTATTAATATAAATACGTACTATTACTATTATACTGCATGCAGTATGGACCTCCTCAAGCGATATCCCTCACTCAGTAAATTGCACGTGCACCCCCACCGTGCTGTAGCATGCTCTCATGCTCTCATGATGAGATTATGAGAAGATAAGATGATGATTAATCACCCCAGTGTTGGAACCCCGACACAGCGCTGACACTGGGTATACTGGTCTGACAGCTGACACGTGACGTGGTAGGAACCGCACTACAACATGCAATGATGTTGGCATTGTTATTGAACTTTGCAGCTTTCATAGTACACTCGTGCTGCGAGGGGTGGCATTGGAACACTCGTAATGATGGTAAAGCAGTGACAACGATGCTGTTAGGGACGCGACACTATAGCAGTGGAGTCCTAGGGCAGGTTATTTGTCGTCTGGTGTACTATTAAACGTACAACGACAGTGCTCTAGTTGTTATGAAGTTCCCTGGAAAAAGTTGATTGGTAAATTAGGGAAAGTACTTAGTGGCTCTCCTGACGACAGCAGGATATCGCCATCCACCCCTATGGAGATTGTCACGAACACAACACGCCTGCCTTTTGACTGGCAATCGTGTGGCATGACAGATGGGCCGTGTCTAAATCATCAAATAATTCTACCATCGATTTGCAGGGTCCCGTTAACACGAAAATTCGATCATGCATAGTAGTACCATATAATACGGACAAGGGTGGTGTGTTCGGTACAGTACGCGCCGAATAATACCGAGGGTTTTTCATCTACAAGTAACAAATCGAGGTCCTCCTTAAGTTTAGGCTAGACCTCAATACCCTACCAAAACTCCTGTAACGTCGAACACACCTTCGCAATGAAATATGGACGTGGTATAGTGTCATCAGCTTTACAAGATATTACGGGGGGGCATACTTAATAGGACCTATAGTATAAATAATTAAAAACCTACCAGGTATATATTTAACAATTTTTACTCTTCTTATTAATAATAATATTTGGTCCTGTTAATTATGGTTCCCCGTAATATAGTAGCCTGCGGAACCAGTGTTGCCACTGTAGTGCTATCTGCCTCGAGGATAGAACAACTTTCATGTTGTTCATTCTTCTGGGGTTTATAATGTTGCATACCTGGTATGTCTTATCTCCTCTTCGCTCATGCGCGTGTCTTTTTAATGTAATCTAACGTATTCTATTCAAACTTCCAGCACGAGGTAAGTCCTCTGTATGTATTAATAGTACAGCAGTCACGTGTTTGCAGTACTCGTACTGCTGCTGCTGCTAAATGATCCTACTACGAACATAGTGGTGTTTCGTAAGGCAATGTCAGTGTCTCCTACCTGGTACGTGTTACGATTATCTCCTTTGGCTATTCACAATTGGTTTTGAGGTTGTTGTGGAAGTACATGCTGTGCTCGTTCTAGGATACGGAAGCTACTACTCGCAGCCGCCCGTCTTTGCATCATCACTGAAACTGTGGAGGCTAACTCGTACGTATGTATTCATAGAAAGTAAGGCCTCAGCCACACCCGCTGGACATGCTGTGGTTACAGGTAGGGATCATCCCTTTTCTCCCCTAACGCGGACGTGCCTGGGTATTTGTCGCGCAGAGGATCTACTATTATTATTACGGGGGGCCATATTTTATAGGACCTACCGTGCTCACAAAAAAATACATATTTCGCTATTTTTACCAACAATATTCGGTCATATTTTTACTATGGTCCCCCGTTACTGTAGCGGCCATTCCCGCCGTCGGCGATGTTTTGTTGGGTCTCACCAGCCCTAGCTCTCTCACTCTAGGCGACGGCGTAAAGGACGCAGAAAATGTGACCCTCGACCATGAATGCATGGCATCGCATTCAGCTGGTTTGTACGCACAACAACATGGATGGGGTTGGGTTGTGCATAGATAGTCTGTGCTGGTCCAGTGGTGTACCGAACTCTCCCCAAACACGAATTGAATAGTAGTGTATTTCGGTGAACATATGTCCCGATAACAAATGCATGGCTTCGCTGCCAGCTCCTACTTACTACAACTCTTACTTATACGCAATTTGTTACTATTTATTATCACCGCTGTATTATTCTGGAGTCTTGACGTTAATTATGTGCGACGTTGTGCCAACGGCCCTTCCTTACGACGTACGAGATGATCGCCAAAAAACCTGTCCTTTTAGGCGATTACACGCTTGTTCCTTGTTGTGCCCACAAGACGTGTATCCCCTTGTCAGGAATTATGGTGGAGTTGTAAGTACGCGAGCTAGGCCTGTGCTAGGTTCTGACAATACATAGATAGTAAAGTTGGTAGAGAAGAACAAGGAAGGGTTCACTGCGAAATATAGGACAGGTGAACGCACAGAAATGCGAAACAACCGTGATCTCCCACTCGCCATGCGATAAAAATGTACTTGCTTGTGGTATCGGGCGTACTACAATCATAGGTAGGTGGTGTGTGCTGTCTTCACATTGTATCGCTTATTCCTCCCATCAACACCAGGCAGTGCACAGGTGCACCGAATGTCCGTCCTCTTTCTTCATCCTAAGTATGTATCATAAAGAAAGCTACATCATCTGTGGTCACAGAGTGCTCTGATATTAATAATAAGAATAATAGTTGATTGCTCGTATTGCCAAAGTTTTTATCTGCAGCTCAGAAGTATACTTCAGGTCTGCTTGTACTCCAGCCCTGATGTATGCAGTTGCCTTGTTTTATGATACATAATACGTGGATGGGATCGTTGGAATAGGCGCTGCACATTGTTAGATCGCATTAAGGGCTAACCGGATACCTGGTAATAATATTAAGACTACCTGGTAGGCTAATATTTATAGGAGGTTTTCCCATCGGCAAGACCTTCTGGGTGCGCTGTGTGGCTGCACGTACGTATAGTACGCCGTCCCTCTTTACGTACGTATCACGGTGCCAGACAACAAAACATTTATCAGTACGTACGTAAAGACAAAAACAGGGCGAAGCTTGGAAATAAATGACTTGCCACTCCCGTGAGTGTCCAATTTCGAGACACAGACAGGGAGATAGATGTGTACCAAAACCAAGTAAAAATAAAATTGAGAATATACCATACTATATAGGCGTTTCTTCAACGCCCCAGAAATAAATGTCGCCACACGTACTTTTTGTTCGTTTTGATTGCTTTGTATCCCATCTCATGAGTGTGGGGTCGTGTTCCCTCGCCGGTGGATGAAAGTACGTGGACGAAATACCGGTGCATACTCAGGCGAAAACTGGCCAAATGCATACTCGAGGCAAAAAGAAACACAGCAAGCAGCGCATACTCAGAGCCGTGCGCCCCACGTATTCTACTCTTTCTTCTTCTTCTTCTTCTTCTTCTTCTTCTTCTTCTTCTTCTTCTTATTATTATTATTATTATTATTATTATTATTATTTTATTATTATTATTATTATTATTATTATTATTATTATTATTATTATTATTATTATTATTATTATTATTATTATTACTATTATACTGCTGCTGCTGCTGTGTGTGGTGGTTGCGATAACGGCGTCAGGTTCGTGTGGCAGCGGGTGCATAGTATTTGTACAACACTCATGGTCTGTTAGTATGGAAGGGAGCAGGATTTTCGGTGTGGAACGTGGAACTGAGCGGAAAGTTCGAGATTCGAAACGTGTCAGACTAACAAGTTTTTTTATGTATGTGCATCTATCTATCTATGTATGTACCAGGTATGTATGTATGTCCTTCGCCTAAAATACTCCGTCGCTGAACTGGAAAGCACGGGGAACAACACGCCGGATGGTTTTGTATATCATTTGGAGGCGGAGGAGGAGAAGGCGGAGAAGAGAGAGAGTGGCCGAGCAGGCGGGTGTACCAGACCCCCTATCTATGTATGATAAAACTTGTGTTGTAATTTTAAAAGAAAAACAATCACTACGCGTACGGTTGGACTCCTGTACGAATATTATTACACCTACTACTACAATAACAACAGTGAACCCCTTTTGGGCACAGCTTGTTTAAACCGCCGCCGAGCGGACAATCTCTACTGCAGTCCGTACAACAAACATCTGGTACGAGTAATACATAACGGCTCCGTAGATTATGGAGGTCTGGACAAATCTGAGTACTACTGCTGTAGTATCAGTATTAATAGTGCCTTCGTAGAGTATACATGTATTTATGTATCAGTATTATTAACATACACGGGAGACCATGGTAAACATGAATAAATGTTGTTAGTAAAAATAATGATACATACCTCGTATAAAAAAAATGTAGGTAACGTAGGTCCTATTTAATATGGTCCCAGTATATATATTTATGCTGTTTTACCAAGCGCCTGGTACAGCAAAAAATGTAGTCGACAAAAAAAATGTGGATTGTACGTTCTTGATCCTACGCGTTTGATTCGTCGCTGCCTGGCTTATGTTTTTCTCAAGCAGTCCTGCAAGCACACTCTTTCTTGGTGTGTGTGTGTACGTATTCTTACTTCGATTGTAATCAGTAGCTGCCAACATTAATCGCTCCACACACTCAGGAAGAACAGTCGACACGTCACAAGGCGTATAGGCGTATTACTCTGCGCGACTACCGTATAGAGGATTGAGCACGGACAGCAGCGGTGTAATCATTTCCTACCGCTCATTTTCTCTACACAGCAGCTGTGTATAGCGCTGGAGTCTAACATTACATTTTCGGAAGCCTCTCTCGCCCAGATATTTCCGAGAAAATCTTGTTCGGTGTCCTCGGCAAAACCTTCGCATCCGCGAAGCATCGCGCGCTGAGAAACGGTCGGTCCCCGGTACGAACTCAACGGTCTTCATTCAGTCCTTACGATACGGTAGAGCCCTCTCCATAAACAACTCGCCCACGAATCGATATTTCGAAAGTAATTTGACGTTCCCTCGTATAGGTAGGGGAGACCTATAACTCCCTACTCTGTGGTATCCGGGTATTATTCAATAATTAATTGCCAAACATCCGTTACCCCCCGTGCAGTGCGTATGGCACTGCAGTGTTAATATTCATCGTAGCCCATGATGGTTCGCGTACTCTTGTTATTAATATTGGGAGGAGTGGACCTTCATCTGAGTATACTGCTGTCCAGAAGGAAAAACTTTATTTTGTCTGGAGGGGAGAGGGCCCTCTATATATAGGTGCTTGCTATTACGGGGGACCATAGTTAATAGGACCAAATATTGTTGGTAAAAATTGTTAAATATATAGTTTTTTATGTATACCATAGGTCCTATAAACTATGGTCCCCCGTAATAGAAGAGCAGGTTGATTGAGCAGATATGTCGGACAAACCAACACCCCTCCTACAGATATTATATGGAGACCTCCCAAATTATATACCAGGTATATATATGTGATCGCACTGATGCATACCAGGTACCAGAGGTACATGTCTATATAACAGATATATATATATACTTCGAAGTATACTACGAAGTCTGTATCTATGCAGTAAACTAGGGCTGCAGTACCTACCCTCTACGGCCACAGTGAGAATACTACTAGTTTTGTCTTCCGGTAGTAGTACCTGTTACGGGTAAGGACCATACGATGAACAATAACAGATGGCGTGGCTGGTTGACAGAGCGAGTTGCGGCAATGTGATCCAGCTATCTGCAACATGGCGGTACGTACACAGTCTGGTACCAAACAACACATAGCGAATAGAAAGACATCGTTGGAGGGTGCCCCGCATAAAAATTGGTTGTTGACTGCCTTGTGCTTCAAGGCGAGACCAGTTTATGCTCCTGTCTCTTTCCCCAAGCTTCGGTGATCAACTGTTGTGCTGCTTGTTGTTGTGTACGTCGTGCAAAAAGGGACGGTTGGCAAAAAAACAATTTTCAGCAGAGCGTAGCTAAAAAGCAAAAAAGCATCTACCCCGCCCAGTGTCTGCTATTATTAATATTGCTTTAATACAACAGCACATACATGCCAGCAGAAGGACACACGACGCAATCCAGACCCCAAAGCCCGACGATATGGAGCATAACACAGAAATGTGTGCACGGCCATAGTTCACTCACCTCGCTGTGTGTTCGTCCCTCGTTGTGGGTCTATTCGTGCAGAAGACGCGAAACACGCCACCTAAAATACCAGGCCGCGCCCCTGATGTCAGCTAGTATTATTAGCTAGCCTTCCTCTCTCTCTTTCTCTCTCTCTCTTTTTCTCTCTCTCTCTCTCTCTCTCTCTCTCTCTCTCTCTCTCTCTCTCTCTCTTTGCCGCTTTGTCAGTAAGAGTAGTACGTAGGAGGAGGAGATTATTGTGCCCAACCAAGATGGCGGAGTATATATTATTAATACAGCAAGCAGTCTCTCCCGCGTGTGTTATTGCCGGAATGTTCCTATTTTATGGTCTGATGCTATTTTTTGTTGTTAACAATACAATACGCTGCTGCTGTGCCAGCCACTGGTATTCGGTTATTATCTCTTGCAGCAGAGCAGCGGTATTATTGTGTAATTCTGTGCCGAAATCACCAAAATCCGTTAATTTTCTATTCCTGATTGTGAAGATATGTATGTTCTGTTCGATCCGAGGAGAGGAAGGCGTTCTACGACCTGCACGGGATTTGCTCCGCGGGCACGCTTGGAGATTATTATGGCGGATACACACTGCTACCGTCCGTGGAATACGACACAACAAGGAGGAGATAGCTGTGATCGATGATTGATTTGGTATGTTCGGTGTATAGGGTTACATAGGGTCAGGGTTAGGGTTAGGGTCGACTACAGTTACTAGTAGTAGCTAGTTAGTCCCGTACAGTATCTATCTGTAGAAGTCTGCGTCTCGCGCTGTCACAGTCAAAAAAGGCATGCCTTCTTCTTCTTCTGCTGAAAAAAGTCGGTGCTTCGTTTTTGTTGCCAATCATGTACACGAGTTTGAGAATGCCCATTCATTGTAGAATCTACATGAATGATAGATATCTGGTAACATGTACGAGTTTGAAAACGCCCATTTTTCTACACTATTAATAATAGATAAAATGTAAGCGCTACAACAGAGAAAAAACAGATCTATGAGACTTACAGTATTGCCGTACTAAAATGCTATAGAAGCATTTACTTCCGAAGCATGGGTTTTCGTAGGATATTTCCTAAACAAACGCCAAGCAAACCAATTACAACATTCATTAAGCAAGCAAGCCTGAACAAGCAACGAGCAAGTATTAATATCCCCTGTATTACATTGCTTATCTGCAATAATGTATGTAGCCATACAACAGCACAACGAGCCCGTGTGACTATTCCGTAGATCAATGCTTGGAAAAAAAAATATGCGGGCAAAAACGTACGGAGAAACACGCAGAAGTAGTGTCACAACAAGCAAGCCTCTCTAACCCATCTGATACCGCCCAAACTTCAAGCATTATGTCACCGAAACGGGACTACGGTCCTATGAATAAACTTAGGATTCAACTCGACCCGACCAAGGTCACGGACGGGTATGTAAGTAGGTACATAGCCCGCATACCACAACCGCAACGTAGCATAGACACATAGACATAGACAAGCCGCAAAACTGAGCACGGCCACTCAGTTTGTGGTGTGCGAGAGGAATGCCTGAGAGCTCCATTAGGCCGTCACCATAAAGGCGCATGCCGGGGGTGAATTCGTCCACGTGTACAGACAGACGTCGCGTGTGTGGTGAAACAGAATATGATCAGCTCAGCGCGTCAAACTACAGTTAGTACAACTTCCTGGTGAGCAGTTAACACTGGCATCAAACGCGTATTACTTTGAAGGAGTATATATATGTACATATATATATATGACATATACGCCATATTTTGGAGCTAACACATACATACATACATACATACATGTTGTAGAGCTCAGAGGTGCTTGAAATGTTGTGAGCGTGCCAAGCCACATCCTATACAAGTGTAAATGCATATAATAAATAAAAATGCCTGTACGTACCTCGATCACGCAACTGATGCATGCACGCCTGTCTTCGGCCCAAAAGAAAAGGGGGGAAATATAACGACGAATCACTAATAACTGTCTACAATGATTGATGCCGAACCGGGCTGTAAACGTGCACAGCAATACGGGAGGTTTGTACAACAGCTAGGGCAAGGTTATATATTCGTCCTATACACAGCTAGCTGCTGTACAGTGACCCTAAACCATGTTTTCGGATACCTGATACCTGATACTTCGTAAGTGGTAAGCCACCCTCAGACACTGACCAAGAGGTAGAGCATGTGTTTCTTCGTACGGTGGTGCCGCGAGCAGGCGATATACCGGTGGGTGATGGACGTAGGAAAAGGCATCTTATTTTGTAAACATATTTCCCGACAAACCAGTTGGGACGAATAGTCGGAGGACCTCATCCGGATTATTACCCCATTCTGGTTTCCGGGAGTTCTCTGGAGTATATGCCCATTTATTTCTCCAAACATCGATTGTTTGCTAATAATAATATTGCAGGAGTAACAGAGGGAGTAATATATATGTAGCTGACAATGTGCCAACAAATGTGAATGTTCGTGGGAAAACGTGAAGAACGGTATATCATGACACGATCAAGTTGTGGAGTAGTAGTGTAGACCTGGTAGAACTGTGTGTTACGATATGGGCCAAATCGGAGCAAGCCTTATGATATAGTGCACCATTTTCAAATAACCTTGAACATATATCGTACCAGGTATCCTATACCTGGTACCCGGTGCCCTAACCCTAACCCAGCAGTTTAATGCTCGCCCCTGAGCACGATTAAGCAGTCCGATTTTCATAGCCTACACCCAAAACGTGGGTCTTGCGTTCGAAGCAAAGTAAGCTTATTTCATGGGGGTGTTGGGGTGTGCCTATGCTGTGCCGGTAATATGTGCATTACATGTTCCAGTACACATTTCACGTCTACGTAAAGCATGAAACTTGAAATGAATTATGATCGTCAGGGGACCACGACGTGCCTACAGTAGTAGTAGAGTGTAGTAGAGTACCAAACGTGCAAAGTGATACAAACGAAGAAATCACACGTAAGGATTGCAGACGGAACGGAATTGCCGATCCTGAAAATAGAGACAATTGACAGCACGTTCTATGTTTGAAGTCATCTCCGAACCTACACTATAAATGATTACCCTTCACATTACATGGGGAAAATGTGTTCGGAATAAGCGCTGCGCAATGTCAGATAGCCAATGGAATGAAAGTACGTACAGGATTTGTGTAATATTAGAAAATGGGCAATGTACTGTAGATATACCAGAAACGATGTATGCCCAAATAAATGACGAACAACATATATATAGGCACAACATGGCAAGAGCTTTGAAAACCAGGATACACAATACCGCGAGAAGGCGTACAGTATAGAACGTGGCCGGGGACAACGCCCGAGGAAATTGTCCAAAGCCAATTGAACAGAATCGACAGCAGCATCCAAAGAGCGATGCCACGGTAGAAAAGGGGGCCTTTCACTCCCCGAGCAAAATATTGCACCCGAAACTTCATGGCTTCGCAGAAATTTGTTCGAGCAACCCGACCACCGCTTTTGCGCTAGCCCTAACACCAATGCAATAGTAAAATAATCATATTATTAACCAAAGATGTCAAGGGGCAGCACTTCCACCCCGCTACTATGGCATTTCGGAGAGGGGGCGGGGGGGGGCGCCACATTTCCTCTTTTTTATTCTTAAAATAGTGTGGAAAAAAATATACAAATATGAGTTCGTTCCTGGGGGAGGGATGGTTACCACGAAACGGACAAATACGAAGAATGCTGTTTTGGAGGCGTTCTACGATGATAGAGGTTCACCCATTTTTTTCCGAGGCTCCTCACTTAGGGAGCTCCATGCCTCACCCGAAGACTGACTCCAGCCAAGTCATATTGCATCCCGATGAGTAATCCCATGGCCCAAGCATACCAAAACGTCATTTTCCGAAACAAGATTGACATTCCGGCGGTTTCGGGTTAACTAGCACCGTTATTCAGAAAATATCTGAGCGGAAATGTGCTACCTGTATCGTAGAACGCGTCTTTGGTCAGTTTCAAACAGATTATTTCGCCAATGAAAGCCTCTGGTTTTAAGTGTAGGAATTTGAATTCGTGTGTGATTTTTCTTATGGTAGGATTGAGCTTGGCCTTGTTGGGGACAGGGGGGTTATCTCCTACCCCCCACTCCCCCCCCCCTGATCGAAGCTGTCGTCCATATTATATGCAAGTCCGCCTCACTAAGCGGTTCTTAGAAGGATGCAGCTCACCCTCCTTTGCGACTCGCCGGACACCTCACGGAGTTTAGCGCTTGGTGCAAGCAATGTCTGCCTGGTTGGTGAAAACCCGACATGCTCCGTCCCGTTTTTGTAGGGATGCGAGGGTCTATGGTCATACGATACGACCATGCATGAGATCGAGTAAATCTCTCCTATCGAGTACCACCCCCCCCCCCGCCGAAAGAGATGAAAGGTGAAAACACGTTGTGTTGGTCATGCGATTATTATTTTGGGGGTGCCTTAAGCAGAGTAAATGGTTGACACCTCACTTTTGGGCTCACTATTTTCGGACTGGTTATTAGCAAAGATGTGAGGAGACATACATGTCTAGCAAGCCGTGCGCTGTCAAGGCCGTAGGGCCGAGTGTACCAGTAGTAGCTTGGAGTCAGTAAAGGCATGTATGTCAAGGCAGAGTAACTAGTTGCTGTCTCCAGAGCATCCCTACGAATTATATTAAAAAAACGGGCAAGAATGGAAGCGTCTTTACACCGTTCATACCTTAATCAAAGCGTGCGGGGGTGGGGGGTTGGTGGAGGCGCTCCCACCTACCTCTTTAAAACCGCCGTCGTACGCGCACACCGGTCCACGCACCCGACCTACATTATTTGCTTTACAGCAGTGGCAGTAGACTACCTGATATATAACACTTTCAGTCGTGCGGATGGTTTAGTTTCCCGAAGCAAACATGTAGCGGCTGCGGTACAGCCGTTTGAGGGCAACCGCAGTCGCCCAAGCTATGGCAGAAGGAGCACTACAAGAGCCTGTTCAGAATGACGTTGACAGCTAGTCAACAAAAAAACATATATATGGCATTACAGCTTATGACACTAACTGTTTGGTCCTTTTCTCTGTAATATATACTTTAAAATTCACTTTCGTAGGAGGTTTTGCCCTCAGCGCTCTTCTTCTGGACAAGCCGTAGTCACATCAGTTGTCGTTGCTTCTCCCCCCGGGTGCGCGCCTTCATTTTTATCGCGCATAGGGTTCGGCATTCCTACTGCTCGTCGATTTTCATCGAATTTTGCCAACTCATGCTTTCGGGCCTTCCGGTCATCATTTTTTTAATTCGAGAAAAATACTTCCGAGTATGCACTTACTTAGTGAGACTTGAACCCAAGGAAGTGATCATAGCAGGCACGCGGACTACCTGCCAAACGACCGGGGACAAGGTTGTTGCAATTTATGGCATTTTACGACCGGGCCTGTTACGATAGGAGTACTGTACCTTATTTTGTCCATACTACTTCCGCATGACTTGAAACCTTCACCCATATCGTTGTGGTGTCATTGGTGTTTCATACTGGAAATACTACTCGTGATATACCTAGTGCATAGGCCTACTGTACAGTAGGGATTCGTTGCTCGTGGGGTTGAACTTCCTGCTTTTCTCAAAAACCAATTCGGGGGGAGGCATACGTAGAGCGCCTCGATTGATGAGCCTCGGAGAATAGTACAGTGACTGTAGCTAGCTGCTACCCCCACTGTTGTTTGTTGGACGAATGAAATGATGTGCATGTCATGTGCATGTGCGGGTTCGGCGATCTAGGCTTGGCTGCGTTCGTTCACGGGTACAGAGAAACAGAGAAAGAAACGAATGAACCAAAACAGTAAGAAGGCTCTTCACGAGGAAATTGCTGTGGTAAACCCCTATGAATATGTTGCCCTGATGTTGTGTGTTCGGCTGCTCTAGTTTCAACGACCGACTCGTCCGTGGAAAGGACAAAATTATGTGTACCCTCTAAACCTCAGGCTGCCTTCTTATCCAGTTGTGTGTTTCCTTAGTAGTAGCTGTCCTGCACCTGGTGGTGCTGTATTTCAGTAGCCCGTCGGTTGAAACCACCACAAGCAGTCTCGCCAACTCAGTCGGGTGGGAGATGTGCGGCACGTGTCGTATCTAATGCCTCATGTGGGTGGTACGACTACCTCCTGCTGCTGGCGCAGTTCCGGTGGCATTTGCCCCATTCATCCATTAAAACGGCAGCACCGAGGTGGTATGCGTGTGGCGGATAATTGCTATTTATCGTCATCGTCCCGTCTCAGTCCGCATACTCGTACGAGCAATGCCTTTTACGGGGGGTGCCATATTGTTTTCTGAGGTCTTCTCTCACAAGAGGAGCTCTATATCCACCTCAAACATGACTTTGACGACGCTCGTCCGCGCTACCTGTCCAATATTTCTATGCGCTATTATTCTTAAGACAAATCAGTACTACTACAGTAACTGCAGCAGTAGTATAAGTTCCATGGAAACCGGTTGTGGCTCACGTCGGGAGCTTAACCTTCCCGAAAAACATTGAGCCAAAACGTGTAACCCCTGGATACAGTGTGATGAGACAAATCGGGTTCGAGGTTGCCAACAGTTTCCAAGGAGCATGAGGGTGCCACGATCAAGGGAGCCCTCCTCCGTCGGTTGCCGAGACGGGGAAACGCATGGCGTGTATCGAAGCGTCTTGTGACGGGTGTCAGGGTTGCACGATTGAGCGTGAAAGATTCTCCCTGACTGGACCACATGAAGAATGGCCGAACACGTTCAGCAATATGGCACGTTGAGCAGTATGGGCTCGCCAGGAAGAAACACCTAGTCTGAGCGAGCCCCATAGCCTTATTGTGACGACATGTCCTTGTGATATCTTGGGCATACACTATTTTACAGGATTCGGAAGATAGCGTTCGCCGCTGACATTGGCGCAAGGCTACGGGGGGTCGTTCTTTGGCTGTTTTTTTTTCTGCCGCTCCGAGCTGCAACGTCTCTCAATAGTTCGGGACAGACTGGTATACATCACTCGTGTCTGCACAAAAAATATGTTGGAGTCAGCTGCACATCTGCTGTGCATGCACATGCCAACTTTGAGTTGGGACCCGCTTGTCCTGGGCAAGGAGGAAGCCTACAAATATGGCAGCTGTCGCAAGCAATCACGATAGGTTTGATTGCACTCACCACCACTACTACTAGGCAACGACTCGGCCGTCTTGCTGCTTGTAGATGTTGCCGACCCCGGTGTCTTCTGCAGTGGCACAAGATGACTCCGTACCACCGTCGCGCCAGCCCCGGGGAAGAGGTTAGTATGTTTCTGGTGTCGCTGTTCACTCTCCGTGCAGCGCTGCTGCCGCCGCTGCTGTTGTCTCGCCTCCTGTAGGTCGAATGAGTTTGGTTGCCTCTGTTTGTACTATTTGGTCTCGTCCTGCTGGCGTGGTCTTTGTGCAGGACAACCGCCGCCAGTAAAAATGCTTTTCGTTTCTCTGATTGGGTAAATTAGTACGCAGTATTATCAGGATCCGCATGCAATATGCCATTTACCTATTTCTGCTGTTCGCACACTAGTTGTGAAAACGTTTCTAGTGTAGAAATGCCGGATGACACACCCTGTATGTCCACCTCTTCGTTTTGCATGCCATTCAGGTGGCCCGGCCCCCACGCACCATGGAAGGACAAAAGCACCTTCGAGGAGACATTGAATCGTATAGTACGCCGTTAGGCGTACGGAATAAAGAGAGCGTGGGCGTCGACACCTTGTGGGGTTTGATACGTTGTTCGTTGTCTCGAGAAGGATCGTTTCGCGCACCATGATGCGATGGGGGGGGGGTCCCGGCCACCTGCGTATCCGACCATACCAAGTGCACAGGACAAAATCTGCACGTTGGCACGCACTCTGCTCGTTGTCAAACCTGATCCATGGTGTTGTGCCCAATCACATTCCACCTTGCAGCCGAATCCGCATGATGATCGGCCTTCCCGTATCAGGTCCCTACTGTTGCACACAAAACGGGCTACAGTATGATACCGGTATGAGGTATGTGGGAAAAGTGTGGCCTGCATGTAAGTGCTTCCGGTGTCATGGATGCTTCATTTAGAGTTTGACATACATTCCATTCCAAACCACCACCCTATCACTTCGAGTGTAGGGGTAGCTCCTACCCTATAGTCCCTACGACCCTTCGCCCCTACCCCTACCCTTCTTGTGCATACTCTCTTAGATCAGCTTTTGTGCTTTCCCTTTCAGAATTTACCAGGCAAAGCTATAATACCACGACGTATGTACCGGTATATTACCGTGAAAATCATGATCGGCCTGTGGAATTGAAAATTCTGCTCAACCAACCTTTCTTTGTAAGTATTAGGGATATGATTCCAAACACAGGTCAGTTGCCCCTTCTGTTATTTCGTCCTGATTTCAGTGAGGGCGCGGCATACGGCAACATGTTGCGTGGTATCAGGTACACCTACTACCTGGGTACCCGCAAACCAAAACATGGGAGGGGCGAAGGCTACTGGCCCGAATTCCGGAAATAAGTGCATCAGAGCACAGTGCCATCATCTGCATACACACACACATAATTGTTGCAGGACAGTATTCTGCTGCAGGGCTTAACAGGGTCCGCGTTCATGGCAATGGTGGCATTGTGATGACATGGACACCACAACAGAAGCGGGTGACGGCCTCATTCTGTCGAGGCGAGAACGGTTTCGTTATGCCGTATGACGTGCCACCGCAGAGTCTATGTGTGTGTTATATGTGTGTGTTCGTATTGCTCAGTGGGTTTGGGATCTACAAAATATGTACTTCGTTATATGCAGCGGTGATGTACAGTAGCATCATACACGTCCGAGCTTCATTCTCGAAACCGATTTTCATTCTGCCGAATATGGCATGAAAACACCCGCACACTCGTACTTCGTTATATATATGCAGCGGTGATGTATAGTAGCATCATACACGTCCGAACTTCATTCTCGAAAACGATTTTCATTCTGCCGAATATGGCATGAAAACACCCGCACACTCGCAAAAATGCACAGCTTACACAAGGTGTCATTATTTATGCTATTAATAACAAGTTGATTCAGTTGCCAAACTATCCCGTCCGCCTATGATACATTAAAGTATGTCTTAGGACGTACACAAGACTGTCACGTCTGTCTGTGCATTATTCCGATGTCGGAAAACCTAAGAAGGTCAACGGTACGATTGGCGGTATGGCAGCAGACGTTTACCGAAGAGTTCAGGGTACTCGTAGCTTATCGTACTCTTGGACGATACTGGAACATAGAGAGCCGGAACTTGATCGTGTCTCAAGGCCACCTAGGGTACGTCATGCCTGACTTATCCGGGTGTTCATACCAGGTCATCGCACCAGGGATATGAGCCACGCCAGCTAACCCTCGCAACTCTCCAACACCACCACTCTCTAGAGCATGACCACATAAGCGCCACCGTTTCAACCACATTTTTTTCAGCTGATCTATAGAACAGCGCAAGTATCTCACGATCACCGGGTGTCAAAATCCATCTGCGGGTATCTCCATGAGACATAGTCATCATCAGCCACATCTCTGCACACCTGACCCCGCTGAGGACTGTACTCCCGTTCTGTTGACAAAATGCCTGGAAGTGATATCATGTGTTCGCGCATGTAAAGTGTAATAGCACTATTAATAAATAGAGAGGTTGGTACCCGTCACCCCTGGTGGGGGTGTACTACTACTACTAATCTATTAACAGTTACCGCAGAGTCGAACGCTTTCGTTACTGAAACGGTAAACATTGCGCTGAACAGGTGATAGAGCATCCAGAATGAATCTCAATTTCGAAAAATAACCATGCGGCACTTACGTCGCGGTAAAGGTAGGGCTGAGAAGTTTTGTGTGATAGGGGGGTTCAAAGCAGTTTCTATATGCGTAGGCCGAGGATGAACATCACTTCGTCCCAAAAATAGGAACGATTTCACGGCAAACTTTACCAGGTACCAGATATATATTGTTCATACGGGTCGACAGCATCCTATAGCCGCTAGGCACACCGATTCCGCGTGGCCGAAAAGATGCGCAGAGCACATTGTATTTTTGCCGGATTCCATCTGATTTTTATCGTAGCACAAGTTTAGGTCAATAGAAATGTTCACAAACTCTTCTATTCGCCTCAAACTAGCAAAAATTACCACAAATCTCCAGCTCCCATCCGAGGATGGAGGATAGGCAGGTTGCCGAGCGGGGGTGACAGGCCACCCCGGAGGGGAGTAAATATTTCCAAGCCACTGCCATGACGATGCACGTTGATCTTGGTTGTCTGACAGCTGCCCGTAACCCTAAGTAGAGCGAAATAAACCAACTAGCTTTTTTCTCGAAATGAGTCAAGCTTGCACCCAGAGGTGTTAGGCAATCAGTCCTCAGCTCTGATCGAGTCAATCCAACATTTTTTTAGCCAAGCTCTCGGACTCGGACTGGCATTGATCATCCCACGCCCATCGTTCTGGACCTGTTTCAGTCCGTAGAAGTAGGTGAAAGTAGGTGAAAGTCGTGCTTGCATATAAGGGGTGGATGGAAGCTTCCACAGACGTAGATGGAAGCTACCGCAGAAATGCGTGGAAGGTTTTATTTGATGGGTTTATATTATCTTTAAATGGAAGCATACATTTCATCTACTTTCATCAAACCTGCCATGTGCTTCCACTTCAGCTTCCATCTACTTCCATTTGACTTCGAATAACCCCATTTTTGGCTTCCATTCAACTTCCACTTGAACGTCAATTGGAAGCCAAATGGAACTTTGGAGGTTGAATGGGCGTCGAATGGAAACTTTCATTCCACTTGTACACGTGTATCAAGGAATGAAATGCTCCAGACCCTGAAAACACGTGGTTCAAATTTTGTATCGTACTGGTGTTCAATGTCGCACACCACAGCAGTTTCGGGTGCGGATGCTTACGAGTAGAAGGTCCGAGAGTATCGTATCCCTTCCTGTAGTCTCCCTACCGTGCCTCGTACGGTCCTGAGGGCGTGGCGGTACTGTCGTGGTCGCAGCTGCCCCGTTATCGCTATACACAGGTACGGCACCATGTTTGAGTCACCCCTACTGTCTGTCTGGTACCTGGTACCTGGTAATACTCTGGCGGTCGGTACTGATATTTGCTTTCTTCAAGATATACTTCTGTCCTTCGTTTTTTAAATCTCACTGATTGATGCCTGGTAGTTATCATGTGAGTTTCACGAAACAGCAACCCCAATAAAGGGCAAACAATGGGCGCTAATCATACGGAAAGGGGTTACCCTCTTGGGGCTTTAGAGCTGAGAGAGACATGATGTCGGCAAAACGTGACGATCACACCAACGGCCACTGCGTGATTTGGAAGCCATACTACCTGGTCTCCTACTTATTACAATGAAACGAGAGTACGGCACCGGCGCGGCATGGTCCTCTATCCGCACGCGGGGATTTCCCCCGGCTCTATAGCTCCTAGACGGTCGATAAATGACAGTAAGCGAAGTTATCCTTGCTTTGGTCGCTATCTCGGGGCCACAAAGGGGTCATAAGTTTAACGCCCATCCTCCGCTCCCAACCAATGCGGATGCAGACCATAATCTCGTGTACGCGATGGTCCACCCCACTCAGCGGTCGTTTTGCCAACAGACACGTGCGAACAAAGAACCGAAAACGGCCCTTCGACGAGCAGAAGAGTAGACCTCGCAGAGAGTGCAGGTAGCGAGAGTAGTAAATAAGATTATCTCAAACCCTTCTTTCCTACTCTCGCAGCCGACCGGTATCTCTGATATGGCGGGATCGTTTGACAACCATAATGTCGACGCAGTAGTCAAAGCGATACCACCTTCCCCCACGTTGCATTACACAAACCCGGGTGGTGCGAGACCGCGGAAACCACAGGCGCCTTCAATTTATCATGGAATGCGAGGGGGGATGCCCGACGATTCATGCGCAGGAAGAAGGAAAAAAACTTGTAGAAGACGCTGAGGACAGCGTGTGCGACACCGCGAGGGTTGATTGACGCAGAATTGCATGCCTACTTCAAAGAGTAGCTCGCTGAAACGGAGAAACTCCTCGTTGACAGCGACCAGTGGGGTCTCCACAACTTTAAGGGCACGGTGGGATTGGACGGTGACAAAGGCGAGAAGCGAGCAGTTCATCACGAACGAAGATGGCACGGTACTGAGAGACAAGGTGCGCATTGTTGAACGGTGAGCAAGCTTTTTCGGAGCCCTCCTGACCAAGAAATCGCCTTAATCTTGACCCAACCATCACCGACGTACTACTGAAAGGCCGTTGGCAGTATCGCTTGGAGATAATCCCACCGTGGGTGTCGTAAGCTGGGGTACGCTGAACTGAGAAGCGGTGGGACCAGACTCCTGTCCGGCCGAGTGACTGACACTCGACAACCCCGAATCCATCTGATATTTCCACAACGTACCCATCAATGTGCAGAGAACGGGTGACGTTCCGCAGATGCAAACAATAAGGTCCACGCTAAAATGAAGAAGAATTTTTCTGAGTGCAACAACTACCGGGGGATTCTGCTTGTTCCCCATTCAGGTAAAGTATTGCCGAAGGTACTCGCGTCCCGCCTCAGAAACTACCGCAAGGCCGGGGGACACTCCCCGAGGAAACGTGCGGCTTTCGCCCAGCACGATCACCAGTCGACACACTACTCGTCGTACGTCGACTGCAAGCACTCGGACGAGAATCCCCCTATACATGTGCTTCATCGATCCGCGGAAAGCATATGACTCCGTCGACCTAAATATGTTGTGGGGATGCGCGACGCCTCGACGTTCCAGAGATTATGCCAACCGCTATCCGCAAGTTCCACGGAGGCATGGCGAGCTCGCGTGCGTACGGATATATTGCGTCCCTAGGCACTGGACAGGCTCCCAACCCCTGGAACATACGAGTACCTCACGAAACAAGATGGTCAACTTAAATAATACAAAACCAGTCAAGTACGCATAACAACTAAAACACATCGCACACCTCAAACAGGAAAAAGTCCAAAGGCTGCATGAGCTGCAACCTACTCCAATGGGGTCGCATACGACAAAAACAAAAAGAAAAGAAAAAACAATATGAATCGTAATGAGGTACAGTCAAGTGAAGTGGAAATAAATGAAACTCACCCAATCAAAGCAGACGGAATCAAATCAAATCCCAAGGAAGAAAGAGCAACGTACGCACACAAACCAAAGCCCTAAAGAGGTCAAATAATCAACAAGAGAAAAATGGAGAGGACAGATAAGAGAAACGAACGAGAAGAGAAACAAGAGAGGAAGAGATAGCAGCAAAGAAGAGAAGAAGGGGAAGAGACACAGGGCCTGGAGGCAGGCCAGAGAGTGCGGGCGGCCCTGCGCTAGCTAGTTATGGTGGGAAGGCATGTATACTGACGCTCAACTCCATGCCTAGTCAGGCCAGAGTTTGGGCAGAGGCCCTCCCTCCCCCCTCGTCCTCGCCCCTGCTCCCGTCGGCGTCCCCGCCCCCCCCATGGGTGCAATGGTGTCAACGATTCGTGTTGCAGTTGTATCCATGGCGTGTGTCGCTCTTCTGTATCGATATTTTCCGCAGCATGAAATTTTGCATGCAAGCCTCGGCCTCGTTCCCGACCCCTTGAAACCGTCTACCGATCTTGCACCACCCTTGGGACTTCACGCCGAGTGTTTCAAGGCCCATCTCGAGGCCCCTCATATAATCCTTTTTATGTCCGAAGGTGTGGCCCTTACCACTGACCGTCTCCCAGGGCATCACCCTCCTCCGCAAGCTCTCCCCTCTCATGCGCGCCACACAACTGCCAAACAATACGCTTCGCCTGCGCACCGTCACCTCAATGCTCTCGCAGCTTCTCTTGGCAAGCGCACGACGGAGTATGGTCATCGCTATTGTGCTTCCGCCAGCCGAGGCATCGGAGGAGCATGACGTGATGCACCTACCGTACCCTTTCGTAGTCAACCGGTTTCGGGATCGACGTGATGCACCCGTACAGTATCGTCTCGTGAACCGGTGCGCCTTCAACCGCAGGCGCGCACCCAAGCAGTCACATACTTCCATACTGTATCGCCCGAAGCACGCCCGTCATCTCTGGAGTCGATGAGTTACCTCAAAAATGAGATCCCGGTTTGCGCTGATAGCCCCGCCCAAGTAAACAAATCGGCCTGTTGTTTGTACACCTGACCGGCTGCAGTGACGTCTAATGACACCTTGTCCCCCCCCCGGTTGCAGGCAAGTGATCTCCGTCTTGGCCTCCGATACCCTGAACCCGAAGGACGCACACCCAGTCACGATCACCGCCATCACCCCCTCTAAACCTGCTGACGATTGGTATACAATGCCTGCATCGTCAGTGTACACCATTCCCCAAAGCGTGAGGGCCGCCATCCTCTCCAAATCCTGCTGATGATTGATATGCAAGGTCTGATGAGTGATACAACGTATGCCTCATCAGTCAGTGTACAGTATTCCCCATACTAGACTATGGGCCTCCTTCTTCCCCTCCCCTTCGGTTTTACCAACCCGTGCCGTGCCCTTCATATTCTCCTCCCTCTCCTTCTGTCGTTGACGTTGCATCAGGTTGCCCACGATGGCTGCATCGGCGATGAGGCGTTTTTCGGTCACACGCGACACCACCGAGAAAAATGTGCCGATTAGCAATGGAGCGAGTCCACACCCTTACCGAAGACGCTGCTCCACATCGAACTTATCTCCACATCGTCTAGCGGTACACAACCTCGCTTACCGTCGTGGAATTCGCGGATGCCGGCGAGAATGTTTGGTGGCACGATAAAGCGAGATAGGACAGCCCAAACAATGAACCCATCTACGGTCATAGGCTTCATTGAGGTCGACAAAGCACATGCACAGCCTTGTTTCCTTCTTCCTCGTCGGTTCCTGCAGGCGTTGCACCACGTACGCTGTCACCGCTTGTTGTGTTCAATGTATTCTTTGTTGTTGTCATACACGCCGTGCTGGTACGCTTCAGCGAGGACCCAGACACTTTAAGGGACTTGGCTCACCTGGAGGAGGACCTAGGGGAGGACGAGATGGAGGTTGACCCACTAGCATGCGTACGGAGGCCTGTACAGTGTGTGCTATACGCCGGCGATGCAGGCCTTGTTTCTAAGACGCAGCTTAGGACGCCAAGAGCGGCGACACGGTGAGCGGGGGGGGGAAGCCGTAGTAATACATATGTGGACGAACGCGGAAACGAAATGATAGATAGGGTGGCAAGGTATCGATCCGACTAGGCCTTGAGGCATAGTACTTTTTGTTTGTATCCTGTAGTGTGTTTCAATGAGGTGGGTGCGACAGCGGCAGTACTGATACTTGGCACCGCTGTTGACAAGAGCTGGAAGTAAATGACCGAGGGTGGGGCAAGGTCCCCAAATCGGTTTCGTCGCCGAGACGGGAACCCGTGTTACTATCACCGCTTAGGGTACGATCGCTTCTTTTCTCTCTTCTGTCTGCTTTCCTCCATCTTGTCGTGTTTTTGTGTTTCTTTTTGGTTCCCTTTTCCCGCGAGGTCTGTTTGCCACTACCTTCCTCTCCCTCGCATTGCGTCGTCTGTGCAGCAGTTTCATGTTCTCTCTTGAGCATGTAAACATTTCTTCCAATAGCGCAGCCTTGATGGTGTGTTTGCGTCACCTGTTTTTATTTCCATTTCAGAATTTTTGTTTTCCCTTTGACATTTTGCTCTTATTTGCTGGTATGGTCTGGCTTGTGTTGTTGTATTTTTGTACCCGATAAGTTGGCATTTCATTTGTTTTTTCTCTGACTCACAGTCTGTGACCACATAAGTAATATCCCTCTAATAATAATAGGATAAGGAATCGGGACGGGGTGTCCTTATGTTTTTGGGTAGAAAAAAGATTTATTGTGATGACAACACCCACATATTGTCTCTGACATATAAACACACACATGTTCCTCAGACACATAAACATACCGCTCAGATACATAAACATATACCTAACACAGTGTTTCTCAAGCACTTATTCGCATATCTCTCCCGGCCCCGACCGCCTTTCCGCGCGGTTTTTTCGCCGGGGTGCGCACCAGCCTCGTGTTCTCCGGATGAAGCCACTGATCCGCCCGATCCGCCCGCACATGCCCCGTGCGCAACCTCGACGTGGGGTTACGCCGCATAATGCTGCCTTGTCAGCCGTTTTCGCATTCTGTGAGTCGTGTTCACGACCTCATGGTCGATGTTTGAGCGATGTTTCCCGCTGGGTGCTCTCCGAACTCAGATATCTCCGAAGCGTGGGCGTGCCTGCAGGCGGGCAGGTGAGGGGGGGCGTGTATAGGCGTCCGTTCTACGACAGTAATTACACCCTCGCCCGAGGCATGCCACTTTGATGTTCTCCCATTACGTACGACATGAAACTGTGTGTTGTTTCGGCGACAACCGAAGAGTAACCCGACGAATGCTTTCACTCTAGAGAACATTTCGGCTGCTCATTCTGCAGGCGGGGGTTGTTGGCGGAGGATACATGCCCCCCTGTATCCTTCCTCGCTTCTTTGGGGTGGCGTTGCAAGGTCAACATCCTTTGTCGTGTCAAAGGATCGGCGGCCGACGTGATCACCAGTGACTGTTTTCGTCGGTGGAGTTTGCAACAGATAAAAAAGTGGATGTTCCAACCGGGGGTCATATAAGGTAAGGTAACCGAAAACAAAGTTCCAGCGGTCCAACAACAAAACAAAGTGGGTAGTAGAAATCACGAATTGCTCTGACCCGACCTCTGCGATACTCTGTAGCACTGAGGTCCCCCAAGGAAGGCCTCTGGTGACGGCATGGGCGAGTGCAGCCAATGCGCCGCAGAAGCTTCTTCTGCAGTGCTCAGCTCGGTAGCCACATCTATCACCGTTCGCCATCGTCGTGATACGCCTTGAGTGTTCGTACATCCTCACAATAAGAATGGGTACCGGGTACTTGAGCATATGATTGCAGTAGTAGCCATACTCTAGTGGTGCGAGGACGCCAGCGCACGGGCGTCCACGACGGCAGCCGAATAAAGTACCTGGTACAGTATTACTCATATATTTGTCGGATATGCTATTGAAGATCATACGGTACGCAAATGCAGCTTGCAAACTTGAACTTCAGTCATTCATCAATCCGTCAAGATTTCAGGGAAGTGAACAAATGTGAGAACATCATCATCAGCAGTCACTCTCCCTTTTAGGACCGCAGTCTCGTTTTGGGGACAATTGGGGACAAATTACTTGGAACTTGAATAGTGTGTCCCCAAAACAGGACCGGAGTTCTAAAAGGGTTAAGCCTGTACCTTGTACTCCAGGAACTATTTCGTGGTGCGATACTACGGATACTGCTTGTGCTCCCAGTACACGCGTTGTTCGCGTCTTCAGAAGTACTGTTCATACGTTCATTGCCCCCGCACTATTAATAGTACGCCAGTACCACAGCAGTCACATCATTCTCGGTAAGCATGTACTCCGAGTATTACGGTGTGCAACACTGCGGATACTGCTCATCTCACAGTACACGCAGTGTTCAAGTCTTCAGTACTGCTCATACTCTCCGTACTCGCCGTACTCGAACGCCAGTGCTTCGTTACTCCCGGTACGAAAAGCACGAAAACTATACTGGGAGGATCTGTGCAAAATGGTACACGAACGTACGTCATCTGTGAGTACGACCGATTGATGAGCAATCGATTCTAAAGTTTCTGAGCTGTGTCAGACGCGCTCGTCGGAGTTCTACACAACTTAAAACGACAAGAAAGAGAGACGATATTGGGCCCTCTTGGCTGAACAAAACTCCAACACGTCATTCATTCGTCAAATAAATGTATATAGGTGAAGCTACACTACGGAATTCCCTTTATTTCATACACATCTCTCGCGTATACTCGTAACGAGGTGAATTTGATGTTTACAGCAGTATCTGAATACGGCGAGCGTTTAACTTCGACACAACGCTCGCGATGGGGTGTGAAGAGGAAACTTTAGGCAATAGCGTCTCGGTTGGTACAGCCACCCGCTGAGCACTGCCTCTACAAACCTGCATGGAAATATAGACATTAGAGTTTGGTTCCGCCTACTTAAGCTGTGCAGCGTAGCTGTCATTCACGTGTAAAATGTATAGTTGAGAGGCTACAACGGCATGCAGCAGCAGCTGTGCAGCAGTCGTATCTGTGTCGGATATGTCGCCGAAGATTGTACACGACAAGCAGCTTCAGTATCATAAAGGGCGCGTTCTACGATAGAGGTAGCACATATCCGCTAAAACGCTTTCTGAATGACGGGGCTTCTTAACCCAAAATTGTCGGGATGCCAATCTTGTTTCCAAAGATGGCATTTCGTATACTGGGGGCGTGGGATTATTCACTGGGATTCAGTTTAGCTTTTTTTGCTTCGAAGTCAGTTTTGGGGTGAAGTGTGGAGCTCCTTAAGTGAAGAGCCTAAACAAATGTAAGGTCAACCTCTATCGTAGAACGCGTCAGTGTCGTCACTCGGACTCTGCATGGGCATTGAATGGAGTGCTCTCAACTCTTGGCACTGCGTCTGACCTTCTTCCTGTTCGTCACACAACGCTATTCAATACATCATGTTATATTGCATGATGAAAGCCGCCGACCGGTGACGGTCTTTAGGCATGACGCAAGCCGGCGACCGCCGACCGTCCTGGCCGCCGGTGAAGCCCCTCGTGGACCACAAGTAGTATTATTTACGTACGGTATTTTGTTTTGCGAAATTAATTTTACAAGCAGTTTTTGTTTATTTCTCGCGACTTGTTCACCGAGGGGGGGCGCGACAACGGCAGCACTGACACTTATTTGACACCGCTATTGACGAGAGTAGGAAGGGGGCGGCAAAGGGTGTGTGGTTGGTGATTGGGTTCCCGAGACGATTTGTAGCAGAGACGGGCACCTCCCATGTTAGGATCCCTTCTCTCTTCCTTCTAGACTTTTGCCTTGTATCCCCCTTTGCTTCCTTTCGCCCTCCCGCCGTTCATTCATGCCGGTAAATTCCTCGCCTTCGTGTTGCTTCGTCCGCGCAGGAGCTATCTGTCCTCCCCGAGTACGTATGGTTTCCTTATATATACCAGGTATATTGACACAAAGTACGAAGTACTTGAAAGCAGTATTTGATATCCTTGCTTCTTTGTATCCTCCGGCGGATTGGTAAAAATAAAGCACACACACTTCTACTTTCCATTTTTGTGTCGTGTGTATCAATTCAACCTATAGCTCCCGTTGCAACATCAGCACAGGCTTGCGTCATTTATGTTACGTATTATTTTAGGTTTAATTTCGTTTCATTGTCTCTTGTTCTTGTTTTCTGGACTACTTGCTTGTTGTGTTGTTGTGTTTTCGTACCCGGTACGCTGGCCTTCCATTTGCCTGACCCATGAATTTGGGATTACTTTGGTTATGGTTTTTACTCTGTCTCACAACTGTCAGTATGTGACCACATACTTAGTATCTCTGTATGACAGAGAATCAGGATGGACACTGGGTGTACTCATTAAGCTGGGTAGAGAGGACGATTCAATGGGAAGACAACAACAGCCCGTCCCCAAACCCCAACCTTATTGTTTATAGCATGTATTACCACCTGATACATTTCCCCGTCCTATCTTACACATTATTCGTCCTTCTTGCCCCTACTCACTCCCACACCAGTTAGTTGTTTGACTCAACATTATTGTGGTGACAAAAGCGGTATTCAATACAGCAGTAGTAGCCGGCTCTATTTACTTTAGTTATCTATGAATAAGATCGTAGACCGTTCGCTGACGAGTAGACCAAACGGACTTCAGAGGAGTTCAGGAGCAACAGGTAGGGGCTGACAGGTGACAGGTCGACGGGTCTCGATCACAAATACACGAGCAGTGCTCACGGCGTACGGCGGACACGTGTTCTGCACGACACCCTACAGGAGAAGTAACGACATGAGCAACCGCCGGTCGTGTTATTCGATACCTTCCCCCCAGAAGTGCTGTCGGTCGTGTCTTGAACCGCCGTCTCCCCATCTTTGTATAGAAGGTGTTGCGGAGATGTGGGAGAGGGATAATGCAGCGAGGTTATTGAGCAAACTCACTGGGTTTTACCCACATATATCCAAACGGGTACCTGTTCGCCAACTAATCGAGACAGGGAAATACCCGCGGGTATTTGGGCAAACCCGACTCGGCAAACCGGTGGCCGTGGGGGGTATACCTGCTGAGTGCCCGGGTATTTTCTTCGCGGGGTGCAGCTCTAAAAAAAGCACATTCAGCTATTATGTATGAGACGAGTACGGTTATAAGTCGACTCCAAGCGCCTCGTCACTACTTTGTAGGTCGCTGGTATGCGCCAGTCCACAAAACCCAGTCCGGCGCTATAGAGGCAACCGGCGCTACTCCGAACACTGTCCGCACACTGCCACACACTATGCAATCCCAAATATATGTGCCAAGGCATATCACGGGACTATATAGCGGGCAGCCGGCAGTACAACCAGCACTATCGTAAATATAGAGGAGGCACTACGGCTGAGTTGCTCTTCTTCTTCCTTTAATTCATTGCCGAAAACCTAATCCGTGGTCACGGGGGGACAAGCTTATGAAACGATGAAACGATATATCTGGTATCTATGTACTTACCAGGTACCTGGTATATATAGAATACTCGTCCGACCCTTGTCCTATAGTAGGATATTTCTGCACCATTTATTGTGTTAGATACGCGTGCCTATCAAGATCAATTTGGTGGGTTCAAGTCTCACCGAGTGCATGCCCGTGGCTTCTTCTTGCAAAAAAAAAAAAAACTGATTAGCGGAAAACGCGAGAGCGTGAGTTAGCTACATTCGGTGAAAATCGACGAGCAGTGGGAATGCTGAACCCTGTGCGCGACAAAAAAATAAAGGCACCTACCGGGGGGAAGAAGGGTGGACACCTGTGACCACGGTTTGTTCAGAAGCTCGTTGAAGGTAAAGCCTCCCATGAGTAAGGCTGGAAAGTAGAAGTGATGTTGAAAACAAAACAAATAATAATATAATATGATATGATACCAAGGTCGGAATCGAAATCGGTACTTTACCGACTATCATAGGCGAAAAAGTACTCGATACTACTTCGATTTATGATGCATTGGCTTTTATTTGCGTGCTCTGTACCTGGTATAATATCTGCACAATAAACACGGGGATGCCGGTATCGTACCAGCAACCGATATATTTTTATTTTACCAGAGAGTTCCACGTGCAGTGGTATATACCACGCGACTGTTTAGACTGAATGCCACACTATGAAATCCAATTACGTAAATACCTTGATACAACTATAGACGAAAATACAAGGTCCATTTGATAAACAGATTGATATCGTCACGGGCCCTATTTTTTCGTCCAAAGAGGTATAGCAGGTAACACGCCCCCTCTTTTTGTTTTCGTAGCTACTTCGTCCGAAGAAGTACCAGGGAAAACGCCCCCTCTTTTTGTTTTCCTAGTTGCATACATATGATACTACGGACGGGCACAACAGTAGTATCACAAAAACAAAGCGACCATCTTTCCGAGGGTTGGTGATGGACAAAGACAGAGGCCAAAATGCGCCGCCCGAGGACAAGCAGACGAGCGAACAGCGCGCTGCAAACGCATAAATTGGTTTTTAAAAAAAACGGTTAAATGTCGTCAAGCTCAACCCCGTATCGACAACGCCTTATCAAGCCTCAGAGTTTTTTCTTTCGTTTTTTCTTTTTTTTCCAAAACGCTCTCGAAATGAAGTAGCGAAAGATATGTCGATAGATCAAAACTTTCGATACGATAATATTATTCCATTATTATTACTACTGATACTTCATTGCCCATCTATCTGACAATGTGCAGCTCTTCTTACGACCATACCATCCACATAATATAGGCTACCTATAAAAACCAATGACTTTAAAACATAGGAAGTGATATCCAACACTACTCTGCATCTAATCTGCATCGATGACATAATGTGCAACAGTGGATTAGTTTAGACGCCCTACTGCCCCGGAGCAGGGGTCCTCAACCGGTATGAATAACTCCCCTACGCCGAGTACACACTCAGCGCAGTGTGGCGATCCTGGCCGAACACACACGGACATCCGCTTCGGCATGCAGTCTATCTAGTGTCTGGTGTCTGGCCCCTGTTCACGATGTCCAGTCCAGTGTCTGTGGTGTCTGGCCTCTCTTAATCCTGGAGAGGCACACGCTCTGTTTGTTGTCACGTGGTCACTGCCAGGCGGCGACTACAGTAGATTAAAATGTTTTTCATTTATGATGTACAGACAACACAGTGGGTAGCGCAATTGGGGCCCTCTATTATATACCGGTACCAGGTACCGTACAGTAGACGCTTGTGAGAGTCCGTACCCGTTTTACGGTCAGTATAAATATCGGGCAAAAATGGTGAGCAGAATTCGAGGTACTTTGTGTTATGTGCCGTTTTTTCTTGTCGCGGGTCGCGGGGTCCCTTAAAGGGGGTTACCGATTGCAGAAAGCAGTACCGATCACTATTTAATACTATATATTTATATTATATGTACCAGGGTATGCAGCGCTCCTGAAGAAAATGTGATACAACCAACCAAGGATCACACGGGACATATAAATTCCAGTTATGTTCTTTTTTTACTTCCTACCTGATGTAAAAAAATGTCTTGCTTGTTGTGTTTTTTTTACCTTGTACCCGGTATACGAGAACGCTTAACACGAAAATCTGAAATAAAAAAATATATCAGGTAGTCGGTTTTTATTCCATACCACTATCTATGTGTGTGAAGGGAGAGGAGATATAGTATATAAGGTGTGAATTTTGGATACACGATCAATTTTCCAGGCATATTGGTCCTGCTGATGATATAATAATAACCGTACGTACCAGGTCCGAAAGACATATATTATAATACTGGTATCAATAGGCTATATTATTGACCCCTTGATAACTGCGCCTTCGTTTCCAGTGCGAACCTAAGTATTTGAAATTAGTGTACGATCTTCAGTCGAAGTATTACGACAGAGGATATGTGAAGGTGCCCCAATGCAGGCACCGGTATGAAACTATATGAAACAAAAGGCCCAAAGGCACGACACTATCGTTCTGAACTGCCTGGAAGATACTCGCGGATGGACTCCTTCCACACACTGCACTTACTTACTATCCCCTGACCTGGCCTATGACTCTGTGAATATTTTACGCTATGGAAAGACACACACCAAGAATGCAAAGAGCATCTACCCGGCTATTGTAGCCGACTTCGTACAAGCTCTTTGTCTCATATTCACTCCTTCGACTTTAGGCACATACATAGATAGCCTCTAGATTTTCATCCGGGCCCTGGCGCTGGCAACAAACATCAGCAAGCCTCCCCAGATGGGCCTCTTCTGGTCCGAAGCGCTGTTGGCAGCAGCAATGTTACCCCTAGGCCTGCTCTTACTTCTCCGACCCGTACCCTCCTGTGGCCAGCCAGCTTCTTTACTACGACCCGAGCAGGCATGCTCGGAGTTCGCCACAGGATTGACCTACGCAGGCTCGGCCTCGTGGACGTTCGACCACTGCCTCGATGTTTGGGCGCGATATACCACCACGGTCCCCAACGGGCTCCACCTGCGCCTGCCTACTGTGGACGCCTGGAGGCAGACCGCCATGGAGCTGAGGCGCGTAGGGTCGCCGTGCCTGGTCGCGGCGGAACCGACCTCTGACGGCGCGGGCAGCTCGACGATTCGGCACTTGGCGACGTGGATTTTCGCGGAGGAGATGGGGTGTGATTGGGTGACGCCGGACTGGGGGAAGAAGCACGTGGACGGAGGTAATGGGACGGTGATCTACTGCCACAGGACCGCAACCACGGAGGAAATGGACCTCACTAAGCCGCTCGAAGAATTGAAAGCGTTACGGCGGTGCTCTGTGATAGACTGGTTAGCGTACTTCCAGTTCGGGGTACCGTCGGTGGCCATGCCGGAGGTCGGAGAGGTGAAGATCATACAGGCAAGAAGTAACGGTGGCGATTCGACCTTATGTGGGGGGCTGTGAGTTATTGGCGTAATGGGCTGAGCTTCGCGGCTACAACAGCAGTTAGTTGGTGCGTGTGTGTTGCATTGGCATTCATAACCCTAACGGTTAATAGTTCCACCCAACGAACTATTGTATTAACCAATAATACATCATCATCAGTATAACCAGTGCCCGTCCTGAATATTGCGAGAGAGATGCTCGCACACAGTCTGCTGTCACAGACTACTCTATGTATGAAGCAAAGAAACCCGAAACAACTGACTGTTGTTGCCGCAATGAATCAAAGTGGGGCGACTTGGCAAGGGAAATTTTGACGCGCAATAGTAACAATAACCCAAGCCCGACCAGGAAAAAAAAAAAAGTGAACAAAAGCACAGCAGTGCAGTACTTCGAAAAACGAAATTATTCATTAAATAAATAATGCTAGTATCGCAGAATACACAGAAACAAATGACCCAAAATTATCTGAAAGGCTGCAAGAAGAAAAGCATACCAGGTACCTGGTACGTGCTGGAGATGAAGAGAGACCTCCTGCACGGACGAAGCAACACGCATGAGAGGAAGATTTCGGCCCAAGGACGGGGCGGGGGACAAAAGGAAACACATACCTGGTATAACAGAGTAAGGCTGATTCTTATCGGAGAGCGTTTTTTCCGTAATTAATTTCCAAAGTTTGGAAATATTGGAGCGAACAGCAAGAAAGAAGAAAGACAAATCATACACAAAAGGCGGTGTGGGTATGGTTGGTACTGGGGTCCGATATGAAAAATATATATTATTGCTGTATTCGGACACTACGATTGACCTTCGAACCAGAAACACCTTGTATATATATCCATACATTTTCACACACCATATTTACTGCTGATTACTCAAACGTAAGTGTGTACTCGACATACGTGTTTGGCTGGCGACGTTAGCCAAATTATTCGGATTACATCCAATACATGACACACAATAATCGGCTTGGATGCGGGTTAGGATTCAGAATAGAAGTAACGAATACATATTAACATGATTAACATGTACTGTAGGAGGGAGCAAAGACAACAATAAATTAGAGTATCGTAGATAAAGCATTGAATAAGTAGACATAGAAGGTAGACAGACTTGGTGTATAGGTTTCCTTCGTATACGGAGATTTCTTCTTTCAGGAATGTTTTTATTGATCAACGTGAAAGCTCATGCTGCACATTGTTGGATGGCAAGCCTAATTAATAGTAAGAATGAGACATACATGCAGGCTGGATTTTCTTTGGAGTGAGAGTGGAGTGCGCTAAATTACTAAATTCAGCGTAACGAACCCCGTCTATAACTAACATCGGTATCTATCTCCTATTATATCCCGCAGCCTGGTACGTATAATCCTGTGTCTCATTTTTGCTCGTTATCTCACCATTACTATTAATACTACTGTACATGCCCTATACTACTGCTTGCTGCTCTCTATTGCATACTACTGTAGTAGGCTGTGTCGTAGTCTAATCTCAAACAGAGTCGCAAACGTTGAAGTTTCCCTTGTTTTTTTGTTAGTTATCTCTCGTCTTTGGCTCGAGGATGATTCTACAGTAAATTGAGAATGGCTTGCTGTAGCGCCACACAGCCGCTAGTTGTACAGGTGGCGTCAAGGGAATGGAGAGAGGGGGGGGGGTCAATAGCCCAATATGAACTGCGGAGGGCGAAACCAGGAAAGGGACAAAGGCAGGGTAGCAAGGTACCAGACCGATGAGTATGTAAAAGCTGTCCGTCTATGCTACTCATACCACAAACTGCTGCCACTTCTTCGAAGGTCTGCTTTAGTTGTGCTCTAGTTTTTCTGCATTTTCTTTAAAAATATTAGTAATACGTACTACTACCTGGTATATATATACAGGTGATGTATCGTATAATATCATGAAAGTTTTGTAGCTGGTTTTGTCATGGTGGGTGTTGCACCTGTTTTCCTTGTGCTTCCTGTTTGTGTTCCTGTGTTGTTTTTATTTCATCATACGACGAGGGAAGAAAAGGCTGAAATCTTCTCGCGATAAAAATGAAGGCACGTACCGTAGCGGGAAGGGGGTAGAAGAGCCTGCTATGTGACCCCGGATCTGAGTTACGAGTTGGAAGGAGAGAGAGAAGAAGATGTGCGAAGATAATGAATGGGATGAGCAAAAAGAAAAAACAAAAACTGCCTGTCTCATCTCCTCCAGAAGGGCACCATATTTTCTTGTTTTGTTAGGTTTCGAAATATACTGCCATGCATGATGAATGCAGTCTTCTTGCCGGCTTTTGTCGGTGGGTGGCGCACCTTCTTTCGTTATGCTTTATGTTGCTGCCGTTGTGGTACTTCCTCTGTTGGTCTTGTTGTGTCTGTCGCATCTCCTCCGAAAGGACACAACAGAGGCTTATCATTTGGTTGTATTTCGTTTTGTTTTTAGTCTCTCGTTTTTCGTACGAGATCTGGACGGTTAGCGTGTGAATGTTGTGTCTGTCGTACCCAGCACGATGGCATGGAATTGCTGTGGCTACTCTCCTCAGGGCGTGTCTTAACTCCTTCCAAAGAGCATGGGAACGAGCGGAACGGAACGAGGCTGTTCGTGGCCATCCGTTCCGTGCCTGTGTAAAAAACGTGTTTGGGTCCATGCAGAATCCTGGTCCCCGCCAGCCTAATCAGTACGAGCGGTATCTATTGCACAGGTCAGAGCACATTGGTGTCGTCATCCATCTTCGGTTGTGGCCATATTCATAAAAAAAATCCTGTATTTTCCCGTTCGGTCGGACCTTTCGATCCTCCTAAACAAGAGTTGGGCCCTTCGACCCTCCCAAACAAGAACAAAGGGGTGCAACACGCCTTCTTCCTCTTCCAAAATATATATATACTGCTTTTCTCGGGCTGCACTGGATCTATTCGTTCCCTACAACCAATCAGCATCAATTCATGCAGCAAAAAATATTCCATTCGGTTCGTTCCAATGCTCTCTGGGGGGGGTTAAGACACGCCCTCACAACATCACAACGTAGTACTCCCCTTACTGTAGCACAAAGTAGCTTAATATGGCTCAAGAATTATGTATGAACTTTTCACATGTAGACCTCTATCGTGCAGATTCAATATCTCCCACACTATGATACGAACGACCACTCCGTCATATTGTTATTGTTGTTGTTGTTCTCACATTAACTCACAATACAATCAATGCAGTCCGTGGTCGGAGGACAGGCTCCAATAACTCTGGAGTGGAAGAAATACCTCAAGTAAAACAGAGGCAAAAACAAAAAACAAGCATACGCACTCCACCACTGCGGACACCAGGGAAGCAAAAAGGAGACTATTAATAGCAGACAAAAACCTAAAAAAGAAGATGAAGCGAAGCAAAAACCAAAACTAAACAAAAACAGAAGCAGATAGCAAAACGCAAAAAAAAGGCAAAACGGACCATACTAACGAAACACAAAGAGGTACAAACGGGAATGAAAGAAAAATGAAAAAAAAGGGACAAAAAAGCGATAATCACGGGCGGGGGGGGAAGAAAAGACGAAAGGCAGGCACTGGAGCATACAGACACGCAACGTTGCCCAGATAGCACCATGCTAGTTACTTGGGTCCCAAAGAAGGGAGTGCATCGTAACGATGATGGCCATAACCAGGCTTCAGTCTGTTGGGCAGACCGCCTCCCCCCCTTCCCCCCCGCATTCCCCCTCGTCTCTCTTTCGCCCCACCCCTCTTCCCTGCCATTCAGCGCACTCGCGTTGGCGTCAACGGCTGTGGTCGTTGTTGCAGCTGTTCTATGCCGTTCTGCCGATGCCTCCTTCTCATCTGTATGCCATTTCCGCATGAAGGCCTCCGCCCCTTCCTCGACCCAGTAGTGGCATGCTGATGGTACTAATGACTTGCAAATAGAACTAGTGACGTGCTAATAGCACTAATGACTTGCTTATATTACTGATGACTCGCTAATTGTACTAATGACGTGCTAGTAACACAGAGCCTCTCAAGTGAGGCGCCTCGGGAAAAAAAAATGGTGCACCTCCAATGCAGCGTCGGAACCATCTGTCGGCTTTCTGTGCTGCCTCGCGCCACCTGTCGAGCTTGATGCCGAACTCCTTGAGGTCCTCCTCAAGGTACCTCATCCAGTCCCACTCCTGTCCTCCGGAGTAACCCTTACCCCCAGCCATCTCCCCAAACATCACCCTCTTCGGCAGACGCTCCTCTCCCATGCGTGTCACAAAGCCCGCAAACAAGAGCCTACGTCTGCGTACCGTCGTCTCAACGCTTTCAGATTTTGTCCTGAGAAGCGCGCTAGCATAGGATAGAATGTGGTCTTCGCGCTTTCGTTTTCGCCGCCCGATGCATCGGAGGAGCATCTTGTGGTGGACCTCCCGTAGCCTACCGTAATCAGACTTGCTCGGGCTCCAAGTAACGCAACCGTAGAGCAACGTTTCGATCACCTCGGCTCGCAGCATTCGCACCTTCAGGCGTAGGCGCACACTCGGGCGGTCATAGATTTCCATCTTATACCGTCCGAAGCATGCCCATGCCCTCTGGAGTCGACGCGTTACCTCGACACTTCTGCCCATCCAATCTGCGCTGATAGCCCCGCCCAGATACACAAACTCGGTCGTTTGTTTGTACACTTGGCCGGCTGCGGTGACGGTGAACGACACGTTCCCCCCATCTTTCGTTTGCAGACACATTATCTCCGTCTTGGCCTCCGAGACCGTCAGGCCGAAAGCGGCACACGCAGACACGATCACCGTCATCATCCTCTCCAGGCCGTTGGGTGATCTCGATACTATGCCTGCATCGTCAGCATAGAGCATAGCCCACAGTGTCTGGGCCTCTTTATCATTCCCCTGTCCGTCGGCGTGCCCGACCCGTGCCTTCCCCCTCTTCTTTTTCTTCTTCTCCTGCTTTTGTTGGAGTTGCACCAAGCTGTCCGTGATGGCTTTATCAGCAACGAAACGTTTCTCCGCCACACGCAGCACCGCTGTAAAAAACATGTTGAACAACAATGGCGCGAGCACACACCCTTGCCGTAGGCCCTGTTTTACGTCGAAAATATCTGAGCACTCGCCGTCATCCAGCCGCACGCATGCTCGCATGCCGTCGTGGAATTGGCGGATAACGGTGAGCATTCTAGGTGGCCCGCCAAAGCGAGCCAAGACAGCCCACAGGAGGGTTCGGTCGACGGAGTCATAGGCTTTGTTGAGGTCGACAAAGCACATGAACATCGGAGTGTCCTTCTTCCTTGACAATTCCTGCAAGCGTCGCACCACGAACATCATGTCGACCGTCGATCGTTCGGGCCTAAAGCCACACTGCTCCTCTGGCAGGATTCCTTCCCGTTCGTCCTGTTCTTATCCCCCCTTCTACCTCTTTTAGAAAATCCTCCTACGTTTAATGAGTCAGGCTAACCCGAACTCTGATGGCCCCGCTGCAATCTCTGCGAGGCTATCTACCACTCACACCTTTGAGCAGCCTGATCGCTCGAACGTATTATCCATGCTGTCACGAATATGATTCTACGTTTTTGCGAGAACAGCAGAAACGGAGCTTGCCCCTTCCCCTGCCTCCTTCACGTAGGTCATGAACACCCGCGACTTCCGCCGTCCTGCGCGCTGAATTTGCAACTCAGAGATTCCTTGGGACGCTAGCTGGGTGGCCCCCCCGATTCTTCCAGAGTGCAACGCCAACTGCATGGGATCTTTGCCGATGTTACCTACCATAAATCTCAACGACGTGACCGCTTCTGTTCTAGTACACACATTCCACCCACGCGGGGTGCTCCTAACCGGGAGGGACGCTTCCGCTGATAGCAGTGGGTATACATCCACCAGTTCCAAAACACAGCTCGGGACGCTCCCATTGACGCCCCCTCCATCCCCTTCTCCTGCGCGAGGTGCGTTCGCGTGATGGTGCACCCTGCCCGTGTTTTGTCACACTTCGACGCCAAATCATTTACCGGCACTGCTGTAGCGATCGGTCTGTTCTCAGACGCCACCTGCACTCCTTCGTGAAAGAAAGAAATGCATTTCCGTGGCAGGCAAAACTCGGGATGTACCTGCCCATTGGCGTACACCCACAACTCCGACGCTTGGCACAGGAGAAAATATGAGACGGCGAGTCCTAACCACATGACGTACCCCCCGTCTTCCATACTCACGACTGCCTGTCACCCTTCCACGAGCATTGTCCACGTCGAGGGCAATCTAACTTGTTTTCGCGTGGTAAGCATACCGTGCGCCCTGTCTACCCCCTTTCCCACTGCGACGATCATGCCGTGCGATAAAGGAAGCTCGCATCCTGCGAACATCTTGTGGAAAAAGCTGATCGCTGCTAAGTACCCTCTGACGGTCGATTGCTGGTTGTTATGCACAAAACAACGAGACGTCATGAATTCGAGCAGTTCGGTCAGCACTTCATTGGGATCGTCGACATTATGCAACCAAGGCCCTTTACCCTGCGCTTTTCTCTCTTACACCCAGGTATTCATTTTTCTAAGTAGTTGTCTGAGTATACTCTTCCCGACCGAACCAAGGGCGAGCGTTTCGACCAATCTTGCCTCCTCTTCCTTGTTTCCTCCTCTGTTGTCCCCTGTTCCTGTGATAACGTGCGTGCAGTATGCATGCCATGAGTTGAACAAGGCATGCATCATAGCAGGCGCCCGTGTCAAGCGAGTTCTCCCACACCGTTCATCATGAGCGTCCATAAAACGTCGTCGTGTTTTGTGAGGATGTTCTTTGTCTGGGGTACAATATAAAAAATCCCCGAGCACCTCGGACCAATAGGTTGTTCGCGCCAGTCCCTGGAGTGGGTTAGCTCCCTGACCTTGGCCAACATATCCCAAGGCCACCGTGAAGTCCCGTCGGCTAAAATGTTCTGCACGCCTGGAATATGTTTTTCAGTGTGGTTCCATCCGCCTGTGAGTTGAAGGCACCCCAGCATTCTCATGAGTAGGCAGGCCCTCTTGTCTGTGGTCCCACCGCTTCGAGACACCCACGAGGCGGCCGCAATGCTAGCGCCTCGCATCAGAACTCGGTCGCCTGCCGCGCCTGGACTGTCTCCTACCAATTCGAGCATCACCCACGCGGTCACAATAATTCCCAATATATCTAGGAGGTTGGTTGGGATGGTACAAGTCCCCTGAAGGTCGGCATTCCTTTAAGTTCTGCAGTCAGCTCAGTTGGCAGGTCGCATCTCCAAAATACCTTCTTCTCCAGACAGAGTCCTCCCGCCGCCTCAAAACTAGCGTCAGACAGATAGTAGTGCCTTCTGGTGGGTCGCTTTATCGCCGTGTAAAAGGGCTCGCTAAGCGCGTCTCCCTCTAGTAGCAGCTCGTGATCTATGGCCCACAACAAAAAGAGTGTGTCCTCATGAAACTCTCTACCAATCTCTACCATGCGGTTCTGGTATTTTCTAGCGCTTGCGTTGTGTAATCCGGGCAGTCGCTACAGCCTCCATACGAAATACCTGCCCGTTCGCACTAGGTACGTGAGGTTCCACAACTTCCCGACCACGCTGAAAACGTCCCTCACCGACGCTCGCCTTCTGCTCACGGGCCACTGGTCAAGCAGCAGCCTTTTTATATCGGATGGTATCTCCTCGCGGAAAAGAGATTCTCGTTGTGTGCGAATCGATAGTGAATCCTAACGCGTCAATCGTGAAGTCCAAGTTCGTACTCTTCGTCGGAGCTAAACTGGGCGACACCCCTTCCTCCCCCGGCCCGAATAAGCGCACGTGACCCGAAGGGAGGGAGGCCGATGCAATTCAGGCCGTCTTATCGTCGTCCGAATGTTGTACCCTGACTAAGAGATAGTCGTCTACGTACGTACACAGTTGCGAAAAATGGGTCGGAAATCTCTCCTCCGCTGTGCGCTCTGACGTTTGCGCCCGACGGAATCGTCGTGGGTGTACCCTCCTCCCATCGGTCTACCACCTTAAGGTGGGGCATAATTTATTTCCCTTCGTCTAATACCTGAGTCGAATTCAGAGCGGTGTTGCAGTGCGCGTGTTCGGCCGCGGCAGACACGACACCCCAGGAACCTGGCGACCAGAACCATCCGAAGGTTAATCGAAAATCAATCACGGCCAGATCTCCCACTGGCTGTGTAGCACAAGCTGTGAGCTTGGCCGAGGTCAACCCGCACATTCCTAAAGGCGTCCGCCACATTGGCCTTCCTCATCAGTATCCTCTCTACTGGGAACTTCTTTCACAGTGTCACGAGTTCGTCAAGAAACTTGGGCAGCGCATGTGCGCACAGGCTTTGGGGAACAACGACAGGGTCAGCATCTCCGTTGATCCCTCTTTTTGTTCCCTCGACGCTGCTCATTTAACGATAAACAATTTATGATCCTGACCTTGGGGGTCACGACGGCCGCCAACGGGGACACTTTTAGGTTTAGAATTTCGTGCGCAGCTGATTTTTTATGACTAAGCATTTATGTTGTCTTACATCTTCGCCGATAGTTTTCCAGGCCGCTGGCAAAATGCTCGTTGACACTGAAGTGGTTTGCGTACTGAAATGCGCGCTCTAGGTCTGCGCCCGTCGCTGCTGCGTGTACAGGTATCCCTCCTGTGACTATCCTGACTAGCTCGTCGACTGCCCCGAACCCTTTCAAGGCTTCGAAGTACCGTCGTATGTGTACGGGGTCTATCGGTGGTGCAACCAGAGATTCTCCTATTGCTCGAGCTACATCTCCCACGAAGCCTCTATTAAAACGCATCACGGTTGTGCAAATATTGGGGAGCGTATACATCAGTTCTTCTCTTCCTCGGGCGTCACATTCAATATTTCCGAGCTTTTTTTTTCCGCGTGCCATTGCTGCACCATGATGTCTGATCGTTTCGGACTGCGCGACTTCCCGTTGGGAAGCCGTGAACGTGCTGACATGATACTCTCTCGCGCGTCGGCCGAAACGAGCGTGGGTTGCTCTGATTGCTGAAGGGGGGCTGGTCGTACCCTTGTCCTCTCTGCCATTCTAGGAGTGACGTCTGTGCTGCTGTGGGGATTTCTGTGTACTGATGGGTGGACGGCCCTCCTGATTTGAGCCTTCTGCAGTATCGGCACTGCTGTATCGATTCGCGTGAAAGTGGGGCAATCTGGCCCTCTGCTCAAGCTGTTATGTGATGTAGTGTGAGCCTTCCGCGTCGCATATACTGTCTCGGTTTCGTTCGAAAGGCGGGTAATATGGCCCTCTGTCCACACCAAGCCTGTTGTACTGAACCTTCCGCAACCTCGGTACTGTCCCAATTCGCAAATAAGTGGGGTAATCTGGCCCTCTGTTCAGGCTGAAAGTCCCTTTCATCAAGTACTTCCTTCTTCTGGGTCATCGCTGGTGTATGCACGTCGCGAGGCTGGTAATCTGATTCGTGCGTTGAAATGTCTTGCGGTATTTGTACATGCGAGCGGATCATGCTGTTTGAGCTGAAAACATTATCAACTCTCCCTTCTGCGTACTCTGACCATAGGGATCCCCGTGTATGCATGACGCAGCGGGGGGCGGAGGAGGGGGGGGGCTGGATCATGCGAAGCTGGGTGGCACGATTTTCCTGACAATAGAAATCCATGTGCGAGCTTAATTTATCGGAGGGCGGGAGGGTTGGTGTGTCGGACATGCGAGGGTCGATGGGACGAGTGGTCTGGCCTGCCGCTGCGCTGTGCGCCTACGTGAATCACATTCTCTTCTTGCCGTACGGTCTGTAGCCGGGGCGCTGTCTCAGACAATCTGCGGCTTGATTCACTGCCTTTGTCTATCGGTACCAGACTGTCATCGTGAAACAGGGCGGGCGACACCTACCCGGGAGTGGGAGCGTAGAGAACTCCCACGGACCTCCTGGCGTCTATGAAGATTTTCCATTCTTCTCTCACCCCTCCCCCACCTTCGGTCGACCCTGCCAGATGGCAGAGCCCGTATAGTCAGTTGCTGCCGGTCTCCCGGCCCGCCTCGCCCCTGGCGGGAGCCCCGCCCCGGACGCCGGGCTCGTTGTTTCTGCCAACTCGTGCGACGCTCGGCGGCCGAGAGGCTCCGGCCCCTCCTCCTGCCGCCCCACCCCCGACTATAGCAACCGCCTGGTACTGCGGCGGCTGGTGCCGCAGCGTCGGTGCCGGCGGCGGAGGTGGCGGTGGCGGCGGCAGTACTTGCAGCTGCTGCTGCTGCGCGGCGACGGACGGAGCTGTGCCGGTGGCGGAGAGGTGGGAGAACGAGCAGTTTACCCGCCAGCACACGTCGCCGCGCCATGAATAACCGCACACGCCTAGCGGCGTCCCCCGCTCCAGCATGCGAGCCTTGGAAGTGGACCCGCCTCCTCCTCCGGCGCCTGCCCGGCCTTGCGAGCGGCCAGTTCGCTGTTCTTCCATGCTGGGAGATCCTTTTCTCTTAGAGGCTGGTTTTTCGGGGGCCAGCTTCCAGAACATCTGACGCTCCGTGAGGCTGGATCCTGCGCCTTCCTCCACCAGCTCTCTCAGCCGCGTGAATTCTAGCGTAGGCATGGGGATGCCTGTGCCGGACGGGGGGGGGCGCGTATTGATACTTCCGGTGCAGGACGTCCCTCTGCTTTGCGAGGTCGATCATTCCCGCGTTACAACCGACGTTCATGGCTGTGAGAAGAACCTCGCGAACCTTGTCTTTGTGGTTCAATTGTGTTGTGTAGTGACGGCGTAGATATACCCCCACCGTCTTTTGTAGTTGCTCGAGCTCCTCTCGCAAGGTGTGAACCCGGTTTTTGCACACAGACCTGTGCTCCCTCCATGGCGTATTCTAGGGTCGCCAAAACGGCCGCGACGAACGTGGCGATTTGCACCTGAGCTGGCATACCCACCGGCGCCTGCCCGGCTGGCAGAGGGGGGTAAAACTCTTCTACGGCGAATTCGGACAATGCCCGGAGCTGTTTTGTCACAGCTTCTGACACGAACGCCACCTCGTCGAGCGCGAGAAGCAGGAGAGGGCAGGTTATGACCTCCTCCATTTTGAAGCCCACGCGCGCAATGAAGAACTTGGGGCCTTCCAGAGCGTGCCATAGGTCTGCCGCTTGCTTTGGGGCAGTTTTTACGCCCGCTGAGATCGCGGCCTGGAGGTTCGCCTCTTGCGGTGCAGGCGGCGGCTGACCTCCCATGGCGCCGCCCGCTCACGGGGCCAACAGGCGCCCGGCGATAGCGCCTCCCAGAGGTTGATGAGCCTGCAGAACAAGCTAAGGTTGTTGCTGCTGCTGCTGATGCTGATGCTGATGTTGCTCCTGCTGCTGCGGGTGGGTCTGGCTGTTTTCAATACATGTGATCCGAGCAGGGATCGCGTGGTTGCTCACCAACAACTGCTGCAGCACCGATATCGTTGCAGGATCGGCTGGTGCTGCGGGAAGACCCGGGCCGATGCCCGCGGCTCCGCCTTAGCCGATGCCTCCGTCCGGTGCTCCGGAGCCAGGCAGGCCAGCTCCGTCCCCTTCCTCGCCTCCCACATATAGAGGGGTGGCCTCACCTCCCACCACATCCAGCGGGGCGTGTTCACCCCCCCCTTGGAGGGAAAGCTGGTCGGCATTGCCCAGAAAGTAAAAGTCGATCAGTTGTCTGGGCGCGCTACTTACGAGATTTGCTACGAGTTCTTGTTGCTGCCGCCGCTGCCATCTAAGCCCATGTAGCTAGCTCTAGTGACTAGAAGCTTTCGGATGTCGTCTGATATCACCTCATCTCACGATTCTGCATGATTTTTCAAATTCCAAAACGCCTCCACAAACTCCACCTCCCTACGGGTAGTTACATTTTCTCTGCGACGTGTTTTTTTGTACCTACATATTTATCTGGAATGAATTATAGGCACGGAAACTTGGCGTGCTGGACGTCGACGGGGAAAAGGAACGGTTTGATGTAAACAGCACACAGTCAGATAATGCACTGCTTTAAGTGAGATACGGGCAAGAAATGTAAAAAACGTGACGTTGTTTTTTCCTTCCCATTTATGATCGTCGCCCTTCAATTCACTCTCCCTCGTTCAATGATCGACGTAGCTCAAGATCCGGGGCCACATACCCCCTCCCCCATCCCTATGCGATACGTGCGTTGCATATTTATTCGCGAGAAAGGTTCAGCACTTTGTATCTCGTTGACTAGCGTCAAACTGTTACCCACGCTATACTAAACCCTCTTGTCAGTTGTTTGTGCCAGCTCAGGATAAAACACTTAACACCGATATTTGACTCCAACGCCCATGGTATTCGACTTTACCTAGACCACATGTGTATCATATGTATGATGAACAAGAGTTTGAAGCAGTTTTGCCATACTAATATCATACCGTGTATCAGGTATCAGGTATCAAGTATCGCGAAAATGACATCCCACGCACGAGTTTCACGGCCAAACATCTCCAAACACCGGGGTGCACACAGCTAAATTGGTGGCTTTCAAAATATGTGTGAATATATGTTCATTGACTCATTACTCGGCGTTTGCATCTTCGACATCGTCGAGGAAACCAAGCTGCGAGACTCGCCCGGAGGGGTGTGTTCTCACGCGTGTTATACGGTACGACTGTCCTGTAGCCTTTAGTATATACCAGCAGGATATTATTCAGCATAGTACAGTACCGCTCGTGCCGCGGAACACTGTTCCCTCGTACAAATTTGTTTGCGCCCCCCCCGAAGAGTGAGCCTAGCCATACCATCATACCATGATAACACAATACGCGTAGTGCCAAACCAAATATACTACAGTAGTAGATAAAGTAGTAGTAGTAGTAGTAGTAGTAGTAGTAGTAGTAGTAGTAGTAGTAGTAGTAGTAGTAGTAGTAGTAGTAGTAGTAGTAGTAGTAGTAGTAGTAGTAGTAGTAGTAGTAGTAGTAGTAGTAGTAGTAGTAGTAGTAGTAGTAGTAGTAGTAGTAGTAGTAGTAGTAGTAGTAGTAGTAGTAGTAGTAGTAGCAGTAGTAGTAGTAGTACACTACTACTACGACTACGACTATACTAACGAGTAGTGGCTTGAGAACCTCAGCCGGTCAGAAGCTACTGAGCCAAAAACATGCATCCCCTACCGAGCGACGAGTCTTGCAACCACTGCTTTCCCTGAAAAATGTCGCGCAACGTCCACAGAATGTGGGCCACTACGAACGGCAGACAGACACTCGAAGCACGTTTTGGAGGAAGCCCACAAAACTTGTACGACGTATAGGCAAACGCTCACCTTGCATGACGTTAGGCGTTCTAAAAGGTTCTCGAGAAAAAGGAAAAAACGTCCGTAATTCGTCCACCTTCTACAAGATAGGAACTCAAAATAGGCGAGGGTCCTCGGGAGGTGGGGGGGGGGGGGGGGGGGGGGGGCTCATGCCATGCATGGCCGTTGACGCATGGCTATGGATTATCGCATCCCTACGACGCCGGGACGGAGCACGCGAGGGGAGGGGGTGTACTCGATATGTTATATCATGCATGGCCGTAGTCGTATGGCACGCGGGGGGGCGGGGGGGGATTAGAAGCACTCCATAATTTTACTACTAGTAACAACCTCCACCAATTGAATTCCTACTAGCTACACAATATACGCGAATAATAACGATGAAGCACGCCGATCATACCTGTGTCGGCCCAACCCCCGCTATGGGCATGTGCGTGCGCGGCTCCTGAGTTAGATCAGGCAGCCTGTCGCAGAGGCAAAAGAGGCGACACTATCGGCCCGTGTCAGCGGACTCGTTGCTGTGCAAAACGCCCCATTATAAACAGTTGCACTCAAGGCAAGTGCCCATTATTTGTCTTGTCCAACAGGACGGGATGACGAGGCGCAGGAGGAGAAGAGAAAATATTAGGACGAGTGCGCGTGTACACGGTCGGTTGCGCACAGATCTCTCACGCCTCAAGACGCTCAACACGCGGTGGAAAAGTTAAACCTCGAACAAAACGCCCCGGCCGAACTCGAAACGTTGTTTCGTCGTCCTGCGGTCTATACCTAGGATGATCCAACGGAGTTGCACCCGTACACTACTAGCTCGGCAATGGACACAACCCACTGCTTGTAATACCGTAGCACTTTGTACTGCTACTATCGCCTACTCGCTACAGGCGACTATGTCGCCTATCAGCGACGCGGTAGCCTAATGGCTACTGCTAGGTAACATGGTAGCTATCCTGAATACGACCGCTCGATGGAGGTGACATCCAAATTTCTATGTCCAACTGTCCCAATGAATTACTTCATAAGGAGGTTGTCATGTACTCTTGCTTGGATGTTTCTGCATGCGCCATAACCTATTCCGTTGTATGTTTTCGAACGTTAGAACTCTCGGGACTTTGTCTGTGTACATATATATAATACCTGCCTGTCTGCCTATTCACGTGTGCGTCCGTGACCATGTCACAACAAAAATATATTTACTCCATTACGGCGTGCAACAACATTAACCGTTGCTGATTCGCTCGATATGGGTGACCAACCCTTGTGCAGCTAATACAACAACACGCACAAATAGCCTGTCATCAACAGGGTGCGTGCTATATCATGCTGTGACAGGTTTGAAGCGTCGACGAGCATGCAAACCGCAAAAATCTCACGCACAGGTCGCATCCAGCAATCCTCCCCATCTTGTTTCTTGACAGCCAGTCCAGGTCGACGTAACGCATTGTAGTACAGACTGAATCTTGGGGAGATCGAATGAATGTTCGGGAAATCGGAGTCTGGGTCTTTCTGGGTCCCCAGCTTGACGCCTCGGGTTTCTTCCGTCAGAGCTTGGGTAACGAACATGGCGAAGTGTATGTGATAGGTTCCACCTCGGTCAGTAGGTTTTAGGCAGTCGCGTGAGCTCATTGATGTAACTATCAAGGTCTTGTCCCGGCGTCCAGCTCGTATTCGCGATTGCTTCTAGTGTCACACGTATCGTCTCGTCGGTTGTCTTCAAGGATTTCGACCCCACCTCCTTGGGCAAGCGATAGTCCGCTGCCGCGAGATTTCCGCGCCCCCTGAGCGTGCTTCGTCATCAGCAGCGCCGCCAGTTTCTCGCTGATCAAATGGAGAATAATAGAAAGTCCCTGGTTGGCTCCATCACGCGCGGCTTGGGTTGCTGGAGAGACTCTTGCGAGGAAGCCGCCGCCCCCGACGTCGTCATTCTGGGCCTGATGTGCCCCTCCAGTATGCTCAGCGTGAAGCAGGCCTTTTTTCATCAGTTGTCGCACTAGTCGAAGTTCGTACCATGTACCCCTGAATGACTTGAACTCAAAGCCTACCTTGAAAGTTGACACCGACCATGCCTCAGCAGGGTTGTCGCAACTTCTCTCGTACGTAGCAGCAGCAGCAGCAGCAGATCCGCACTCGATACGGTAGACCTCCGTGGCTTTGCTTTGATTGCGTGCAGTCGGCAGCAGTGAAGCAGCAGAGCTTGTAGTATGGAACCAGTCCATCACGTGCACACGAAAAACTATGACGCATCGCAACGGGGACCCCACCCCGTTCGATGAAATGTACTCCCAAAACGAACTGCCCTGGTCGCCCCGAGACTTGCATGAAATTACCACGAAATTACCATGAAATGACCATGAAATGACCATGAAATGAGTAGTCTAACCGCTTTGAGACTTGTACAGCAGTGTTCGTACTCACGTCCAGGACGCACAGCCCCACCTGTGCAGCAGTACGAATAAACACCGAACTTGTGGTGCGGGGAGACATAGTAAATAGGACCAAATATTATCAGTAAAATAGATAAATATATGGTTTTTGAATGCACAGTAGGTCCTATTTACTATGGCCCCCCGTCGTGGTGCGGTGCAGTAGCAGCAGCTCCAGATCGTGGTAATCGAGGTAGCTGTACGCAGTCCTTTGTATCGGCGAGCAGCTCCCGAAAGCGATGATAGTGGTAGCTCTGTAGTGTGTCAGGTTTCTTGTTATTGCCCATCCGTCGTCGTGTTTCCCTCAGCAGCAGCTCGAGATGGACCATTGGTGATCATCGCAGCAGCTCTGTTGATAACCAAAGTATACAGTTATTGCAGCAGCCCGGGCCTCACTCATTGCCGTTCTTCGATGATGAGTATGGCCCGCTGTGCACTGCTTATGTAAAACGAAGGCCTGTGATCTCTTCGTGGAATTCCCGCAGTGGGCGTGTGCGTGCGCGGCTTCTGAGTTAGGTCAGGCATCCCATCGCAGAGGCATTCCCTATTAGCCGGTACCAGCCGCCTGGTTCTAGAGTGAAAAAGCTCTAGCTCTGAGAACATCGTATGAAAGAAACGTTCCACCTAAGCCCAGTGTTAATTATTGGCATTGAACAAGAGGACAGGACTACGAGAAGAAACAGGAGGCGAGGAGAGAAGTAAACGAATGTGCGTGTGCAGGGTTGATCGGTCAACAAGCTCTCACAATTTAGGAGCCGTCTTAACGAGAAACCCTTTTCATGATGATAGCATAGTGAAGAAATATATTTTGATTTGATTTGAGTAGAATAGAATTTCGTGACAAAGATGCCTTCGGGTCCTATCGAGGAATAGCATAGTAAAGAAAATACGAACAACGCACAAGGGTCAACGAACACCAGAGGGGAACCAACAAAGCGAGCGACGGCCCGCGTCCTCCCCGGGGCGCCGCGGTCAGAGGCCGATTGTTTCTGCTGGCACCGCCGAAGAGGTTGTCGCTCTTGGGACGTCTCGGGTGGCTGGCGCAGCCCCGAAGCCTCACGCAAGCAACAGCGATGGGGATACAGCGATCGAACTTCTGAGCCAATTCGTGACCTGATCGGTGCTCGTGTGAATGGCGAGGCAGAGAGGGATGAAAAGCTGGGTTCGCGACGACCTTATAAACTTTGGAGGCGCCGCGGATGGTCTACTCTGTGCTAGGGACCGTCGTACCTCGCGCCGCGGCTGCTCCGGTGGCCCTGTCTCCCGGAAATGGCGGATCTCACCTGTAGTCCAGTCGACAACACGGCCCAAGTGGCTTGAATCGGTTTCAGGAACACGTTACGTCGAGTTGGACAAGCTCCCCGAATCGAATAGCGCGAAGAGCAAAAGAAGCCCCAAAAGACTTCTTGTCGAATTTCGTTTTTGTTCGTTATATTTGAATCAAATGTCAAAATGGCTGATTGATTATTCACTTTTGGACCAACCAAATGCAAATCAAATCAAACGATTAAAGCGTTGGCGGAGTCGCATGACAAAAAAAAACGTTGAGATGGGCCCTTAATACTCCCAGCACGCGGTGAAAACCTAACGCTCAAAGAAAAGAGGACCTTTAACAATCTGGGAGAAGGGATCTTTAGGTTGGTGGGCTGTTCGGATGTTTTGGTTCCTGTTGGGATCAAGGTACGGGCGAAGACCCAACCCAGCCCCTGACTCTAGCCCTAACCCTGACCCTGACCCCAAACCGCAGCCGAAACGGGCCAAAACTTGCCATAAACGCGGCTACGACGAGCTTGCATCGAACCAGGAAATTTCTCAGATAGATGCGGACGATGATTCCGAAGTGCAGACCACGCTACACATTTTTCAAGTAAAAAGCATCCCTAAAGATCCCTTCTCCCAGACTGCTAAACCTACTAAAAAAAAACACCTCCTCGGCTGAACTCGAAACAGTTGTGCCGCATAGAAACCGGAGACTACTCCACTAAGAGCGTCCACCGCACAATACTAAATCGGCTTTGGGCATACCGAATCTCCACCAGCTTTTGCCGAGAAGGCCAGAAAAAAATGTTTTTTTTTTCAAGTAGAGTAGCCCGAAGCTATTTCTTTGAGCCGATTTTGGGGGGGAGGGCGGATTTTCAGCCCCGGGGGGCGATTTGTGCTATACAGCCATTAGTCACCTCGTCCCTTGCACAGAAACGCCCAACTTCTTCTGTTAATAATATGACAAAACTATTTTTGAAGAATAACGAATGGGAGCTGCACTGCAGAGTTATGACGTCTACTGGCCGATATGGGCAGCGCTCTGCTGATAATCGCACGCGGATACAGCCTACTTCCAGCATAACAAAAGCCTATTCCGGCGTAAACGAACCGATTATTCGAAACCGATTTTAACATGCTTGAGCCGGAAAAGCAAAAAAAAAAACGTTTTTGGTGTCTGCTGTTTGGTTTCGTTTTTAGCCGACTTTGGGAATTTTCATCCGAATCGAGCCGGAGCCGTTTTTTATTTACATTTCGGCGAAATCAAGAAAGCGATTTCTGTTCTTGTTATTGTTTTACGAAAAACGCACTAGTAAAAGCCAGTGGAGGTTTCTTAGCCTACCTACAGCACGGCCTGTACTGGTGTAGCACGTTGTACTGCTCTGCTGTGGCCTACTCGCTACTACAGGCGACTATGTTACCGATCAGCAATCCGGCATAGACTAACTACTATTGGCTACTGCTGGGTAGCATTGTAGCCATCCTTGATGGCCGGCCACTCACATTGAGCCCAGATGGCCGCCATCCCCCACACATATCACCTAACTATTTTGGTAAGTCCCGCCTAGTTTAGAAGCCCAAGCAACCCAGGCAACCCCCCCCCCCCCCCCCCGCAAACATGCACGCCCTCTCGCCATTCGTGGTTGACTGCTGCTGTATACTGTACAGCCTGCCTTGAGGTCAACAGAAGTGATGGAGACCGTGAAAGCGCAGCTGTTCGATGCGGGGTTCGTGAACGTGCCCTACGATCGTGTCATATTTACATTCCATCCGAGCTTTGCGAGCCAACACCTCCTCGCGGTGGGGAACTGGGACGAAGCCAGGAGAAATGCTGCCCGGACGGTGCTCCAGCAGGCCAGGGAAAATTTCCACAAGCATCCACGTCCATGGTAGGGGAAAATGCGCTGTATGGTTAGGCTGTACATCAATGTGTTGTGTCTCTGTGTATGTGTTGGTCCCTTTCCGTATATTTCAGCACCAGGTACTCTAACGGGGGGGTATAGTGAATAGGACCAAATATATAGGGAAATGTATGGGTTTTGTGCGTACCGTAGGTCCTGGTATTTACTGTGGTCCCCCGTAATATTAGTAGTTGCGTGCTAAGGTGATTGTGGGACGTCTAATTAATCACCGGGTAGTCAGTGTTCATGAGTCTTCTCACATGAAACGTTGTACCAGGTATATTATACAGGAAACCGCGGGGTAGGCGCTACGGCACGCTCTGCGGCCGAGTCGTGTCCGGGAGCATGTTTCCGGTATTTCGAGTGTTGGTAAATGTAACATACCGCCTGAGCAGGCGGGAGGCGCGAGTCTCGCGACTCCACCTGGCTTTCGTCGCCACATTTGTCAAATCAAACACTTCTTGTCGGGCGGACTGAGTCGTCGCTATTGCAGGCTGCCCAAATAACCGTCTTTGACCTACTACCTGGTACCTCACGAGCTCAGCCCAATGCACAAATAATCCCACGGGCGAGAGCTCTAACAACGAATAGGATTGCAACTCACGCATTGACTTCAAGGATAGTTCAGGGGCTCCTGACAGTACTGCAGTTGCAATGGTCGAGCCAGTTGCAATGGTTGAGTCCGTTGCAGTGGTCGGGACAATAGCAAGGATTGAGGAGTCCTGTCAGTAGAGGTAGGACTCTGATTTCAATTACCCGAGTCCAGCGGGTATACACGAACGGGTCCTACCCGTTTGACGGGTAGGGTCCGAGCTCATTACCCGCCGGCTTTCGGAGCCTGCGGGTGATAGCGTCGTCGGGAACCGGCTACCCGGATACCCGTGGGTTTTCGGGTTCCCGCGGGTGATTGAATTTCCGGGTTCATTTTGCCTCCACAATTCATCTAGGGAACCCGTTCAAAAGACGCACTCACGCAAGCCAACCGCGCAACGAACCATCAACTGGCTACATTCGACGCTAAAGGAGACGCGCACGGCAGTCACGCGGCACCAGCTGGGCACAAGGGCCAGGAGGCGAGCGATCCTGGCTGGCGCGGCTTCTTTGGAAACTGCATTGCTGGCGGCGAGCGATCTTGCTGATAATCCGACCGAAAGTTCAAAGGCGGCTGTGCAAAGCGCTCTCGAAGGCGATGCAGACAGCAGCGGCGACGACAGCGAAGACCCTTCAGGCCCTTGTTTTGACAGCAGCAGTAGATAATCGGAGGAGGAAAATAGCGATTACTTCGCCGAAGAGGTACCAGCGCACGCGGGAAACCCGAAGGCCAACGACGGGGGTCCGGCGGCTGCGGGCGCAGCTACTTCCAGTGCCTATGATACGACATGATACTACAGCTTGAAATCTAGCGTCACAGTTATCCACGGTGGTTTTGCATCACTATGGTACAACGGATTGGAGTCAATTCAGCTTTATTATCAAGTTGATAAATTTGCTAAGTAGTTCCCGATATCCGGTACCCGGGAGGTAGTGGATCGGAACACGTTCACAGCAGTCTTCCAAGCGGCGGGCCATCAACCATCGCCGCCATCGTACATATTTTCACACTTTTCGCGCGGTCAAACACGCCCCCGCAATGGAATCGCACGACAAGGCAAGTTCAGGGGTACATATTTTCACACTTTTCGCGCGGTCAAACACGCCCCCGCAATGGAATCGCACGACAAGGCAAGTTCAGGGGTACATATTTTCACACTTTTCGCGCGGTCAAACACGCCCCCGCAATGGAATCGCACGACAAGGCAAGTTCAGGCGGCTAGTGCATCGAATAAACAATAACGAATATGCGTACTCGGCGTCTGGTTATACAACATTACCTACCTACCTGTACTATTTTTCAGAATCAAATCACTCTTGGGGCGTTCTACGATAATAGAAGTTCACCCTAACTTTTCGGAGGCTCCTCACTTAAGGAGCTCCATACCTCCTCCGAAAACTGACTCCAGCAAAAATCAAATCGCATCGCGGCGAATAATCCCATGGCCAGAGTCTACAAACGTTTTTTTTCGAAATCAAGGCTGGCGTTGCGATGATTTAGGTTCAAGGAACCCCGTCTTTCAGAAACAATATAGCAGAAATGTGCTACCTCTATCGTAGAACGGGTCTCTTCGTGGCACTGAAATAATGAGAAAATACGTCAAAAATTATGCCGGGTTCGTACCCGGTCGTCAAAACGGCACTGCCCGGCGGGTAGGATAGGGTCCGGGCTCCAAATTTTGGCGGGTACCGGTTTGTGGAGGGTACCCGCAGGGTCCAACCTCTGCGCGTCCGTGAGAAATGGTCCCTTCCAAAAGTGTTGTACATAGGTGCTGTTGATTTTTCGAGCGAATGCATTTCTCTTTCTCACGACGGCAAAATTACCGGGAACCCCTTTCGGGTTGTCCGAAGCGTGCAACGTACGCCGCATAATACGGTATCAACAATGGTTTGCACAGAAATATCTTTGGAAAGATTTGCTACTTGTGTACACGCGAAGTATTCATGATTGGTTTTGTTCTTATGTTGTGTCAGCAGGCACGCGCCTCGAACTCAGAGTTGCCGCACTTCTCGTTTCGCCTATCCACGGTCGTTGCCGACACCCCCGCATGGACCCGCCCCTTTGTGAAGCCGATCAATTACAGAACAGGTCGTGATCGAAACCCCCGAACAATTTGAAACTCGAACGATGCCCTGGAACTCGGTGTGTGACACCGTCATTACCCCCTTCCTATCGTCTAGGCGCGACGGGAATCCACAGAAGTCGGTGCAGGTCGTCTCGATTCGCGGTACGCGTCCTCCTGGGTGATATGACGCGCGTTTCTATCAAAATGGCCAGTTTGGAGCTGGCCGTGTGAATTCGACCTGATTTGAAACATCGTGATCGCCCCGAATGATTTGAATGCTACCGTCGATACCTAGTATAATTTTGTCCTGCCGTCGCCGCGGCGTGCCTCCACCTTACATCATACCTGGTGCATAAGTAAGACGATGATTCGATGTGAATTCGGTGTGGGCCGTTAAAATTTGTAATACATATTCGTATGAGCGATAGATGCACGTTTCCATAAAATTTGACTTGATTTTGTCACTGCCCGTGTGATCCCGATCCAGTTTGCAAAGTACGTGATCGCCCCGATCGATTGAACGCAATCTATCCTCAATCTCGCTCGTCATGACGTCGCCGTGCCTTCCTTCCCTCCGTTCATATCGTACTATCGTAGGTATGACGAGAACCCAAACTGCGAATTCGGCGTGGACCATCTCAATTTCGCGATCCACGTTCGTATGGGCGATAGGCGCGAGTTTCAAGATGGAACGCTGTACTACTTCCAGCTGTTGGACTTGTTCATGAACACCGTTTCGCATGAGGTGGTGGCGAAGGGGCTGTCCCCACCGCTGTTCCACGTCTTCTCGGAAACGATTGTCCCTTGCCCGCCTGAGGAGACGGGTCTGTTCGACGAGTTTCCGACATGGCCAGTTGAACTTGATCAGGTCCGTCCTTAATAATTCTCCCGCAGGCAGAAGTAGGTCACACTTGTAAATAGATTCAAACAGTTTGTCCCCAAAAAACGGGATTGCAGTACCTACCTTGAAACTGACCGGTGCTACGGTACATATGTGCCCTGTAGGAACACATAGAGTCTAGACTATGGGAGTAGGGGTGGATGAAACTCGACCATTGACGTCTTGAGCTAGTTAGTGTGGATTGTTTGCCAAAAGAGGGGCATGATATATATATAAAAAAGTGTACCTCGTAGTTTGTATGGGAGTAGGAGTAGATGAAATGAATCAATTGATGTCTGAAGATGATAGCGCGGATAAACGTTTTTTGCGAAAGTAGCGACAATATATATAGGGATTACACCCCCTTCATGCCAAACACTTCTCACTGACGAGTTGCCTAGCCATTGCTAGTCGAGTCCAATGTACCGTGTATGGTTTTCCAACATTTTGCGTTGGATGTCTCACACATAAAGTGGTGTATGGGGCTCACTCGTTTTATCGAAAGCGGTTGTTGGTGCTTTCTACGACAAAGGCGCACCTGCTATTTTCCGAAGCTGCTCGTCTGAAGAGCTCTGTACCCCACCCATAACCTCACCTCGAGAAGCATGAAGGTACAACCCGATGAGCAATGCCAGGGCATACTGTCGGTATATATTGAAAACTAGCGTTAAACACGAACGGCATCCCACCGGTTCCTCAGTGCCCTTCACGGGCCCCGGCAGTCACAAATACGTTGGCCGACAAAGTGCTACCCCTATCGTGGTAGCCCCATATGGTCGGAGCTCCTCAAGTTAGGATCCCAGAAAAGAATGGCGCTTGCACCCCATCGCAGCACGGTTGAACTGAAAACATTTGTGCAACAAGCGTGTGTGTAGCTGATATAAGTAGTTGTGCATATCTCCGAAAGCGTGCTGGCAAATTTAACCCCTTTAGAAGTGCAGTTCCGTTTTTGGGGACAAGCCAATCAAATTTCAAGCGGTTTGCCCCCAAAATGGGACTGCGGTTCTAACGGGGCTAGCCCTCCAGCTGGTCATGCAAAAACAGGGGGGTAGAGTATCTGGTCACACAGGAAAAACGACGTGTACCCGCGGCAGGAAAAGACGTCTTCATATACTTGTTCGACCGCGCCCCATGCTTGCCCGCCAACTTAGCGAGAACCAATTCGCCTTCCATCAGTGCAGTGACGCACCAAGATGGGAAGGGGAGGTTTTGTACTATCTGGCATGGCATGGCACGAAACGCATACTACGCCAGGAGTAGCATTTTGTCGCCAAACTGTTGCGGCTGATAGAGCTTTTCCACTGAGGAACGGACCGACATGCGTTACGTTGCTCTGCGACCTAGACATTGGCTATAGGATTGCGTATTGCTTCCTGCATTCCTTCTGTCGTGACCTACGGAGCCCTTCAAGTGAGGAACTTCAGAAAAGCATGCGTCGTGGCTTAAACTTCGAAGCCCATTTGTTTTTCTCTGAATTCAGAACCTTCGCGAGGTATCTAGTGTATAGCTCCGCATACGAGGGATGAAACCAATCCATTGCCCCCCCTCAACAATGGTAGCGTAACTCGTCTCCCGTGGTACGCTTTTTTTGTCCGCCCTCCACATCACATACTACATCGCAACGTTTACAAGCGGAACACTCTTAAGACACAAACTATCGCACTATTACTTGTATTCCGAATTCGCTATCTATACCTTGTATGTTGTTTCCGATGTGATGATGTCATTGCCAGCCCTGTCCCTCGCAGATGACGCAATTATACAACTGGAAACTCCCGACGCTGTCACTGACACGCCTTCACTATTACGGGGGGCCATAGTTAATAGGACCTATGGTATACATAAAAACCTATATATTTAACCCTTTTTACTAACAATGTTTGGTCCTATTAACTATGGTCACCCGTAATAGTGTGTTACGACTCACTTATATCTTGTTCTCGTTGTCACCGTGTTTTTCCCGCGCTCCCACTCAGATACCACCATGTCTAGAAGCGGTAACCCCCGACGACTGCCCCGAAAAGCAAGCGGGTTCGTTCTGCAGCCCGAAGCGCTCGGGGGTGTTCCGCGTAGTCGGACAGCCCGTCGTTCTCCACGTAGGCCCGGACGTACAGAACGCCATGTCGTGCATGATTCAATCGGACGCCGTTCTGATGGGGTGCAGCACGTTCGGCCAGGTCGCGGGGCTGCTGACGAAGGGCATCTCGTTCTTTTCGACGGACTGCGGAGGCCCCAGCACCCCCTATCAGTACAAGACCATCCCCCCCCTTGCCGTGGCGGAGAAGGGGCGCTTGTGGGTCCCCATCTCTGGATCGTGGCGTGATCCGGTCCTGGCGTCAACGGACATCTTCAGGGCCGCACTGGACGAATTGGTCACGACCGAACATGTACAGAACTGAACAAAACATTTACCGATACATTGAGGATTTCTGGGGGGGGGTTTTGAGATTTTCTTGTACTATTAACGTCACTTTCCAGCTCAACCAGTGGGAGGTTTTACCCCCCTGCGGCACCCTCGCTAAACCAAGATCACAGGGTGTCTTATCATCTCCCGCCCAAAGGGGGCTTGCCTTCATTTGTATCGCGCGTAGGGTCCAGCATTATCGCTGCTCCCAACAGACTACGGTAGCACAAATATCGACCTCGATAGCAACTGAGTCGGTTAGTTGGTGTATCGCCATCCAACTATTACCCTAGTCGTGGATTGTAGTTAGTAGTAAGCCAACTCACAGACCTGTCAAGCAGAGCTGACCAGCCAACCCGGCCCCCGCAAAAGCCACCGCGACCTGCATGCCACAAGGAAAATTCGGTGGCCGATGTTAAACGAAACACGATGGATAGTGATGGCAGACAGTGTGGGCTGCAAGATGTTGATTGGTGAGCATGACAGAGCTTTTGTGCTGGTGTATGATATGGATTTAAAATGACGTGCCTGACATGGTATGCACAAATATAGTATGCATAGTCTATTCGCTTCCATACATTGTAGTTTATCAAAAAGAGGCCCGAACGTGGGAACCGATGGATGACACGATTGAGATCGAAGAGAGAAGAGAGGGGCGAGTGCGGCTACGGTCCGAAGGAAACCTCAAACCTTATTGTGAGATACAGTGAGATGTGCTAACGATGGAAGAACGGGTGTTTTGGGCGGTTTCAGGGGTTTCTACCCGGAGAGGCTTGTCGACTGAGTATGTTCCCAATATATTTGCAATCCTGGTTGTGTCATAAGAGTTTATTTGGGATAGTCCTACGGTACGGTGGTCACTGGGACTATTTTATCGGGTGGCGGGGACAACTATTATCGGAATCATTTTTTAGGTGAGGCATGGAAATCCTCATGTTAGGAAGGCTGGAGTCCGTTCATATATGGGTGAAGAAGTATGGATCATAGAAAAGCTGGGGTCTCTGTATTTTCATGAAAAGCCATAGGGTTGGGCTTGTTCAATTGTCGTGGGGTAAAATCGTCACCCCAGTCATGGTGCTCGAGCAACCTGTCCAGTATTTCAAGGGAGTGTATAGTAGTACAAGTACGTATTTACTCTCGGGGTGCCCGTACTTACCCGTGTATGACCCCAACCAACAGGTTCCATACCCTGGTACCCTAGAGTTTATGCCTACATGCTCTACTCAACAACCCTAGGGATACACTGGTGCTTCTACCCTGGCGGGGGGGGGTGTTTCATTCGCAATTTTGCGATAGATCGATGTCGAGGCCATGTATTTATATTTACGCTTTTCAGCGACTGTTAGTGGGCCGCCGCACCATAGCAGGCACATTCTCTTCGAAAACCGGGGGGAATAGCGAGATCGTTGAGACAGAATTATTGGTAATGTATGTGGCCGACTACTGTAGGGAGGACAGTCGACCAATTAGCGCTTGGGTTGCTGCTAGGCGAGTCCAGTTTTGAGCTTCAGCTCACAAGAATGCGTTGATGTTGGAAAACGAATCCTCAGGCGGTGGGAAGGAAGAATACATAGCGGAAGAGTTGGTGCGCCATCTTCCGTTAGATGTAGGCGAAGTTCACGGTATATGGCTAGTACCGGATCGTTGTACCGGCCAACTGACAGCAATGTTCCTTGCTGTTTGCGGAGGTCGCTACGGCCTTGGCAAGATAGTCAGATCATGCCACAAAAACGTTCGCGATGTGTTTTTACGTAGCATGCGAGTATTCGTTGCAATTTGTCGACTTCAGAAGTAGTTACGCCGCGTTTTAACTACCAGTGTACCCCATACCAGTAGATAATGCGTGGGTAGACCGCATATTGCTGTGTGTCACGTATATGCATCAATAGTACTCCATGTTATTGTGCAATAGTACTCCATGTGGTTGAGCATTGAGTACAGGCGACTACGTTTTCCTTGGGCGCCTTGGTAGGCTACTGTTCTTGTGAAGTACCTACAATAGCACCAACCCGATCCCTCCATGGAGGTGACATCGTCAAACGTTCGACCTGATCCTAGGCATCGACTGACACATTTATTAGCTAACCTTTACTTGCGTAGGTTATCTTGATACTGGCTGTTTTGCTTTGCAGTCTCGAGCACCGGCGGAACAATAGGTTTTGCAGCAGGGAAGAGGGTCTACCGCACGGTCAACAATAAAACAACGTATTCAGGCTCGTGTACGAACGGCGTCAGTATTGTAGTCCCGTCGCAACACCTCTCGTTGCTTATGAGCACTTCTACTGTAGTTGAGACTCGAAAAGAAATGTCGAACGATCGGTTAGTTGACCTCAACAAAGAGAAATAATTGTCAAGATAGTTGGTGCCAGTCCGCTACGCCTCTCTCTCTGGTAAACGTTGGTGCAGACTGACCTATCATCCCGCGAAACTACCGTAGTATATATACAATGCGAGCAACATCCCGCTCAGTAAGTCGACCAAGAATGGAAGATGCCAGTGGTAGCTCGTAACAGCCGAGTCCGTTTATTTCGCATCAAGCATAGGAATGTCCTCCCAATCTTCATGTCGTCCTCAGCCAAAGGAACAACGAGGCACTGCCACCTGTTTCACAGTTGTTCAAATCTTCGAATACTAGTTTGGAGAGGCATCGCCTCTCGTGCACACCTGGTACCCCCCTTTTAGGTTGTCGTCGCCCATACGACACGTCCTCCTGCCACGTGTGTTGAAGCCTTTGAGCCACGAAGTGATATGTATGTGTGAAGCTCGTTAGATAGCTCCGACTTGTATGCCAGCGTGTGCCCCGGGTTGCAGTTCTGCTTCCCGCAACTTTGCAGGATAGGTGTTCTAATTTGTCAACGACGTCTGAATGCCGTCGATGTATATTGAAGTATTGGTAGAACAAAGGGGACCACGCCCATGCCCGTTCTCTACAGCGTGGAGCTTGAGGACCAAAGAAGATTTTCGCCAACAGCTCCGCTTCCACTGTTGATTCTTCTGACGATGCCTCCCTCTCGGACCCGGTGCCAATGGGTGCTCCGTCCAGAGAGGACAGGAAGCCCGAGGTTTCCCTGCGGGTGTATACGAAGGCCGTGAATGTCAAGTAAGCTTATTCGGCCAATGTGTGCTGTGTCCAGAGGGTCCACTGCAAGATTCACCCGCAGTTATCCTTCCACTACCCCGAGAGTGTGGGCTTCTTCGCCTCACAGTCAGTCTCGGTGTTGGGGTCGGCTCCTGTGAAGGTGTGGATGGCGAACAGTTCGCGAAGAGTTGGTGCGGACCCACGTGAAGAAGGCGATGTCAACACGTCTACTGCACGTGATCAAGCCTTGGTGGCCCCAGGCGATGATGCCGCGTCAGCCCTAGCCGACGATGATTCCCGATTGCGTCAGACGATGTTTAGCCAGTGACTCCAGAAGATACGGATGCTCCGAATAACCCAGATGATGACGGCCCAATCTTCTCGGGCAAGGATACAATGTCTACCCCAGGCATTCTCGTTCCATCGACCGCGCGCGAAGACATTCCGCTTGCCCTGGGTGATGACGCTGCAGCGATCCCAGACAACGTTTTCTCCGGTACTGCTATGCGACGACGCTCCGGCGACCGCAGGCGGTGATGATTTTGGCGACCCCATGGGACAAAGCTCTTGCTACCCCAGCTATTTTGGCGGTGCTAGGCAGAATTCCTGATGTCCGTCGTGGGTGACTCTATACCAACTATACTCCGCCCGCTCGCCTGGCGGAAGCTGCCCCAACGGCGCGAGAAGTTACCTTTGAGGCGTTCTACGATAGCGGTTCACTCTGATTTTTCTGAGGCTCCTCACTTAAGGAGCTCCATGCCCCACCCGAAAACTGACTTCAGCAAAAATCAAATTGCAATGCGAATTATTCGATGGTCCGAGTCTACAAAACGTTTTTTTATCGAAATGAAGATTGTCATTCGGACGATATGGGGTTAAGGAACCCCGTCTTTCAGAAACAAAATAGCGGAAATGTTCGAACCTCTATCGTAGAGCGGGTCCTTTGCTTATCTTAGTTACCTTTGTTGCCTCAGACGCTTGCTACGATAGGAGTAGCAGTTTTGTGGTCATCTTGCCTTCTGGCTGACGGCGATCCCCAATTCAAGAACTACCCATATCGTTTTCACTTTCATCAATAGCTTAGCTGCGTACATAAGTACGCATGGCTCGTCGAGTTGGCCTTCCTTATGTGGTTTTCCATCAGGACTTGTGTGGGGTAGGGACAGCGAGCTGCATCCCCTATCGTAGAAGGCGTCCTTGTTTGTTTCGTAGACATTTCAAAATATTCTTCGCGACATGTATCACCATGGAATCGTTGAGTACGCCGTGTTCAGGCAGCATCTCAAATGAGGTTTCCCAGAGCGAGGTGTGGGAAGACATGTGCTAAACGCGTGCTTGCGACAGGGGTGGGAGTTCTTTGCCAAACCTTCTCCTGACCAGTGGGGAAGCTCAACTTACTAACTACTGTACACCCGGTATATATATATGCCATTTGTGTTTCACGATATGATTCGTTGTTAACCCAGGTCATGAGACTATTCATCGAGTTAAGTCTACAGACGTATCAAAGTCGCTTTTGGTTGAAGCATGGAACTCTTTACGTGAAGAGGCTCAGATAGTTAGGTTGCATCACGCCCCTATCACAGCCCTCCTCGCAAGTGTTATAAACCTTCTTTGCGAACAATCCCCCCCCCCCCCCCCTTCCGTAGCTCGGGTAGCTGCTGCATTAGAGAAAATACAGATACTTCCCTAGGTAGTATATTTGATGCCCACCCTGCTCCGTCCCGGCATTGTAGGGAGGCGAGGGTCTATGGGCATACGACTACGGCCATGCATGAGATCGAGTACCTCCTATAGAGTACACCCCCCCCCCCCCCCCTCCTTCCTCTCAACCTTATCCTTTGGTTCCCCGTTGTACAACTCCTCTACAGTAGAGGGGGTACCTCGGGGGATCCAAGAAACTCTGATTCGGCCGAGAAACGATCTCATGCATTGCACAGATCACTGACACATCGTCCTTTATTCCCACTTCATGGTCAAGATGGTTCAGGGCAGACAAGCTGCCGACCTGTAGCATCATGTTGCCGGGGGGGGAGCCGCGTGATTTGCACGGCCTGTGGCATGTTTGCTGAACTACGCACCATACCGGCAAGTAAGGGTTTAGATTCTCTAGATTAGTTAGATGGTCTAGATTGTCTAGACCGTGCTATGTCCGACGTGTCAAGTGTTTGAAACGTGGTATGCCCGGCCAATGGGGCATTTCTCTGAGTTGCGCGCAACCGCATTACTCAGTTCGGTATGTTCGAGTGAGGTACTAGTATAATGTGGGCAGTGTCGCCCTACCGTAGGATAGTTTGTTTTGCTTTTTTTTGCTCCATGTCATTGCGTCGCCAGCGCGGCAGACTGCCGTTCGTGGGGGTGTACGCTGAATCGAACAGGCGAGCAGAATGCTGCTGCTACGATCGCCTTTCGGCCACTCGGGCGGGTGCCTCTCTCTGTACTTCGCACCAAACTATCCATAAAACTGAATTATTGGCGCAACGTAACAGACCATCCTCTGGCGGTGCATATCTTCAAACCGAAAAAACATAAGACTTGAAGAGTGCGCAGCAGTAGGGCACGGTAGTCACTCAGGCGAGTGGCTCTAACCGGCTGAAAAAAAGGGCCTAAATGTGAGCCCCCTGCCATGGCCTTGATCAGAATCTGCGCCTGGCCTAGGTAGAGGTTGCACGTTCGAGCCCAAAACAATTGTCGCTGGTGGGCGGTCCTACCGTAGCTTCGAAGTTACCCGATACCGTTCACACCTCAGACAGATGAGATAGATCAAATTGACACAGTTCATATTCTCGACCTTTCGAAGCAGATCATCCATGCCTGGTTATGTAAAATATTGTATGGTCTTGTATGATCTTGTGTGATCTGGTATTATTGCCGGGCGGGACCCTTGTGACCTGCATGATGTTAGACGCGTTCCCTGGGGTTGGATACGGCAATGCACCACTGTATGCAGGTCCTGTTCGGCCTCTCACAACGTCAGGTGAAGAACTAGATCATCTAGAGCAGATAGATCAATCAGATACATCAGATAGATCGTGATCTGATACCGTTGTCAGATCCGATGTGTACGTTACACTTTTGCATTCGTCGGAAATATCATGATCTAGATCCCCTATACCACTAACATCCTAGCCTTACCTTCTGAGGGGCTGTGCAGGATCTATCTGTCGGAGTACATATCCCACCCGGGAAACAAGCCCTACAGATCATCTACATCACGCAGGTTATACGGCTCCCGCTCTGCAACATGAGCTATATCATGCAGATCAGGATGCTGTCCTGCCCTGTAGAGATCTGGATAATGAATTCGACCATCTGTCCGAGATGTGCCCTACGGTAGTAACTACTGCTCGTGAGAAACTCCGCCCATGGGATCGTGGGTCGGGGTTTGGCCTACCCAACGTTTTATTTTTCTCATAGAGGATTGTTGCTGGGTGCGGAATAGAGCCTGTACAATGAGGAGCCTCACGAACACACGGCACGGCGCCCCCAGGTGGGCGGGGAGACCACCCGTTCACAAATGTAGGCGTAACACAACCCTCGTGGAGGCATTCGTTGGGCAACGTAGCGAACCCCTTAAGGCGTCGGCACCCTCTCAAATCGGTACGCCTACGAATAATGGTGTGCTGCATTCGCATAGTGCCCTCCACGGTTGATGTTTGTACGTCCACACTGTGCGAGGGAGGAAGGGGGGGGGGGCGACCACCTACGGAGGTTGTCCATGCGGTTGCTCGCATCGAATGCTTCCCTCCTTCGCGCGTTGTTGTATTGCCGCCCACACAGCCATTGCCTTGGTACTACAACTCAGCTCACTACAGTACATGCAGATACCGGTTCAGACACTGACACGTGGTGCGGTAACGGTGTCGCCAACATCGATGAGGTGTAACCGCCATTGGCGTAAGGGGATCGGTTCGGATGGTCGCCCTATAAATTTCGTCTTCATGGTCATCCCTCGAGGACAGGATCAAGAAGCGAGGTGGCCTTTTACGACAAACGAGGTAAAGCTTTCAGCTTTGTCACCTGACTTCTGCATCCATGCGTATCTACATAGTGCATCGCACACTTGGTTTAGTCTGGGCGCGCTTGTCTTTGGTCTCCTCGCTTGAAGAGCTCTATACAGTGTCCTCCACGACGGAGTGTTGGAGTTAAAACTAGGGGGGGGGGGTTGTGTTTGAAACTAGAGGTTGCAACTAGGGGGGGGGGGGGGGAGGGGTACTCGATAGGAGAGATGTACTCGATCTCGTGCATGGCCGTAGTCGTATGGGCATAGACCCTCGCATCCCCACAGTGCCGGGACGGAGCATGTCGGGTTTTCGCCGAGCAGGCAGACATTGATTGCAACTAGGGGCTGCCCTTTTCAAGACGAACCAACCATCTGACGCGTACGTGCGCGGTAGGGGTAGCACTGCCACTTGAGCAGAACATTTCTGACTGGCATTGTTGTCTTGGCAAGGGTTTTCGAAGTTGAGCTGCAGTAGGCGATGGGAGGGCTTTTCGGCTTGAGCTTTTACTTTCCTCGAACGGTAGGTTTTGGGTGATGAGATAGTGATAAACTGAGCGTGCCGAGTGAGGAGCCTCACACTATTTCAGGCGCACCCCTACCGTGGCAGGCGTCACTGACAGGGCGGACTCCTTCTTCAGCATACCTCAAACACCGTTTGTTTGACGTTTTTCCTTTTCGTGGTTTGGGTGTATTTATTCCCTCCTCGCGCCTTCGATTGTTGTGACAATCGAATGAAGTAGTCTGAATGAAGTATATCAGGAGGTGCAGTGTGTAAAACATGGCAACAAATAACGAGAGCACAAATGTTGGAGGTGTCTCAAATAGGTGTAGGGACGGTGTTCCCTCTCAAAGGAGACGTGGGAGACGCGAGGTAAATGGTCAAATGACTAAGGCAAGCAACATGTGAGTACGCCCACACCCCTCTTCGGAAGGGGTGCTTAGTACCAAGTAAGATGCAGCACACCCTTCGTGCGACTCGCCGGGCACCTCACGGGGCTTTGCGCTTTGGTGCAAGCACTATCTGCCTGCTCGCTAGATACGTGGCATGCCCCGTCTCGGCGTTGTAGGGATGCGAAGGTCTATGGTGCCATAAGACTACGGTCATGCATGATATCGGATACACTACCTCCCCCCCCTCCTGCCATTCTCCAACCCGTTCCTCCCCCTCGTCCTCCGGCCGTTCTCCCCACCCAGCCCACCCCCCCCCCGCCCTGTTCGTGTTTCTCCGCTCCCTCTCTCCCCGCTTCCTCGCCCGCATTCTCCTCTTCCTCGTTATTCTCCTCCTCCCCCTGCCCCCCCCCCCCCCTTTATTCCGCCCCCTCTCCCGCCCCCTTCCACCTCCCCCTACCCCGCCCTCCTCCTCTATATACTCCGTCACCCCCCCCCCTCCCCGCTCCCCCGCCCACCCTCTGCTCCTCCTCCTCCCCCCCCCCCCCCCGAGCTCTCCGCCTCCTCCCCTCCTTGCCCGTCCCTCCTCCTCCCACCTCTCCCGCTTCCCCCCCTCCTACCTCCCCTCCTACCCCCCCTCCTGCCTCCCATCCTGCCTCCCCCCTTGCCTCCCCTCCTCCTTCCTCCCCCTATCCTCCCTCCCCTTCGCTTCCCCCTTCTCTCCGTCCCTCCCCTCCCCCCCGTCCGTTTCCCCGCTTCTCGTCTATTTTTACCTCCCTCGACGCCTTTTGTGCCCGCAAGGTATCGGACGACTAGTTTATCGGAGTCCCATTCCACGTACGTCTCGCCGAACTGAGCTGTCGTAGGCATTCCGAGCGTTTGATTTTGACGATGATGATGATGATGATGATGATGATGATGATGATGATAATGATGATAATGATGATGATGATGATGATGATGATGATGATGATGATGATGATGATGATGATGATGATGATGATGATGATGATGATGATAATGTTGATGATGATGATGATGATGATGATGATGATGATGATATTTTCCTGTTTCTTGGCACCTGGGATCGCGTAACGTGTGATACGTATCATATTGCATACATACCCTGCTGCAGACCATGGGAGAGATTTCCAAGGTGACTATTTCCACAAACCGAACTATACGCCTTCTACATGGGGAAGATCTCGACGAGATGGTTCCCGGAAAATATCCCGATGGCACCCTTGCTGGAAATATCTTTACGAGGTATTATCCAGGAAAGATCTCGCCGAGACGTTGCCTGGGAAGGTGTCGAGGAAAAGTTGTCCTGGCAATATCTTTGCCGGACATTGCCTGGAAAGATGCGGAAGGGATGGCCCGTGGAAAGCCCTCGAAATGACCTCGACGAGATCTATCCCTGGAAAAAATCTCGACGAGATGTTTCCTGGAAAAATACTTCGACCAGGTATTTCCTGGGAATATCTCGTCGGGGGGTATATCCAATCCCACAATCATGCCGCCAGCATGCCACCATCATCTTATTTTTGTGGTGCCCCTCCTGTTGTACCAGGTAGGGGCAGTCGACATCGGTATCAAGCGACAATAGCATCACATGTACCGACCAGGTCACGCTGTGATGCTTAGAGGGTACGTTATTACCGGGGACCATAGGCCGGCGTCCCCGGTGGCTTGGTAGGTGGTCCGCGTGCCTATCAAAATCAATTCCGTGGGTTCAAGTCTCACCGAGTGCATGCTCGTAGGGACTTTTTCTTACGAAACAAAATGATTGGCGGAAAGCGCGAGAGCGTGAGTTAGCTGCATTCGATGAAGATCGACGAGGAGGGGGAATGCTGAACCCTATGCACGACAAAAAACAAAGGCACGTACCGGGGGGGAGAAGGGTAGACACCTGTGACCACGGCTTGTCCAGAAGATCGCCGAGGGTAAAACCTCCTACGAGTTAGGCTGGAAAGTAAAAGTGATGAAAAAAATAAAATAAAAGGAAATAAGACCAAATATTGTTAGTAAAAGTAGGTCCATGTGTAGGTTTGTGTGTGTACCGCAGGTCCTATTTACTATGGTCCCCCATATTATTAGTGGAATTCTGAACAAGACGCTCGATATATATTTCACGTTCTTCTAAATCGTTTCGCCAAAAAACCCGAAGCCGCCCATGCTCTTCTTGTTCCACCGCAACTATCTGGAGGAAATATCGGCCGAACAGAGACACTACTAGCGTACAGTTTTTCTTGAGTCAATGTCTGAATATTTTGCACGTGATTCACAACGCTCACATGTATGTGCCTAGACGTTCATAAGTAAGGAGACACTTTTTTTCGCGTTTTTTTTATTATTTTCAACGACACCGGCCAAAACCTATTAGACCGAGTTTACACCAAGAAATAACTCACTCGTGTAACCCTCCGAAAATGATTTTTCCAAAAAACGTCCGTCTTCAAACGATCCTTTTCGTCGATCATTTATGGTTAGGCAAAAGCAAACCACGCGCCGTACTGCACGAAAAAACAGTTTCTACCTCTCGGAGACGGTGTACCAATCGACCCGCAATCTTCAAGTCATTCGCTACCAGACAGACCAGACCAGCTCTTATATGTAGGCGTGTTTTTGCGCTGTGCACTCATCCCACATTTTTTAGGCCGGAACAGCTCCTCAATCAGAGAAATGAGTGAGTACCCAATGTCACTGGTATTTGTTTTTTACTTCTTAGCGATAATAATAATTTTAAATGAATGACGCCCTGCACATTGTCAGAAGGCAAATAAATACTAAATAAAATATTATCAATACTAATAACACTACATACTATTATATTAACCCCTTGAGAACTCCGGTCCCGTTTTGGGGACAAGGCACTCAATTTCCAAGTAATATGTCCCCAATTGCCCCCAGAACGAGACTGCAGTCCTAAAAGGGGTATATTCCTTTGCAGGACCGGCACGTAGACATTATTGAAGGCTGCTGAATCAGATTCAGTGCTGATCAACAAACAAGCGTTCTCCGAAGTCGGCCGCCACTGCTGTTGTCATGGGACGAGAGTGAAAAAGGAGACTATGTTTAGCTTCATCTTAGGAGTACTTGATTGAGTATGAGACCCTTAGCTCACGGCATAATCAAACACCACTCCTACCCTGCCCGTGGCATTTCGCACTGTCAAAAACCAGGACCTGTAACATACAGATATATCTCCCTACCTATGCGAGCCCAATTTTACATACAGCATATGCCAGGGATGAATGTACATATATATATATATACATACATGTCCCCGATGGCTTGGTAGGTGGTCCGCGTGCCTAATATCAGGATCAATTTCGTGGATCCAGGTCTCACCAAGTGCATACTCGTGAATTCTTGTTTTTGCTTAAAAATTGACTGGCGAAAAGCGCGAAAGCGTGAGTTAGCTATATTCGATGAAAATCGACGAGCAGTGGGAATGCTAAACCCTACGCGCAACAAAATAATAAAGGCACGTACCGGGGGGGAGAAGGGTGGACACCTACCTGTGACCTGTGACCTGTGACCACGGCTTGTCCAGAAGGTCGCTCGTTGATGGTAAAAACCTCCCATGAGTGAATCTGGAAAGTAAAAGTGATGTTGAAAAACCTTAAACAAAAAAAATGATCATCCGAAAAAGTTTATAGCTCCTCGAATAAATATGTATGGATACGGATATGGATACTACTACTAGAGATAACACATATTGGGCAGATCATGACCTATCTGTACGATCTGTATGATCATCAAGTCCCAATTCATTCACACGACCTATATATTTCACTCTTCTTTGTGAGGAAGATCTATTAATGATGTGCCCGATTTGCGGACCAACGCCCAGATGGGCAGGGTGACTCGTGTACTGAGCCAATCTGGGGAGAGACTATGAGGGTTTTTAGTGGGTTCAAAACCCACCCTACCTTTATAGCTAGACTCGGGTGCCTACATCCTCGGAGTAGACCACACTTTTTAGTGACGACTATTAAGAAGATGGAAGAAACGAACTGGGTTCGAAACCGGTACACGAAAACTTGAGAAATATGTATGGACAGGGGGTTAGGGGTTTCTTCTCGCTCTCCGGGGCCCAAAAACAAATAAACTTCATATATCTATATATGCCCGATTGCGATCATCTATCTGCATGATCTACTAGTAGCCATGATTTTCCCGCGTTGGATCTGCCCTATAAAGCAAATCCTGCCAAGCCTCTCATAACAACGGCAGGCGATGTACTAGATCGTCTAGATGATGATCTATCTGTAGATGATCTGTATGACCTCTAGATGATACGTCCGAGATGTGAACTCTTTCGTATACCGTTTCCCAGCTCTCAGCTTACCGTGAGGTTTTGCCCCCAGATTGTCTGTGTCCACTTTTTGAGGTTCCATCTCACGTATACGGCCCTACATAATAGGACCTATGGTATACATAAGAACCTATATATTTAACCATTTTTAATAACAATATTTGGTCCTATTAACTATGGTCCCCCGTAATATATGTATGTAATATGTGTGTGTAACATGATATTCTTGAAACGAGGAATTAAACATTTTAAGAATAAATCGCCGATATAAATATAACAGCGGCTTTTCGTGATTTTGGCACGTTTTTTTTTTCAGATTTTCAGTCTGATCACAATTGATCGCGGTCGGCGTGCAGTCCTCAACAAAGCAAAAGTCGGGTCAATATCTGGGGACATGTTTTCTCGCGTCTCACTATCTATGTATATAGTGGGTGCCAACCTACGAAAATGGGTCAGAAACACTTTTTTGCCGTTTGGTAGTTAAAAATCAAGAATTAAAAAAAAAGTTGCTAGAAAATAATGAAGATCCAAAGCCGATGACGTCGATCAAGTACCATTAAAGTTGGAACGTTTTAACTGCCGATAATCCGCTCCAAAATCAAGATACGTAAAATAATGCCTTATTTTTCTTGGGCGATTGATGTTCTCGTTTTCGTTTTTCGCCAGTAAACCGAGGGAATCGTCAGAGCCTAGAGTGCTATCTATCCCCACCGCACCTGCCCCTCTCGGGGATCAGTGAGGTCAGGTCGGGTCAACGTTCCCAAGCGCCAGTGGCAACAGCAGCCTGTGCTGATGTTGCAACGGGAGGCATAGGTTAAATTGACTCACGACACGAAACTGGAACGTGGAAGAGTGGTGAGCTTAAGCTTTATTTCTACCAATTCGTCGGAGGATTAAAGAAAAAAAAGAAAAAAAAAACGACCAGAGCCTCGCCGAGGGTTACCCAGCTCAAAACTCCGTTTCTCCTGAGGAGGCAGGCGTAGTTCCAGTTTTTAACCATTCGGTGAAACAAAGAATCTGACAAAAAAAAAACATCTATCTGAAGCTGTCCCTCGTTCTGTGATACTTTGGGTTTTGGAGGTACTTCCGATTTTTTGCGATCAGATTTTGGATTTCGAATTGCGGCGGCGAAGAAACTGGTCTTCTTAGAGATGCCCGTACTCGTACATCATTCCGACCAGCGCACGACCGACTCCGTGGCTGGCTTTGCTCCGTCTTCTCAAAGAGCCATGATCACACGTATCACACATGTTACAACCGGCAATTAACACCGCAACATCAATCGAGTAGTCATAATATCATAGCAACATCCTAGCATCAAGTATGCGTAAAAGAGTATAGTCAAATCATAGCAATATCATAGCATCAAGTATGCGTAAAACTATGTATGTTCTTTATTACTATGATGGGCCCGATCCTCCCAGGAGGCGGCACTTGTCTGTAGAGAAAAACATGTACCAGGTATTTTAGCATCACAACTATTTATGTATGTACTGTTTTAAGAATTTACGTCGTCCAGATGCCAAATGCCACATGCCACAAACCACATGCCACCATCCCTGACCCCCCGCTCTCCCCCCCTTCAGCCGGAGTTGCACCGGTGTGTATTTGCGCATAAATGAAGGGAGCCATCAAGAAAAGTAAAAGTTTAGTGTACACGAATATAACCGTACAGTAGTCCCCAAGAAGACGTAAAGTTTAGTGTACAAAAACTTCCACACGGTAAAAGTAGTACTCAACAAAACCCCGAAACAACTCCGATCCAACAACCCCCAAAGCAAAGCAAGCAGCAGGCCATAATAAGATACACCAGCTACCACCACACTGTAGGTACCTAGTATGTATGATGGTATGCAACATAACCAAGTGTGACTCGATATAGCTACTAGCGCCCCCACCCATACTTTTCGCTACTATGGAGAGAAGAGAAACCAAAGACAAGAGTATGATACAAAGCCGATTGGTCGCCTTTTTTAGTTCCCCCGCTATTATAATAGAGGGGTCTCGTAAAGAGATAGATGGCGGTGGGTGTTCTAGGCCAACCAGGCGTTGGCGAATCGAGAAAGTATATGCACGAAAAGCATCAATAGCCAAAACACTACACTAGAATAGGGTGCTGCTTAGATACTACGGCAGATAATGGTACTGCCCATCATTTATGTTTAGTACATGAGAACCAGTAAGAATTAGCAGCACCAGCAGTAAGTAGTACCAGGTAGAGATAGTGAACCGTATGTACCGGAACGCGAAAACAGGGATCCAAAACATTTTGAAAAAAAAAAAAAGCAAAAAATGAAGAAACAAAAAAAAAGAAGAAATGTTTTCACCGTTTTAGCACTTGCCTGCTGTTACTACGACTATTAATATTACTCATAGAATACCGTGCGCTCTCCCCTCCCACCAGCAAAATTGACGGGTTCTCCTTTCACCTAATCACGGCATGCACTGCTCTGCCACTGCCGCTGCTACTGCCCCTCAAAACTTAGTCGGCACCGCTGTGACCCGCGCGCAACGACCAGCTCGGCAAGTCCTTGCGGTACACTGATACCTCGCGGTCATACCTACTGCCGGTAGCTCAAGTATATTACAGTGGTCATATTATTGGTACGGCGTAGTCGACCAGACGCGAAAAAAAACGCCACATAATAAACGCGGAATTATTTCAGAAGCAGCACAGCCAGCCAGCAGCTATATAGCCAGAGCGTCGACGTCACCAGCAACAGGCACCAGCGTCAGTAGGACCAGCACCAACAAAAGCTTCAAAATCATCCCCCGACGAAACTCATGCAAGGCGCGTGCGAGGCGCGTGCAAGGCAGGGCAAAATGGACTTTTAACTTGTGGTGTCGTACGTACGTACGATGATTATATCCCCACGTTGGTATTATGTCCATCAGCGGAAAGATACCACGCGGAAAACGTCAGAAAACAAAAACCCCGACGAAGAGCAATCAGACGAAAATATGAAACCAGAACCAGTCCCTCAGACCAAACCGCCTGGCAGGCAGAGCTGCTGCAGTATTGAGAAGCTATGGATGGGTCCATGGGTCCACGAGCGCAGCGGAAAGACGGCCACGAGCTTCGCGTGAAGGCGTCACTCTGACGGGCCGCTACAACGATGAAGAAGCACACCAGACAACCAGCAGACAGAAAAGGAAAAAGGAAAAAGAAAAAAGAGATTTGGGGGGGGGGGGTCCAACAGAACCAAAGGCAAAAAAACAAAAATTCTGCCTCTTATCATCCCGTGGACCATTCAAAGGCTATTATTACCCATCACCCCCGGAGGCCGCGTGTTTTGTTTGTTTGTTTGTTTGATTTCGAGAGAAAACTGGGAGAAAAAAAAAGGCTATCGCGGTCCAAAATTCATTCGCCGTTGTAACAGACGCGCTCAAAAGTTGGAGGGCAAAACCAGCCAAAAACCAATAACAACTATCGAAAAAAAACAAACAAAAAATACTGGCGACACACGACGGTGGAAAAGGTTCCCCGCCCCCACGACAAGAAAAAAAACAAAAACAAGAACAAAAAAAAGTGCCGCGAATGATAGTACGTACGTACTGTATGATCCACGCCGTAAGCAAAGGCTAGCAATTGCAACACCTGCAATTGCCCCACCTATATAGCTTCAAATCGAACAGCCACCGTGACCGAGACGCGCGAGGTAACGGAAAGGAAGACGGCAGACTACGGGAGTTTTGTTTCCGTCGCCGACTTGTTTCGTTCTTTTCCGAACAGCCTGTCCGAGCTGAAACCGAAAGGTCGCTCGCCGTTTGTTGTGTGAGGGATCCGCCACACAGAAGATGCCCAGCACTCTCAATTAGCATCTTCTAAAAACAAAACGGCAGAAACTACAGAAAAAAAAAAAAGGAAAGGATGAGAAAAAAAAAAACTCGACTTGACGGCCAACACGGCGCAAGTTTCAAAACTTTTTCTCCCTGGAGACCACCTTGCCGATAAAATTGACGAAACATGACAACAAAAATAAAAAGGCCTGAAAAAACCGAACTAGTAATGACAGAAGTTACAATACAACAGCAGTAAAAAAACAACCAACAAAAAAGGTCTCATTTTCTGGTTGCTACGCGTTCAGGCGGCGCACGAATCCAGAAAAGGACTTTAAGCGAGAGCTTTTGACGCCGCTTTTTCTCAAAAAAAAAAAGTCAACACGGAAACGAAACACCACAAGCTACACATCAATATGATATAAGGAGGAGTGCGTGATGTCGTGTGTCCCCTTCCCCCTCCACCCAGCCCCTCGGCCTTAATACACTCGAAACCCCCAAATAAAGCAGACCACGCTTTTTTTTATGTTCACGCGGTTGAAAGAAACTTTCAAACGCGTGCACCCCCTCAATGCGCACGCTAAACAGGGTGCAATGCACAAAGGCGCACAGAGCGTACAAAGCAGAGCGCAGTATGTATAGCGCGCAAAGCGCAAAAAGGGCACAGCACAGCGCAACGCACAAAGCGCAACGCACAAAGCGCAACGCACAAAGCGCAACGCACAAAGCCCAACCCAAAAGAGCACAAAGCGCAAAGCTCAGAGCGCAACGCACAAAAACGCATCCCGAAAGCTTCAAACTACAACAACCGCCACACAAACGACACAATCAAACACGGCCTTCTGACGAGTTGGGGAGGGAGACCCCGACCAGCGACCGAAGGCACTTGACTGCTGTTGTCGTCATTTTGTTTGTTTTGTTTCGACTTGTGCCGTAAAACAAAACACAAAAAACACATACACATTTACTCTCGTCTGATCGACGGCCTGCGCCCAAAAATGGAGACGATAGGCACAACCAAAACTATTCGCAGCCTTACTTCGAAGCTTAACCGCTTTACTCAGCGAAAAATGCGATTTAAGCGAAAGCCGTTTTTCAAGCGCAACCCATTTTTTAAAACGCAGCCGCTTCGAGCGATTTACTTACGCACAGCCGCTCCAAGCGCCAACACTAGATCGGGTAAAAAACCTCGCGGCAGTGGCGGCTGCTGCCGCCTCGAATTTTTTATCCCACTGACTATCCCGGATAGCTGGAGAACGGGGGGAAAGAGAGCCGCGAGGATTTTCCCTATGGTTTGTTCACGAATATGTCGGCGTTTGTTGGCAATCTAAGCGCGGCCGCGGAGTCGGCGACGGGCCGAACACGCGTGAGCGAACGTCTGCGCGACGCCGTTCTCCTTAGGGAACTCGGACGGACACATGTACAGCTCGTCGGCATATTCGTGGTTGGGCCTGGTAAGGTCAAGCGAGACAACAACAAAAAAGAGGCGGGGGGGGGGGGGGGGGGTAGGGGGGGTCGAGATTGAGCTGGACATTGTCGGGCAGAAAGCTCTGAATGATACGCCGACAGAAAAAAAAGACCTCGACAACAACAAAAAAATGAAAAATGAAAACCGTACACACACAGCACCGTGATCGCTCACGGCATCTGTCTTCCTCCCGCAGTCGGGCCTCGATCAATGGTTGAATAAAAACGGCTCAACGCACCAAGAAAAACAAATACCCTGGTGAAAAAAAACTATGTCAGGTAGGTCGGTATATACAATACTATTTGGTATACTGTACAGGTGTATAACTCACGACATCTGCTCCTCCCAAAGGTAGGTTTCGCAAGTGGCGCAGTCGCTGTAGCAGCCCCTGCAATCGTAGCCGATGCCAAACATGTTGCAGTGCGAGCCACGGCAGTCCTTTTCGTAGTAAACGCTCTTCTCTGTCCTCTCCAAGTACTCCTGCCATCACAGCAAAAGACGCGAGGGAGGAGGGAGGAGGGAGGAGGGAGGCGCGAGGGGTGGGGGAGGGTTACGAGCAGAACCAACAACAACAAAAAAAAAAAGAGCAGCATGAGGGTACGACAAATCAATGACATAAATTGCTCAAGGCATGAGTACCCGAAGCAATACTCGTGCGTCAGAGCGTTGTTAATTATGCTGTGCAAAATCAATAATGATTTTGACACTATCCAAAAGAAAAAGAATATCAGGGAGGTGTTGAAAGAAACAAAAGTAAAGCATCGGTGTTCTGTTTGTGCCCACTGATGAGAAGACCTTTCTGTCCTCCGTTCCAAAGCCATGCATTAGTTTCTCTTTTCGACACGAAACAAATATCAGGTACCGAGAACTCGAAGACCGCAAACGTACACAGAACGAAAACTTTGAAACAAGAAGAGACGAAAAAACAGATCGCATGTTCTTGTTGTATCGTTTTCTTCTGTCCCAACACTGAACGAGGCAAGAGAGCACTGACCCTCATGTTATCGCTGAGCCGGTCGAAGCAGTCCTTGTCGTTCTTAGGCTTGTCCATGTCGGTCGGCCTGTCCGGCTCCTCGTCCTCCTCGAACTCAAAGGACAGCTCCGTCTCCGAGACGGGGGGCAGAGTCTTGTCCGTCGGCGCCGGGGCAGGGACCCAGGTGTCCCAGAAGTCATCATCATCGTCACCGGACTCGTCAAAGTCGAAGGAGAAGGAGAAGGGAGTTCCACCCGGCACGGGGGAGGGGGTGGGGGTGGGAACCGTGGGCGGCTTCGGCTTCTTGTCGCAGTAGAAAGAGCGATTGTCGCACTGGTAGGGCTCGCAGCACTCCAAGTCCGAGAAGCAGACCTGTCCGCGCTCGGCGCACACCTCGACGTCGTCGTCCTCGAACCTGAACGAAAATGGGGCCGGGGTGCGGTCTGCAAGAGGATAAAAGGATAAATGGACGCGGAGGAAGGGAGGGAGGACGCGGAGGGGCCGTGGGGGGGGGGGGATGGACCTCTATGAGTGATATGTGGGCTGAAGTTGGGAGAGGGAAGAGGAAACTCCTGTATGTGCCAATTAAGATAAGTACGAATTTCGCCGGGACCATGGGACCATGGTTAGCGGCTTATCATGTTCACGCCGATACTCATACCCGCTGTTGAACGGTGCCGCTACATTTTCCTGTGCTATTATTGCCATGAATGTTACCGATTCGGGATGGTGATAATAGGACGCAACGTCCGAAACAAAAACCTAACCGCCTGAAATCCCAACTGCAAGAAAAGAAAAAAAAGAAAAGAAAAAAATCAAACCAAATGAGACCAAAACGAACCGAAAAAAAAAAAAAAAAGACGAGAAACGAAAACGAAGTATCTCAAGAGACGTCAATGGATGTAGATTAGAAAAAAAAAAAAAAAAAACACCCACCGATTGGAGCCTGGGGCGCGAGTGTAGCAAGGGCCACAGGAGCAGGCATTTTCGTAGCGGGGGAGAAGGTGGGGATAACAGGGGCCGGAGTTCGTAGGTTTTGTGTAGGCGTGTTGGTGGGAGGGGGGGGGGGCACATCGGGGATGGTGGGGGATTCCGGGGAGGTCGTAATAGTAGGATCAGGGGCGTAAGTCGGCACAATGATAGCGGATGGTGCCTTGGTGGGGGAGGGTGTCGTGGGGAGGTCCCCGGTGGTCGGGGGGAAGAAGCCCACGGTGGGTGCCGGCGACCTCGGGACCGCCGGCGCCGGTGTTCCACCCGGGGAGGGCATAGCGACAGGGGCCGGGGTGGGTGGAAGCGTCAGGACCGGCAGGTCGTCATCATAGCTGGGCAGGGTGTCATCATCCGTGAAGTCGAAGGAAAACGGTGCCTCGGAAGGAGTAGGGGTCGGCATGGTAGGCATGATAGGCATGATAGGCATGGTAGGCATAATACTGGGGGAGGGCGTTGTGGGGCGGTCGCCATCGGTAGGGGGCGGCACCGTGTCCGTGGTGGGTGCCGGCGAAGTCGGAACCTGCGGCTCGTGTGACACGGGGCCCGGAGTGGGCGCAATGTCACCGGCAGGCGATTTGGTGGGGGATGGGGTGGGGCCGTCGGGCGTGGTCGGTGTCACGGAGGCCGCAGTCGGTGCCGGAGACGAAGGGACCTCCGTGTCGGGTGATCTGGGGGAGGGCATAGCAACAGGGGCTGGGGTAGGCGGGAGTGTCATGATAGGCAAGTCGTCGTCGTATCCGGGCAGGTTGTCGTCGTCGCTGAAGTCGAAAGAAAGCGGCGCCTCCGTGGCAGTAGTAGGGGTAGGCACCGCGGGGGTGGGTAGGGTGGGGGTGGAGGGCGCTACTGTGGGGGAGGGTGTGGGTGGGCTGCCGTCACGGTGGGTCGGGGGGGGGAACGTCGAGTCCGCCGTGGGTGCCGGCGAGGTCAGAAACTCCGGCTCGGGCGACCTCGGCTCGCCTGAAGTAGGGGCGTGTATCGGCGAAAACGTCAGTAGGGTTTTGGTGGGGGAGGGCGTCGTGGGGCCGTCGCCGGCGGTGGGAGGCGCCGAGTCCACGGTGGGTGCCGGTGAAGTCACAACCTCCGGCTCGGGGGACCTCGGCTCGCCAGAAGTAGGGGCGCTGATCGGGTCTAGAGTCGGCGATGTTGTGGTGGGGGACGGAGTGGGAACGCCGGGATTTGTGGGATTTGTCGGAGGCGCCGAGTCTACGGTGGGTGCCGGTGACGTCGGGACCTCCGGCTCGGGCGACTTGGGGGAGGGCATAGCAATAGGGGCCGGGGTCGGCGAAAGCGTGACCGGGAAACCATCATCCGTCGTGGTCAGGAAGTCGTCGTCGGTAAAGTCGAATGAAAAAGGCGCCTCGGTAGTAGAAGGGGTGGGAACTGTGGGGGTAGGCATGGTGGGCGTAGGAGGCGTGATTATCGGGGTGGGCGGCGCTACACTAGGGGAGGGCGTCGTCGGGTTGCCGTCGCCAGCAGTAGGGGGCACGGAGCCTGCGGTGGGTGCCGGTGAAGTCGGAACCTCCGGTTCAGGCGACCTGGGCTCTCCTGAAGTAGGGGCGCTGATCGGGTCAAGAGTCGGCGTTGTTTTGGAAGGGGACGGGGTGGGAACGCCGGGATTTGTCGGAGGCGCCGAGTCTACGGTGGGTGCCGGTGACGTCGGGACCTCCGGCTCGGGCGACTTGGGGGAGGGCATAGCAATAGGGGCCGGGGTCGGCGAAAGCGTGACCGGGAAACCATCATCCGTCGTGGTCAGGAAGTCGTCGTCGGTAAAGTCGAATGAAAAAGGCGCCTCGGTAGTAGAAGGGGTGGGAACTGTGGGGGTAGGCATGGTGGGCGTAGGAGGCGTGATTATCGGGGTGGGCGGCGCTACACTAGGGGAGGGCGTCGTCGGGTTGCCGTCGCCAGCAGTAGGGGGCACGGAGCCTGCGGTGGGTGCCGGTGAAGTCGGAACCTCCGGTTCAGGCGACCTGGGCTCTCCTGAAGTAGGGGCGCTGATCGGGTCTAGAGTCGGCGTTGTTTTGGAAGGGGACGGGGTGGGAACGCCGGGATTTGTCGGAGGCGCCGAGTCTACGGTGGGTGCCGGTGACGTCGGGACTTCCGGCTCGGGAGACTTGGGGGAGGGCATAGCAATAGGGGTCGTGGTCGGCGAAAGCGTGACCGGGAAACCATCATCCGTCGTGGTCAGGAAGTCGTCGTCGGTAAAGTCGATTGAAAAAGGCGCCTCGGTAGTAGAAGGGGTGGGAACTGTGGGCGTAGGCATGGTGGGCGTAGGAGGCGTTATTACGGGGGTGGGGGGTACTGCACTAGGGGAGGGCGTCGTCGGGTTGCCGTCGCCAGCAGTAGGGGGCACGGAGCCTGCGGTGGGTGCCGGTGAAGTCGGAATCTCCGGTTCAGGCGACCTGGGCTCTCCTGAAGTAGGGGCGTTATACGGGCCAATAGTTGATATCGTTTTGGTGGGAGAGGGAGTGCGTATGTCGGGGGTGGTCGGTGATTCAGGGGTCAGGGTTTGCGCAACATTGGACGGCGGTTTGGTGGGGGAGGGGGTAGTGGGGCCGTCGCCGGCGGTGGGAGGCGCCGGGTCCACGGTGGGTGCCGGTGAAGTCACAACCTCCGGCTCGGGGGACCTCGGCTCGCCCGAAGTAGGGGCGCTGATCGGGTCAAGAGTCGGCGTTGTTTTGGAAGGGGACGGGGTGGGAACGCCGGGATTTGTCGGAGGCGCCGAGTCCACGGTGGGTGCCGGTGACGTCGGGACTTCCGGCTCGGGCGACTTGGGGGAGGGCATAGCAATAGGGGCCGGGGTCGGCGAAAGCGTGACCGGGAAACCATCATCCGTCGTGGTCAGGAAGTCGTCGTCGGTAAAGTCGAATGAAAAAGGCGCCTCGGTAGTAGAAGGGGTGGGAACTGTGGGCGTAGGCATGGTGGGCGTAGGAGGCGTGATTATCGGGGTGGGCGGCGCTACACTAGGGGAGGGCGTCGTCGGGTTGCCGTCGCCAGCAGTAGGGGGCACGGAGTCTGCGGTGGGTGCCGGTGAAGTCGGAACCTCCGGTTCAGGCGACCTGGGCTCTCCTGAAGTAGGGGCGCTGATCGGGTCAAGAGTCGGCGACGTCTTGGTGGGGGAGGGGGTAGTCGAGATATCGGGCGTGGTCGGGGCCACCGCGTCCACGGTGGGTGCGGGCGAGGTCGGAACCTCCGGCTCGGGTGATCTCGGCTCGCTTGAAGTAGGGGCGTTATACGGGCCAATAGTGGATATCGCTTTGGTGGGAGAGGGGGTGCGTATGTCAGGGGTGGTCGGTGACTCAGGGCTCGGGGTTTGCGCAACACTGGACGGCGGTTTGGTGGGGGAGGGGGTAGTGGGACCGTCGCCGGCGGTGGGAGGCGCCAAGTCCATGGCGGGCGCCAGCGAAGGCACAACCCCCGGACCAGGTGTTCCACCCGGAGAGGGCACAGCAGCAGGGGCCGGGGTTGGCGGAAAGGTGAAAACTGGGGCATCGTCATCGGTAGTCATCAGGATGTCGTCGTCGGTAAAGTCGAATGAAAAAGGCGCCTCGCTAGTAGCAGGGGTGGGTACCGTGGGGGTAGGAGGCTTGTCAGTGAGGGTTGGCGTGGGGGTGGGCACGCTGGGGGTAGGCACGCTTGCGGTGGGCACCTCGTGGGTAGGCGTAGGCATGTCCGGGGTAGTTGGCATGTCTGGGGTAGTTGGTTTATCGGGGGTGGGAGCCGGCATGTTCGGGGTAGGAGGCGTGTCGGGGTTAGTGGTTGGCATGTCGGGATGGGGGCTGAGCGTCGACGGAGTCGTGGGTGCGGGGGTTTGGTCGGGCTTTACGGACGTTGGGGTGGGCATGCTGGGGTGGGGGCCAGGCGTATTCGTTACTTCTGTGTGGAAAGGGGGGGGTGGAGTGGGGGGGGGGGGGGGGGGGTCGGGGGGGGGGGGGGTTCAAAAGTCGAAGCTGAGTTCGGGGGGGGGGGAGCTTTTGAGGAATAAATATATACCGTTACGCGTACGTAAGTTTCAATATCGGTGTGCGACATTTCGTGACGGGTAGATAGATACTGGCAGGACAAGTTCGGCTGAGCTCTATAGTATACCAGCTATGTGCTGGTAGTTGGAGGATTGATTTGCTACAAGCATCGAGCTCCTACTTTCGCTTGCTATGTGTGCTATATTTCCAAATCAGAAAATCATCTCCTAACCTCGGCCGATGCTGCCACAAAAATAAGTCATACAACTCAGTTTTATTCGGAAGCATACGTTATGATCGACAAACAGCGTGTTTCGTTACCAGGTACCATATACCATGGTACTATATACCAGGTACGTAATTTTTCCATATATCCCTGCTTTTTTACGTTCCTGTTTTTATGTTTAGTTATTGAAGTTTCCGCTTTTTTTACTACTCGTAGAGGAGATCTACAAGAGGAGACCTGCGTAAGCGTCCCTGGTGTTTTTTTCGCCTCCGATGAATTTCCTGGGTCAAGAAATACTGCCTCCTTGTCCTCTGGAAAGTCGGGGAAAACGTTATCCCGAGAGTGATGTCGCCCTCAAGAAAACCCACCATCACATCCAACGCGTGGAATCGTCTCTCGCATCTCTTACGTCGGGCGTATCACGACGTAGTGTAGATCATCTATGATAACAACACTCCCTAACCAAAACTGCCTTCATGAGATAATCAGATGATGAGAGTTGTGGTGCAGCATCTGTGGGGTTGGAGATCCGGCCAAGAAAACAGGCCCGTGCAAGGATGCACCGCTCCAACCCGTCAACATGAGCTAGATCATACAAACCATACAGATCATACAGATCATCTGCCACCGAAAGGTCAAAATCATGAAGCGGGAATCCATTGTATGTCCTAGTTGTGACGTACCAGGTATACTAGTAGTACTATACACCAGTCGTTATGTGTTGCATGGGGAGATGCGGGTGTGTCGCTTCTCACCTGTGTTGTGAATACCTAATGTTAGTATTAGTATTAGTATTAGTATTAATATTAATATTAAAAGCTGTTATGGACCCTAGCCCTAACCCCGATCGCAGGAGCAGGCCCTATGATATCGGCGACCAGAGAAAGACTCAAGTGGCGATATCTCCGATAACGTAGTGGGGTATCTCGCCACGTTATCGTTACATGAACCACCATACGCACAGCATCACACGCCCTCGAAGTGTGATATACTGATATATTGAAGGGGGAACACATCAACCACGGTAGTAATCAGAAGCACACCATAAGGTGTAAACATAACAAGGGGTTACATGATTTTCGGGTCCATCGTGGGGTTGCTGGTTACCTGGTACCTGGTATGTATTAACTGTATGTGTTACCATGTGCTGCTGTATGGCCCCCCGTAACAACGAGAAAAAGGCCGAAATTAGAGAAAACAACAACATACCAGATATTCATATAATAGCAACAGAAACAAAATATGGTTGGCTGGTGTACACACAGCGGGGTAGACTTGACCCTCGAGAAATGTTAGAACTACAGTCCCGTTTGGGTAACAAAAGTACTTAGAATTTGACTGGTTTGTCCCCACAACGGGACTGCTGTGCTGAGAGTACTACTAACAAAAGACTTGAACGACGATGTTTTTGTTTCGATCGTGGGTTCCGAAAAATATTACCCTAATATTAATAGTGCAGTAGAACAGTCTGAAACGAAGCGGACAAAACCAGGCAGGAACATTTGGTGATGAAATATACCAGGTATCCTTGGTTCCAGGTGCAGTCGAAGTAAGGAATACTGGTGTTCGGGATTCCTACGGATAGCCCGAGAACTACAAGATTATTAACCTGATACGTATCTGTTGAAAACATTGGTTTTGCGGGGGGACGACAAAATACCCAAGACCACAACCCGTACAGGACACAGCAGCAGCAGTACGTAGTCTGACAATACCAGTACACCGGTAGTCCTGCACTACCGAAACTACACCAAATCGGGATCGGAACAACGGATCAAAAACCAATCCAGCTGCTAGACGGGACAAGAAGCACGATTTATCATCGTCCCGAAGGCATGCTATCTCGAAAAAGTAACCTCAACCCCAGTGCGTACCCGCGTTTTCTCTCGTGTGATTCTCCCCCAAAACGAGCAATACAACTTCCAGGCGAACGAAAAACAGAAAGAAAAAGAAAAAACAATCACAACAGAATAGACGTTACCCCATATTCCCCTTCTACGCACTACTCACGTGGCTTGGCAACCGGGGATGGCGTCTTGGCAACCGGGGATGGCGTCTTGGCAACCGGGGATGGCGTCTTGGCAACCGGGGATGGCGTGGTCCTTGGCGTGGTACGGGTCACCGGGGATGGCGTGACACGGGTCACCGGGGCTGGCGTCGTGTCGGGGTTGGGGTCGGGGCCGGTGCCAGGAACAGGGGCAGGGGTGGTAGGGGTCACAGGGGCGGGGGTGGTACGGGTCACCGGGGCCGGCGTGGTACGGGTCACTGGAGCTGGCGTGGTAGGGGTCACCGGGGCGGGCGTGGTCGGGGTTACAGGGGCTGGTGTGGTACGGGTCACCGGCGCTGGTGTGGTACGTGGTGTGGTACGGGTCACTGGGGCTGGCGTGGTACGGGTAACAGGGGCTGGCGTCGTGTTGGTGTCGGGGCCGGAGCCGGGAACCGGGGCTGGCGTAGTAGGGGTCACAGGCGCAGGGGTGGTAGGGGTTACAGGGGCGGGCGTGGTACGGGTCACAGGCGCTGGGGTGGTAGGGGTCACAGGGGCAGGCGTCGTACGGGTGACCGGAGCTGGGGTGGTGGGGGTCACAGGGGCGGGCGTGGTACGGGTACCGACCGGAGCGGGCGTCGTGCTAGTGTCGGGGCCGGTGCCGGGAACCGGGGCGGGCGTGGTAGGGGTAACTGGGGCGGGCGTGGTAGGGGTAACCGGGGCGGGCGTGGTAGGGGTAACCGGGGCGGGCGTGGTACGGGTAACCGGGGCTGGCGTCGTGCTAGTGTCGGGGCCGGTGCCGGGAACCGGGGCGGGCGTGGTACGGGTAACCGGGGCTGGGGTGGTAGGGGTAACCGGGGCGGGCGTGGTACGCGTAACCGGGGCTGGCGTCGTGCTAGGGTCGGGTCCGGTGGCGGGAACTGGGGCGGGCGTGGTACTGGTAACCGGACCTGGTGTCTTGGGTTGGAATCCTTCGACAGGCTTGTCCACTGGCTTGGCTGCAGAAAAAACAAATATGGGCAGGGGGCGAGGGGCAGGAGGCGGGGGGTCAAGTGCTGAGCTGGGTGCCGTTGATACGAGATACTTTTATCGATTTGAAAAAAAACAAATCCCGAACGTGGATAGTGCTTTGTCCGACGTGTGAACGTGTGGTGTTGTTTCCCCAAAAACGTGGATAAGGGTGTGGTGAAAGAATACTTGGTGTATACCTGGTACTCACTCAACATCCAAGCGTCCCCGACTAATATGGGAATTTATTTCTGGGCTCCAGGAACTGAGTCTTGAGGCCGAATATACGCGTTGTTCATACTCGACGGGACGGTCGAAAACACCGGTAAACTCCTCAGAAAGCCCCCCGGAACTTGCCGAGAACTTTCCGGAACACTTCTCCGTTTCTGCACCGTCCTATTATAGGTAGATTTTTTACTTTTGGAGCAGCCAGTCACTATTCTCTGGAGGGTCAGAAGTAAGGTTTGTTAGTCAGAACTGGGGCCAGAAATAGTGGATTTTTGGGAGAGTCCTCAGAACTCTGCCGACATGGGCAACAGTCCAACCACGACTCTGGTGAGACGGAAAAGTGGTATGCAAGAAACCTCTCGGAAAATCAGATTTATAGTATTTGTAGAGATTGGAGCAAACGCCGAGATCAGCTACTACTGTTTTTGTGGTTTGGCGCCGCGAAGAGACGCGCTGGGTGCGCTGCCCTGCGCGTAGGACCCAAGCGTGCGAGCTAAGGCTGACTGACTGACTGACTCTCGTCTGGGGGCAAAGAGACGTGGCGAGTGCGCTACAGCCAACCTGTCTTGGTATTTTGTGCTCCATTTTGTGACTTGACTGCTGCTGCTGCTGCTGCTGCTGTTGTACAGTGGTGTAATTCTACGAGTACTCGTACGTATCCACGGAGAGGTGCGTGCCGAGTGCGCTTCTCTTGGTTTCTAGGCCCGATCCCGCGCCAGGCGACTGTAGTCTGGCCACGGAAGGACGGGCCACCCGCCGCCCGAGCGTCGGATGCGAAGCAACCTCGCTATACCTCTTTGTCACAATCCAACTCATCGATCGTTCTGCTGCTGTTGTTTGCTGTCATGGATAACATATTGAATTTAGAGAGCATGCCGTTCTTCAATTTGAAAATCTGATGACCCACGTCGTCGGATTTTTTGGGCCAAAATCCGACGAATGGGTTCATCGGATTCTCAAACCAAATGTTTTCCAGTCGGATTTTGCATATTTGGACTGCACAAGCAGGGTCATTCGTTTTTCAAATCGAAAAACACAAATCTGAAGCTCGAAATCGAACCGCGTAGGAAATAGCCTAAAGCCCTTTAAAACAATCCCGCAATAGTTGTAGTTGGTCTTACATTAAAAAAAATATAGATGTACGAGTACGTCATATTTTTTAGTATGTTACGTATAAAACTATGCCGTAGTTTTTTTGTTTTTTGCGTGCACACTGACGAAGAAACGTACACAAACTTACCGGCAGGAGACGGGGTCGGCTCCGGTTGGCGGTCACCACCCGTAGGCGGTGTCGGGGTCGTCGGCTTCTTCGAGGGTGCCGGAGTCGGCTCCGGTTGGCGGTCACCCCCCGTAGGCGGGGTCGGGGTCGTCGGCTTCTTCGAAGGGGCCGGGGTAGGCTCCGGTTGGCGGTCACCCCCCGTAGGCGGGGTCGGGGTCGTCGGCTTCTTCGAGGGTGCCGGGGTCGGCTCCGGTTGGCGGTCACCACCCGTGGGCGGTGTCGGGGTCGTCGGCTTCTTCGAAGGGGCCGGGGTAGGCTCCGGTTGGCGGTCACCCCCCGTAGGCGGGGTCGGGGTCGTCGGCTTCTTCGAAGGGGCCGGGGTAGGCTCCGGTTGGCGGTCACCCCCCGTAGGCGGGGTCGGGGTCGTCGGCTTCTTCGAGGGTGCCGGGGTAGGCTCCGGTTGGCGGTCACCCCCCGTAGGCGGGGTCGGGGTCGTCGGCTTCTTCGATGGGGCCGGGGTAGGCTCCGGTTGGCGGTCACCCCCCGTAGGCGGGGTGTCCAGAATAGGCGCAGGGGTCTTCACAGGCGCGCCGTCACCGCCGGTGGGCGGGGTAGCCACGACAGGGGATGGGGTCTTCTTCTCCCCGTCGTCGCCTCCGGTTGGGGGAGTACGCGGGATGCCTGGCTGAACAGGGGACGGTGTCGCTGTCTTCGTGGGTGGGCGGTCGCTGCCGGTGGGAGGCGCAAGGACCGGCGACGGTGTCGGGAAGAGGTCAAAGTCGTCGTCGTCGAAGAACTCGAAGGATATAGACCCGTCGTCGTCAAAGGGCTCCACGAAGACCGGTGCCACGAATATCGGGGTGGGTGCCTCACGGGCAGGGGTGGGCGCCGGGCCGGGGACATCGTCGACGGAGGTCGAGTCGTCCTCGTCGGGTGCGTCTCCTCCAGCGGGGGCGGTGAAGTCGTCGCTGTCTTCCTCGTCGGGGGACATAGACTTCGCGCTGTCGGAGGTACCGGGGGCGTCGCCGGCGGTGGGCGGCGCGTCGCCGCTGCCGCCATCGCACTCGTCGATGGATTCGATGCCACTCCCCGGACAGAAGGTGAAAAGTGCGTCACCCTGGAAGGAAGCGGTATAGGTGGGAGGGGACGGGGGGGGGAGGGGAGGGGAGGGGAGGGGAGGGTGGGAGGGGACGGGGGGGGGGGGGGAGGGGAGGGGAGGGGAGGGGAGGGGAGGCCAGGGGAGGGAAGGGGGGGGCAGGGGAGCGGGGGTTGGGGTAGAGGGGGAGGGAATGGGAGGAGAGGCGATGGTCGGGGGGGGGGGGGGGGGAGGGGAGGGGATGGAGGGAGAGGGAAGGGAGGGAGGGAGGGACGGAGGGGGGCGGGGGGGGGGAGGGAGGGAAGGAGGGAGGGTAAAGGAGACAGAGGATAGGAGGCGGGTGGGAGGAGGGGTTCAGAGTGGCTGCAGGAGGCAGATTGTCTGCAAACCCAACGCATGGTCAGCAAATGTTTTCCTTTGGCGCGTGTGTCTCGTGCCCGCGCTGGCAAAAGCTCCAGTGATTTCAACATTTGGACATTTCGACCACTTGTATAAGCCCTATGCCAATGGAAACGCGAAGTTCAAAAAAAATAATCAAATATATTGCTTTAAAATGCAGCCGAAAAAAATCTCGTACCGCCGCTGTGGAAAAAAACGATAAAAATGTTTTATTTTTTATTTTGTTCCCCCCCCAACGGCTGCAGGCGGCGCAATTTGTTTTTTCTGGTTGCAAATTGTCAACACGATGATAGAAACCAGCTCGTGCGACGATCGACGCTCGATCGCGACATAGACTCGGCCCACGGCCAACCCACTGGGTGTCCGGCAAGGCCAACGAACATAGATGACGGCCTCGAAGATATCAGGTGGATCCATGGTCTAGGGGGCGAGAGCTTGCCGGCGGCGCCGTACGGAATCCTCCCAAACCTGAAAAAAAAAACTATGTTTTGCCATTCGAGACGGAGGGAGAAGTGTTGTCTTCTGTTTTGTGCAAACCAGCGGCCAAACGTTTTTTTATCATACGCCTTGTCAGCTCCCGCCACATGACACCGGCCATGGTGTGAACACAATGACCCTAGGGTGGGTCGGAGCCCCTAACGAGCGCACTCCGTTCAGAATTCATGACGCAATCGTTGGTTTTGTTGATCGATGTCTGTCGAGGACTCGGAATCTCGCCGCTTCGAATCAAAGATCGGCCTTAAGTTTTTCACATCGGCCCCAGATTTGTTTTTTTCGGGCTTTTCCAAAAGTTAGGAACTTTTTTTTTTTTTCACGTGGCCCATAGGAAGCGTGTTGTGAATTTTTTTGGTGGGTATCTTTGAACTTCAAAGTTTCTTTTAAAACTTCGCTGTCCCATAGGTATAGATCTAACGACGCGAATACACACGACTTCACGTTTTGTGCTTCCACAAGTTTGTACAAACTGTTCCCCGGTACCAGTATGTAGTACTATTGATAATGATAAAACATACCAGTAGCGACGATCCCAAGGCCCAACTCGTAGGGATAACTATTAAATATTAATAGTTTTAAGTTTGATATATTTTGCATTTTTTTTTTGTGTGTGTGTGTGTTTTTTTTTTTTTTCTCAGGCCCGCAGCGAGAAATAGAGCAAAACACCGGTAAAGGTTGGTTGGTTGGTTGTTTGGTTGGTTGTCGTACAAAAAACAAACAATATGTTTGTGGTGGTGGCTGGTTGGCCAGTCGGTTTATTGATCAATGCTTGGTACATCACACGCTGACGGGGATCTCACGGCGTACCAGTAAAAAAAAGGTGCATTAAAGAAGTACTAATCCACTACAAAAAAAGCACAAAAATCCACCGTTTTTACCCGATACACGTATGTATGAGGTATGAGTTGGCACTTTCTTGCCAGTTCCGAGTGAGTGGATATTACTATTAATATTCATATTAATTTAGTATCGGTATTGCTCCAAGCTGATCCCACTTTGGCCCGAAATTTAAGGAGCATTGGGCTACGAATATATCTACCAAACGATCCTTACACTTCCGATACCAGGTACCGCTGGGCAACAGCACTATTTACTATACCTGGCACCAGGTGAGCATTGCTGTAAACAGTACCAGCAAGTATTAATTACACCAGGAATGGCTCGACAGCGTGCAACATGCAACTGCGAATCACTGACAGGAACGAGAGGTGATGAGATTTCGCCGGCAACAGCTGCTGTTGTGTCTGCTCTAGGTGAGAGAGGCCAGTCTGTGTGTACCAGTATACGTGCAGCACTACTCTGTTGTAGCCGCTAAGCTATTACAGCAAGCAGCCAGTATAAATAATAATAGCACGAGTATATCGCAGAGCACTACAGCAATATTATAGCAGTAGTAGTGGGAGGACTACGTATCACCATTGTTGTATCATACGCGTACTTCGTGCGGCATAAATGGTTTCGACAGAGCTGGTTTTTCTATAGTCTATACCTGGTAGTAGTCAACGTACGACGAGCATGAATAAAAACTCAGTGTTGCATCGACAGCAGTATACCTACAGTTATAAATAAATAGTAATGCCGGTATCATCGTATCATCGTATCATGTCGTTCACAGCAATGGTAGGATTTTATTGTTTCAGTAGATCCTGCCCAATATAAAGAAGAAAATATTACAGTTACCTGGTACAGCATAAGGTCTGCGGTGGTATCATGGTATAATACAGCAAGTGCAGGAAAAGCAGTATATACGAGTTGCGCACTACAAAAACTAAAACGGCGGAGCGCGAGCGACGGCGAAATCAACAGACCGACCGAGACCGAGCTAACGATCGCGCGCGGGCGGCGGGTAATCGACGGAGGCGGCCCCATGCCGCCAATATAAATACTAACTACAGCGGTACAGGGCGACCAGGCGATCCGCAGCAGAAACAGCGGTACGGGTACACGGGTACCTCGTAGACCCCTGGTGCGTACATACCCGGTACGCAAATACGGTATCAAGTTTTAACTCACCACGACCGCATACTCCCCCGCAAAGTCAATCCTGTACTGGATAGCGCCCTCGCAGGTGTTGTAGCACCCTCGACAGTTCTGCCCGATCCCCAGCATGTTGCAGTGGTTCACCGGGTCTTCGGAAACCTCGGAACAGGCCGGGTCAATGAACAACTCCTTGTCGTATCGTTCCATCTGCTCTCGCATGCTGTCGTCGAGTGCCACATTACTGCATTCCTCCGAAGATTGCGCGGCTGGAATATGCGAGGCAAATATTCATCGTATGTGTCAGTAGCACGACCGGTGGGTGGGTGGGAGGGGGGGAGGAACGGGGACGGGTAACGAACGGTGGGTAGTTAGTTCATGTGCAATGGGGGAACCCGTCAGGCACACAAGCACCATGTAGCGGCAGTATTGCAGTATTAGTATTAATAGTACGGGCAAGTTGCAAACACCACTCGTCAGAAAGAACATGCCAGAGGTACAGGCGAGCACCAGGGGGAAAACAAACAAATCAGCACTGCAAATAACAGAGAAATGGACGATCTTTGCCAAGAGCCAAGAGCAGCACACGGAGGAAACGTGCAGCAGCACAAGTATCAACATGCGTGCGGGCAGCCGTGTACATGCGGCTTCTTTCGTTGGAATCCAGACACGTGCCGTCGTACCAGCCCGGGCTTTCGTCTTGTAATCGTGTGGGGTGTTACTGGCGTAGACAACGGCGATATATATGTACGTACCACGCATGCGATACAAATTCAAGTGTAAAATAATTACCAGCAAAAAAAAAGCATGGTACGTAAAAGACAAGGAGCTACTGCTGTACGAGTATTGCCGCTCCTACCACACAGCAGTACTTTACATAGTTATAAACTACGTGCAAGTATGACTCCAGCAGTGCAGCAGTGTCGCTCTTGGGCGTACTCGAGGCACAGCTGCAGAAGCAGCAGCAGACGGAAGGCGAAAAGCCGAAAAACCGATAGTACCGTAGACCGGTGCCTGGCATATTATACTTCAGTACTGGTACTTATTATGGTACCAAAGGATACCCGTGAAAAATATGTTACGAGAATACATTCCGTACTCGGAATAATATACGTACTGCGGTGGTAACCGCCATATGGTGCAAAAAAAAAAGCATCTTGCGTGCAAAATGGATTGAAAGTGGATACCTGGTACATCTGGTGTACCGTATACGACATGTGGGCAAGCAACAACAACAATAACCGAAGGACTGCCGGACGTCTTCTGCTCCAAAAAAGTGCGATGGACCATCCCTCCTATCACCAAACACGCGACCAATCGACCACGTTAGCCACACCCATCCATGACAAGATGCTGCTACGGCGCTGTCTCTCTTGAATCGTATCGCTGCTGCTGTTACTGGATGCCTCTGAGGAATAGGAGCACCAACTGAAACAAAATATGACGCAGCCCGCCGCCAGTTGGTGGTCAAAATGACACAAAAAATCGCGACGGCTCGTACGGTAAAACGGCTAAAAAATTAAGATCGGCAAAAAAAGCATGCCATCGATCACAATCAACGTTGTGAAGGATCCGCGCAGCATGCTGGCAGCGCAGAGCGCCACGTGAGCGAAGCACGTTGCGCAAGAGAGCACCTGCATGGTGCTGCTTCAGTGTGGTGCGAGATTCGGCCGCCACACCGAGCAGCACGAGTAGCACCCATAGCCGTTCACCCGTCCGGTGCAGATAAACTACCAGTATCTTACTCTTTCGACTCAGGCTCAGTATAGAGCGCTCACAATCTGCTGGTGCTGCTGCTGCTTCGCTGCTTTGCTGATTTGCTGCTTCTGCGACAAGCACTATCACTTACCAAGCTCGGTGATCGAACTAACCCAAAAAGTCTGCACGACAACACGCGCCATGCAACAAAGCGAACGGTGTCTCTGGATGCTCGCTCGTGGCTGCGGAATAGTAAATCAATCAGGAGTCGCCACCCCCCCAAGGGCAGCGAGGGGGGAAGTGGTCGTCCTAAAGGCTGCACGTGCTCCCACCACTCAGGTCAAGTACGAGCACGTCGTAAAAAATCTCCATGAAGCGCTAGGTATAGAGAAGGTGTACGAGAAATTCAGAACCGAACCAACGCAAAACCGCGCAATTCAATCCTGGGAGGGGTCGGGAATCAACAGCTGCACTGCTGTACTCGGGGGGGTGCCCTCCGCGCACTGACTGGCAGATCGAATACAGAGAGCTCACGAGCGATGATGTGTCTGGGACCGAAATGTCGAGTGAGCACACACACGCATAAATCAACACACACCACGGAGAAAGGATCGGATTGGAGACAAGGAAACAGGCCAGAACGGGTTCTCACTAGTTCTCACCTGCTCGCGAGACGAGCGCCAGCGACACAAAGCTCAGCGCGGTGGTCCTCATGGTGGCAAAAGCTACCCTCGCCCCGTCACACGTCGGAGCCTACAGAAGCCCGCAGTGTTGTTGGCGGCGTTGGTATAGCGCACGGTGTTGGCTGCGGGGCTCCAGCAGTCGTCGTGCAATAACTGCTGTACGGGTGCTTGGTAGGATCGCAGGCTGACTGAGAGATGTGGACAGGATGGATGATGTGAGAGTTCGTAAAAAAGATGTACAACGAATATCACGCACAACGATGTATTCCGCAAAAAACGTAGATTCTTCCGTTGGCCAAAGAGTATTCCAGGAAGAGTATCAGAGGTAATGATTGGTCAAGCTTCTCTTCAGGCGTGATATTATTGGTGGGGCGTCAAAGAGGCGATGGCCGAGTCGGGCCCTTCGCGGAATAACTATTTGTTGGTCGAGGAACACAGACCAATTCTTCGGTGAAAGATTTTTTACAGCCTATAAAAAAAAATGTAAAACCGTTTGATAGATACACATAATATCCCATCGCGGTGGCGACGATGGCGACCGACGAGACGACTGGCGAATGCTGTGCCCGGGTACGTACAGTACAGATTTCGTGGAGCACTACGTAAGAGTGGTGCGTGGTATGTACGCAGCCCGTTCTGTCTTCCTACTTGTTCCATAGCGAGCCACTATCGGCTATGGGAGCATGCCTATCTGCGTGTGGCATTGGCCAACAGCTCTTCTTTACCCTGGGGTACTCGTTACGTCGAGAAGAGAGAAAATACCTGGCAGCTGTAGCAGCGTGATTTTCTTGGAAATTTCTTTGGTTACGTCATTTGATCGATGACGTAGTATGCGATACTCCGTACCCCCCCAGCACCCCCCCCAAGCACAACAGAAAAAAACAAACAGCCTGGCCCACCGGACAGCGGCCACGTACGTACCCACAGAGTAGTATACTCAAAAAGTTCAAAAATTGAAAACAAACAACGTAAAAAACACCAGACAGACGGACGGCAGGCGTCCTTCCGATCTCCGATCGATATTATCACCCACCGCCGCCGTACTTCTCCTCTCCTCCGCCTCCTTCCCTTGTGGGTGATTAAATACCGGTAGCATGTAGGGCATGCATGCGATTTGAAAATGACACGCATCATATCATTGTCATTATTATCATTATTATAACAGTCAGTATGCTAGTAGTGGTGCAGGTAGGTGTTGTTGTGCTGCTGCTGTTGTTGCAATTCTCACACACCCAACCAACGAGATCCGTCCAGACTGACGCCTATTATTTAATCACTACCTCGTACCAGTACGTAGTTTTCGGGAGTCATGAATCACAATCACAAGCTTTTGCGAGTCGTGCACACTGCATAGAGCGGTATCAGGTATGTATCACAATCTGAATCACAGCAGTCTTGAACAGTTCGAGCACAAAGCAAACTGCCACTATTAATAGCAAATGATTTGATATGACAGATAGATACGACTGCAGGATAAAATACCGAATGGCATTTCGCACGTATCTGTCAGCAAGCAGCGTACAGGTATGTACTCGTATGCTCTGTGAGTCTCCCTTGTTTTCGGCTGGAGATAAAAAAGAGGGGATCGCGGTTGTGTGTGTACCGAGCAACATCATCAACAACAGACAGCTGAATGCTTCGTACTTGGAGCCACAACATCGTGTACGAACGCATACACCAGGTGTGTATGTATACACGTAGTAGTAGTGTTCTCACTTCCGACTGGCGCAAGTAAGTACAAACAGTGATTTAAGTGTTTTTTGCTCACAGGGACCTCTCAATCTGTCCTCTTTAAAAAAAATGTTTTACTTTCCTGTCCATCTTGGGTCTCTGGTCTCTGGTCTCTGTGGCTGGTGGTCGATATCGCACGACAGGTCCGTTCAACAGCGAGAGTTGGCGAGCCTGTGACCTGTGACACGATCATTCCAGAATTTTTAAAAGTGTATCCTATGCTATCTGTCATCAAGTCATCAAGTCACCCCACATCCATGGCGTATCAACCTTGTGATGTGCGCACACGCACAAAAACCCAACGGCGTCGCGTATGTGCGTGGGCCACAGCATGCCACACAGGCATGCATGCCCCTTGCGCTTGGCTTACGAAGTATATTCTCGCACGCGTACAAATAATACTACGTACGAGTACTACTACTGCTGCTGCTGCTGTTTTGTGCGCGTACTCGTATTCAAAATACGTACCAGGTAGTGTTTTATAGAACAAGAAAAAAGGGAGAAGATTGGTTGGTGTCTTCTCCGAGCCTCCCTTCGAATGTCGTTGAAAAAAATATTTTATTCGCGAACTGCAGCAGCAGTTAGTTGATGATGAGTGTGTCTGATGATACTCTGATGATACTCCGATGGGTGCGGGTGGAGATAGTAGGAGGTCGAGAGTGGAGATATGTAGATCTTGGATATAAATTACCCCCAACACACGACCGCTCTTCTTGGCCTACTCTCGTATGTATGTGCTTGAGACTATCATATACCGGTACCTGGTACTTGAAATCTGGCACAACAATAATAGATACACCGACTGACATCTCGCTCGGTGCCTCGCTCGGTGTATATATTTTTTTATATGTTCTGTTTGCACACACAACGGCGCTCGGTGTTTTGATGAGTCTCGTATGTATTCCTTCTGAGCCAGAGGGCGGCACATATCATATTGAATTGTGTCACGCACAGAAGCAATAAAAAATACCTGTGAAGTTTGGATAATATATACGAATGTACTTGAAGAGCTTCGAGTAGAAGAGACGCAGCACAAAGCAGCAACATACACCAGCTAGCTGCGAAAGGGGCAGGGGCAGCAGCAGCAGCAGCATGTCACTTGGTATACCCGCATGCAGGCGCGTACAAAGTGCCTTAGAGGGCTGTACCAGGTACCTTACAGCAATACAGATTGTACTTATACAGGACATAACAAAAACATCTACTACCTGGTACGTACGACAGTACGAGTACAGCTCACAGGTACGAGTACCATAAAGGTAATAATAATAGTAATGCCTATAGCTGATGGCCGACGACGCCAATGTGAGGCAGAGCGCCGGGCAGATTACAATCTCTTGTGTGGTATGGTGTGGAGGACACACCGAGGTGGGTTGTGCCTCAGGTCTTCACGGAACGGAGTAGCACAAGAGGACCTCTCGTGACCTTGACTCGTGTGTAATAAGGCGGTACAATATACCTGGTATGTACCTGGTATGTACACTAAAATAACTGTATACTGTACCTGATAGGGGAAAGGACGTTGTATCCACATACATACGTACATACATACAGGAAATCAACCTTTTTTTTTTTGCTCATCCCATTTATTATCTTCGCCCACATCTTCTTCTCTCTCTCCTTCCAACTCGTAGCTCAGATCCGGGGTCACATAGCAGGCTCTTCTACCCCCTTCCCGCTACGGTACGTGCCTTCATTTTTATCGCGAGAAGATTTCAGCCTTTTCTTCCCTCGTCGACTCGCATCGAATTGTGCCTATACCCACGCTGCAAGGCGCTCTCAACAATTAATTGAACCCTTTTTATTTTTATTTTTGCAAATAGAGTCAAATGTCCGACCCACCTGGGGCTCGAACCCAGGACTCAAAAACAAGTAGAATTTGAGGTTAACCACTTGAACCACACCGGGGCGACCGGCTTGGAAATCAAGAACTCTGAGAGTTTTCGTATACATAATACGCCGAAAAAGGAGAGGGTGCACAATACAACATACCCTTTCATAACAAGAAATCGACCATTTACAACAGCATTTATTTATTTACAGGCTAATCGATCATTTACAACAGCATTTTACAGGCAGTATTTCGGGTTCTTACTATGAACAAGTTATATACACAGCAGCACTGTCATGTGCGTATGATGTACATACGCTCGTTGACTGTGTTGTGTGCACGCACACTACGAGTGAGTATACATACCGGCCGTTTCCTCTGATAAAAAGTAAATACCCGAACCCCCCAAGAAACTCAGTCACATATGATACATATCAGAACACTTGCGGAACGAAAAAAAAAGTATCGGTTTTCCGTCAAGTGTGGGACACACCCTTTTTGCTATTAATAGAAAGAAATTCTAGCCAGGGTATACTCGTATAACAATATATCACTGTTTATCCTCTCACGTCTTCTTATAATAAAGCCCTCTGCATAGAAAACATGCACCCCTTCCCCCGCCCGGGTGTTCCGTCTCGCGAAGGGATACGTGGTCGAATGGCTAAGACAAGCAACAAGACAACTCTCCCCCCCTTACCCCCACCCCCCCCCTCCCACACCCCGCCCCCGCCCCCCGCTTACGCCGCCACTCGTTCTGGCCTCCCCTCTTCCACCCGTTCCCGCCCCCCACCCCCCCCTTCCCGAATCCCAAAAAAAATCGCGGGGGGGGGGGGGGGGGGATATAGCCGCCTCTATCTAGCTACCAAGTACCTGGTGTATGGCAACGAACTGGCTTGTTGGTATCCAGAGTGCTCCCCACCACCACAGCGTTGACTGTATCCTGAACACGCGGATAGGCTATATAGAGCAAGCTATTGAGAGAGACAAAACGGTGCTATATAGTCTGATGCAGGTGTCGGGCAGAGATCACCGCTGCTAGCGTTTATGGTGGGTGCGGTGGGGCACGCCGTCGTCATACTTCGTATACAATATTACCTATTGCCTCGTACCTGGTACCTGGTACCTGGCACCAGTATGTGTTTTCCAGATCTCATCACGTGTCAGGGCCCCAACCGCCGGGTAAAGTAAGGAACGTTTTTAAATATCACGGGTCAGGTCGGGTCTGGGTCAAGTTGGGTCGGACTGGGAAAACAAAATACCTTATCGCGGGTCGGGTACGATCACCCGCCGACCCGCCGTCCCGACCTGACCCACGACGTTTGATCCGACTCGTGAACAGCCGCAGTAGTACTTTCGATCCTTTCTCCCTCGGAAGTCTTCCCCCTCGGAGTTCCACTACGAAAGTTTTTTTCACACTAGTTCCAAGTCGTTTCATCTCTCAAAACGTACGTGCAGTTTCTGAAAGGGGCTGAGGTCAATTAAGGTGAGTAGTGGAATATTCCGGGGATATTCGCGGATTATGACCCAATCCGTGGGTCGTGTCAGGAGAAGTTCAAAATGCCATTTGTCGGGTCGGGTCGGGTCGGGTCGGATCGGGCCGGGTCGGGTCGGTGCGGGTCAATTCAAATCTCGCGGCTCGGGTCACAGGTCAGATCAAAGGTTTTCCGAATTTCACGGGTCGGGTCGGATCGTGGCGGGTCGGGTCGGGTCGGGTAGGGTTCAAGATTTTTTCAAATCTAGCAGGTCGGGCCAGATCGGGTCAAGAGGTCGGGTCAGGTCATGACCCACGAGAAACGAGTAACTCGCGGGTCGGGCCACAACATGACCCGCGAGGTTTTTCTGCTGACCCACTGGTCGGATCCGTGCACCCGGCTGGTAGATCCAACACTCGAAAATCCCCGATTTCTTGCCCAAAGGCTTTTATATCGTACCAATACTACATAGTACTCCTTGGGCATCATATCAAAACAATAGAACAAACGTCAAACCTATATACGCATGTCCGCATCCATTTATACCCATTTCAGTCGGGCCACTGATCACTACGGGGTACAAAAATAAAGATTACATGTTTTTCAAGTGTCAACCTACGCGCCGGATCCACGGGTCGAATCCGCGTCCCGAGATAACTGGTCACGCGGGTTGAGGTGACCCGTTCCGCGACCTGACCCGCATCTCACGGGGCACTCACAATCTGGCGCGTCGGGTCGGGTCGGATTAGGAAGTTAAAACAAATCACGGGTCAAGTCGGGTCGGGTCGTTCCAAACTCTCGCGGGCCAGGTCGGGTCAGGTCAAGACAAATCAAAAGTTTCTCCGGTCGGGTCGGGTCAACTGAAGTTTGATCTGATCTGACCCGACCTGACCCCCCCCGCGTGAGGTTTGACCTGACCCGACCGGAGAACAGCCCTGCAATATTCATCAATCTTGTTGGACTTGCCGGCCGACAAGTTGCAGCATGATCTTCAACCAATGCTGCGTCGATCACTCATAAGCCTTCCCCTAAATACTACTAGTAATGGCAGTAGCACTAGCAGTAGTAGTACTAATAGTAGCAGTAGTAGTAGTAGCAGTAGTAGTAGTAGCAGTAGTAGTAGTAGTAGTAGCAGTAGTAGTAGTAGTAGTAGTAGTAGTAGTAGTAGTAGTAGTAGCAGTAGTAGTAGTAGTAGCAGTAGTAGTAGTAGTAGTAGTAGTAGTAGTAGTAGTAGTAGTATGGTAGTAGTAGTATGGTAGTAGTAGTAGTAGTAGTAGTAGTAGTAGTAGTATGGTAGTAGTAGTATGGTAGTAGTAGTAGTAGTAGTAGTAGTAGTAGTAGTAGTAGTAGTAGTAGTAGTAGTAGTAGTAGTAGTAGTAGTAGTAGTAGTAGTAGTAGTAGTAGTAGTAGTAGTAGTAGTAGTAGTAGTAGCAGTAGTAGTAGTAGTAGTAGTAGTAGTAGTAGTAGTAGTAGTAGTAGTAGTAGTAGTAGTAGTAGTAGCAGAAGTCCGCCCTCGCAAAAAACAGGGCTTTTCGCGGGTCAGGTCACGGGGTGTTCAAAATATGGGTCGGGTCGGGTCGGCTCAAGAATCGTTCAAAATCTCACGGGTCGGGTCGAGTCGGGTCAAAGGTTTTCAAATCTCGCGAGTCGGGTCAGGTCGGGTCAAGAGTTCTTCGAATCCCACGGGTCGGGTCAGGTCGGGTCAAGAGGCGATGACAAGCTGACGGGTCGGGTCAGGTCATGACCCGCGAGAAACGGCCCACTTGCGGGTCGCACCAGCATGACCCGCGAGTGTTTTTTTGCTGACCCGCGTGTCGAACCCGCGCATCCGACTCACGCATAAGACACTTGAAGCACTTACTTCCCGCTGTCTTACCCAAAGGCTTATCTTGTATTAATACACAATAATGCTCCTGTGGTACAATTATAAAAATTGAAAAATCGCTAAATTCATATACGCATGCCCGCATCCATCCATACCCACTACAGCCAGGCCGCGTATCGCTGCGGGGCACAAAAATGAGTATTTAATTGTTTCGGAAGTGTCGACCCACGTGCCGGATCCGCGGGTCGAACCCGCGGGTCGAGATAAGTTATCTCGCCGGTCAAGGTGGCCCGACTCGCATGAAACCCGTAACTCACGGGCAAATCGGAAGGTGGCAGGTCGGGTCGGGACGGGTCAAGAGGGTTTGAAATCTCGCGGGTCGGGTCGGGTCGGGTCAGGAGATTTTCCAATATCACGGGTCGGGTCGGGTCAAGAGAGTCTCAAAATCTCGCGGGTCGGGTCGGGTCAAGTCAACACACCTCACATTTTTCGCAGGTCGGATCGGATCAGCTGACCCGACCCGGCTCACCCGACCCGACCCCAGCTGACCCGACCCAACCCGAGCCGTGAGGTTTGACCTGACCCGCGAAGAGCCCTGGAAAAACCAAGGCGTTTCCTCCTCCTATTTCCCCTATTACAGCGGGAGGCATAGTAATCCACAGTAATATCAGGTATAATAGTTATCACAACCAAATGTGGACCGAAAAAGCATGCGCACTTCTACTGTATGCTTACACGCCATATTCTGTTATCATTGTTAATACTGGGATTTGGTATGTTCCCCCGTAGTAGCCATGTATGTTCACGGGTCAGACATGGACTCATCGTGGATTGGGCCGGGTCGGGTCGGGTCGGGTATGGTCGGGTCGAGTCGAGTCGGGTCTGGTCGGGTCGGATCGAGTCGGGTCGGGTCTGATCGGGTCTGACCGGGTCCGGTCGTGTCGGGTGGTGTCGGGTTGGGTCGGGTCGGGTTGACCCGACCGGTGCTATTCCAAAAACCCCTAGACTCGACCCGACCCATGAATATTTGGAGACCTCCTGACCCGACCCGCGGGTTGGGTCGTGACCACCGAAGAAGCTTGCTCAAATCATCCTAAAATAATGGTATAAAAAATGATATGATATGGCGCTCCTCCTAGCCTCATTCGGAATGTGGCTTATAGGGTGTTATGTGCCGGCGGCGGCGCGCGTTTTAGGAACCGCTGTGCCGCTGCTGCAAGTCTTGCGCGGCGAAGGTCGCCACGTCTTCCGGCCGGGCCTTAAGAACGCGTTGCAGCAACGATGATATCACGGGGTCCACCTAAAACAATAAAAGTAGTAGTAAGAGCGGAAGATGGAGGATCGCGGAACGATTTGATGAGCAACAGGGTATATAGCTATGATGAAACGAATATGGGGAATGGAAATTGGGAAACGGCTGGCAGAGAAGCGTATTAGGAATATTGCTGATTTACGGTGGGGGTATGAGATACCGGTATAGCAAGCATTTTGTTCCTGAGGCTCCTCACTTGACCTCACAGAGTTTATCCCAAAAAATGATTTTGAGCGAGGCCAAAAGCGCAAACCGATCACCAGCACAATCTCACAGCCTAGGTATGTGACGAAGCAGATAGTAAAACCCTAATATTAAGGGGGGGCATATTAAATAGGACCTACGGTACAGACAAAAAAAACTATATACAGTATTTCGTTATTTTCACTAGCAATGTTTGTTTCTATTTACTATGGTCCCACGTAATAGAATTCCAACGATATTGGGTCAAGAAGCCCGGTCGTTCAGAAATATTTGCCTTGGAAGGCAAAAACCGCTATCCCTATCACAACACGCCTCATACAGAACGAGGAGAGTTTCTGAGTGCTCAACGTTGAAGCTCATGCTGAACATTAGCGGACGAAAAACGCAGGATTGTGACTTCGGGATAGGCTCACCTTCTCTTTCATGTACGACATCAGCTCATCGTACTGCGGGTCCCCCGGGCCAACTGCTGCTGGGACCCCCTCTCCTCCAGGGCCAGCATTGTTAGTAATGTCAGCATTGATGTCACCATTTTTGGTAGCCTTGTTTCCACTGCCGAACCATAACTCCAGTTCCCTGCCGGAGGAGGCACCATGAGACGCCATGCAAGAAGGTGCGATAGGGGAGGGGAAGGGAGGAGAGACATAAGGGCAAGCCTTGTCTTGGTGGGAGAGTTATGGTATTCGGTACTTATAACAGTATATGTGCTATTACCAATGTATTTTTTGCCCTCCGACAGTGTCTTCTTATTTTATTTGCTATCATCTGGCAGTGTGCAACGGTTGTTCCTGTCATGCTATCAAATACCCCCATACAAGCGGGGATACAGGTTCCGGTCCGGCATGAATCCAATAGTATATACTGCTATTAATATTATCATTGTTATTGTTGTGGTTATTATTGTAAACATTGTAAAACACTATCTTGCATTCCAATGACAATAAGGCATGCCTTAGAGGGTAATTCCTGAGTACTGTCAGTGCCCTTAAGGAGCCCTTCAGAAGCCCCGCCAGTCAGTGCCCTTAGTTATGCTGGGCGAAATGATCCACCCTATCGCAGCACGCCTCCGCACCAAATTTAGTATAAGAAAAGTGTAACCGCTCATGCACATTATACGGCTCCCACCCGGCAATATGAGCTGTGGGTCATACACATCAGAAATGCATCTATCTATTTGCTCAGAAAAATCTAGATCATGGAGTGGAAATCGACTATATTTCCGACGTGTGAAGGCTGACCCTTTGATTGTGCAATCATCAATCATCTTGGTCTCGCTTTCATTGTTGAGCGACACCTGCGACTCGGCACATAGCGACACCTGCGACTCGGCACATTCTTGTTTTTTATTGATACTTTTCGATACATTAACTCAGTTAACTATTCCAATTTCCACATCCAATGAACACGGTAATCACCAGGGATGGTGTGTATTTACCGCGGTTCAGAGCTGTTACGTACCGGTAATCGCCGATTCTACTGTTAATAGCTGAAAATCGTTAACCCTAGCCATTTGCCGCTACCGGAGACACAGCAAGGCTGTTCAATTCAGGGGATGCTTGCTTATCATCCCCGTTCAAGGATAGTCGGCGGCAAACCTACCATTGTACGAGTTCACCTGCGCACGCTTTGTAGTCGAGCTACGAGCTCGAGCCACCAACAAATACAAAATTCAGGAGTTCCCACTGTATAAGGGAGGCGTTTTTTCCGGGATTTTTTCGAAAACAAAGTATCACAAAATAAAAGGTCGAAACTCCATGTATGTGAGGTTCGTGATCGGTAACCACCATCCCTGATATTTACCTGTGAGCGCATTCCAAGGAGTCGCTTGCGTGGACGGCGTTTTTCAAGATGTCCTCGCCGTACATGGCCCTCAAGCTCTTCGCCGACTGTTCCTTCGCCTAGAAGTAGCAAAAGCGAGAGCGGACAGAGAGATCACGGAGCGCGGAGCGGCAGACGAAACGAACGTTTGCAGTGCCGAAAAAACAAAAACGAACGCCTCCTCGTGTGAATTTTATGCAACATCCGCGCTATAGTGCTGAATGGTAGCGCCCGCTCGAGTGGGTCGGCAAAATTAGTTAATGGATGTCTGACCTCTCTGATGGTTAAGTTATTTAATGACTACCCTATAGGTGGGTGTAAGGTGGGTGAACATAAGTCATTGATGTCTTGCGCTCACCCCTACCCTCTGGGGCATGAGTGTCTTTTTTTCTTCTTTCCTTGTCTTCCTCCATCCCGTTTGTTGTCTATTTTCGCTCTTCGTTTCTCTCTCCCTCCTAAGCAATAGCAATAGTCGTCACCCTCCAAAGCAATAGCCGTCACCCTCCTAAGCAATAGCCGTCACCCTCCCGAGCAATAGTCGTCACCCTCCTAAGCAATAGCCGTCACCCTCCCTCAGCAATAGCCGTCACCCTCCCAAGCAATAGTCGTCATCTTCCCAAGCAATAGTCGTCACCCTCCCAAGTAATAGTCGTCACCCTCCAAAGCAATAGTCGTCACCCTCCCAAGCAATAATAGTCGTTATCCTCCTAAGCAATAGTCGTCACCCTCCAAAGCAATAGTCGTCACCCTCCCAAGCAATAGTCGTCACCCTCCCACGGAAAAGTCGACACCCTCCTGAGCAATAGCCAACTCAAGTCAACTCAGATCCGGGGGTCAAGTCACACAGCAGGCTCCCCTCCCCCCCCTCCGCGTTCGCACGGCTCATACCTTTCTTTTTCGCCGCGAAAAGAGTTAATCCCATGCTTCCCACGGCAACTCGCGTCGGGAAAAAAAATAATTAACGTAATTAATAATTGGAGGATGAAATCAAGTAATTCATCAACGTACTGAATGTCTCTCCCCTCTCGTATGACCGTATAACTGGGTGAGAATAAGTTCTTACCAGGTAAGTTCCTATATAGTCAGTAGTACTGCTATATGATACCAGGTATATGTTGTTTAGTCGACGATATCGAAAGCAAATGCGTGGCGCGGCTCCCTAATGCGAATCAACCCATCTTTTTTTTTTTGAGGAGCCGAATGAACTGGTGTACGGTATGGGTGGGTGAAGCATACTTTATTTATTTACAGTACTACAGCAGTAAGAACGAACCCATTTCTTTCTTTTTAGGAGACGATGTCACACTCTTCCCACGAAATTATTGGCTATATGATCGAAGCTGGATGGGCCCAAACCGAACGATGAGAGGTATTGTCGTCCATTCCTTGGAAATCCTAGATGGAGTTCCCCTCCCGTATACGGGTGAAGAGAATGCTGGAAATATGTTGGTGCACCACTCTCTAGGTGGATGCATGTCGCCCTCTTTAGAGCTATGCCAATGGGAAGGCGAAGTATCAATAAAAACTTTGTGAATTTCAAAGATACCCTCCAACTGTTTTCAGAACACGCGCTTCCTATGGGCACGCTTAGAAAGAAAAAAAAAAAAAAAGGCTCCAAACTTTTGGAAAAGCCCGAAAAAAGCAAATCTGGGGCCGATGTTGGGCCAACATCGGCTTGAGAAAATGCAGGCCGATATTTGGTTCGTAGCGACGGGATTCCGAGTGCTTGACAGACATCGATCGACAAAACCAACGATGGGGTCATGAATTCTGAACGGAGTGCTCTCGTTAGGGGCTCCGACCCACCCTAGGGTCACCATCTTCACAACATACATGGCCGGTGCCATGTGGCGGGAGATGACCAGGCGTATGATAAAAAAAAACAACTGGCCGCTGGTGAGCGCAAAAACAGAAGACAACATTTCTCCATCCGTCACAGCTAGCACCGCAACACAGCCACAGACCCCCCGTAAACAGCCAGCAGGCGAACCACAACACCAGCCCCGACGTTCTCGGACCTTCGTTTCCCGGCGTTAGAGCCAAAGCGAACACCGTTTGAGGAAAGTCTGGACGATACACTGGAGAACGAGGTCGGAAGTTCGATCAGAGTATAATTCCAAGCTTGATATCGGGGCGTCAACGTTGGACGCGCCGCCACCTCCATGGGAGGCCCAACGACCTCCCGGAATCGAAGTGCCGTCGCGTTTCCTTGCTTCTGCGGTGGATCAGTGTTACCGAGCGCTAGATTGCCGGCATGTGTGCACACTTCCGAACGGCCCAAGTACGTTGTGCTCTCCGTTGGTTTTCGCCTGGATTTCTATTTTCGCTTTTCGCGTCTGTTCGGACACCTCGGCTAATTTTTATCGAATTCGAAATGAGTACGATTTTCGATTATGTTTAGACACACCCTTAGGCCTCTGACATGGGCATCAAACGTAGCTTACTCGAAGTATATTGTTAACGAACATCAGCTTGGGCTCTGGCGTGTACATCGAAACAACGAGGCGAAGCAGGCCAACTATAAATAGCTGACTTGGTTATGTTTGTGTGCCAGGTATCGTTTGTTTTTGAATATGTCGAGGCTCAAACGCGCAAGTGATACACAAACACGCAGATCTACGTGTGGAACTCCGCAAATTGCCGCACGCAGATAGCTGCAGTACCTATAGTCAACTAGAAATTATCCGGCGATTTTTAGTTAGCCAGTTCACAGCCCTACACTTCACCGCACGCAGGTGCTATTGCTACTGTAATTACAATACAAAGCCAGCTAAAAACTAGTCGGCGACTTATAGTCAGTCTATCCACAGCCCTCACTAATTACCAACTGATAACAATGTCTCAGTCAACAAAAAATAGTCGGCCACTCCTAGTGGGCCTATTCACAGTCCCTACGAACTAATCACCAACGAACCACATTACCTACCTAACTAAAGACTACCAGGTAGTGGGCAACTTTTTGTTAGCCTATTCACAACCCGCGCTATTCATACACTATTTACGGGGGACCTATAGTAAATAGGACCAAATATTGTTAGCAAAAATGGGGAAGTATGTAGACTTTTGTGTGTACCATAGGTCCTATTTACTATGGTCCCCCGTAGTAATCACATTACCTAGCCCAAAATAGTCGGTGTCTCGCCCTACAAATCACCAACTAATTTTATTACCCGGCCAACGAAAAACTAATCGGCGAATTATAGGTGGTCAACTCACGGCCCTACGAGTGGCCAACTAGTTGCGCCAATTATGTTACCTAGCCAAACAGTAACTAGTCGGCGACTTATCGTGAACCAACTCAAAAGGCCCTAAAAACACGAAACCAGCCATAAATAAGGAGGTATTCTCAATACGCTGTAGCCACAATTAACTACCAGGTACTAACTTTGATTACATGAAGTTATCGGCGGCCTATAGTAAGCCGACTCACAGCGTACCTTTGCAGGGTCTGGCGGCCCCGCCAGCAACATCCAAGAGGACACAGCCCCGATTCTGGCCAGGCACATCGCCGTGACCTCCCCCCGCCCGGCCGTTGATTCGCACAGCTCCTGGAACCACGCATCGCCAAACTGCTCTCGGAGATTAGCGCTCGCATCTTCCTCTGTCAAAACCTGCACCAGGTACAGCAGTAGCATAGGACACCTTATGACAAGAAACAGGAAACCTTATGACAAGAATTTATTTATCAAGAATGAGCGGCGTTCTGTAGTAACTCCAGCATAGAGACTCCCGGGATTATTATTGTTCCTGATAATTACCAGGAAAGTTGATCCAGGTTAGGTTTATTCAGTAAGAGCGGGTGCGTTGTACAATATTCTCAGCATAACGACTCCCGAATTTCTTGTTTTCTTACAGATCTCAGCCTGTTCGTTTTCTTATTTGCCGTCCCGCCATGCAGCATGTTCTCATAGGTTGTGGGTGAGAGTGGAAGGGGAGAGCAAGCGCAAGCGGACACAACCATGCCAGGGTACATACGGGGGGGGGGGGGGAGTGTTTGTATGATTTGTATGAATTTTTCTGATTTTTATGGATATATATGTATGATACGTAAAATATGTATGATGTGAATTGTTCGCCATAGTGTTTCCGGGAGATGCATTCCGCCTCTTTCTCTGTCGAAACCTACGCGTGTACCGACCGGTATACATGTGAG
>JARUPZ010000017.1:10619086-10969560 GCA_031213475.1 Nereocystis luetkeana
TAGTTTTGACGTCGATCACTAATATACATCTCCAGAAAGAGGAAGGAAAGCCGAAGGAAACCTGTTGGACCACAGTAGCCTGTTGGACTACAGTAGCCTGCTGGACTAGTATACAATCGGTGCTTACATGTTATGGACTTATTGATATGAAGGGACGACGCTCGTCATGCCCGCAATCTTCCACCCCCCTGCCCCCTTGCACATCCGAGTTTCTACACTACTTGACTCTGAAACGACTATGATATACAAGGGGTGCGCCCACCATGCCCCCCCCCGTCCCCCGTCCCCTGCACATTCCGGGTTTCCACGCCTGGAAATACTGCACTCTGAATTAGAACTATATAGGGGTCGAGCTTGCCATGCTGAACTGCACCCCTCCTGAACTTAGCTGGTGGGCGAGTTAGATCATTTGTGCGAGGTAAAGAACCTTCACTCCGCACAGGTGGGAATTGATCGTACCACGTAGTGTGCATGGCAAGGCACCCGAGAGGCAGTTAGATAGTACTCCCATTGCTGTCTCTGGAGGTGGCTACACCGGAAATTGAAATAACCCATTGAAGCTGTCACCCATATGAAAGTCCGCCTCAACAAGCGGTTCTCAGTAGGAGGCAGTTCGCCCTTCAAGCATGCGACTCGCCAGACACCTCACGGCGTTTCGCGCTTGGTGCGAGCAATGTCTGCCTGGTCGGTGAAAACCCGGCATGCTCCGTCCCGGCATTGTAGGGATGCGAGGGTCTACAGTCATACGACTACGGCCATGCATGAGATCGAGTATATATCTCCTATCGAGTACCCCTCCCCCCCCACCCTAAACATTCCTAGTTTCCACACTTGGAAAATTGGCGAACTCTGGAACAAGGGTGAGTTTATAAACAGGCTGCGCTCATCATGCCGAATACCCCTCCCCCCCCCCCCCTTCCTTTACACACCAGGTTTTCAATCCTGGAATACCGCTTTCTGAAACGCTGTGTGATGCGGGGGTTATGCTCACCACACCGACCACCTCCACCCTCCTGCACTTTCTGAGTTTTCCTCTACTGGAAGCACTGTACTATGAAATTCTACTGACATGAAGGGGTTGCGCTCACCATAGCCCCCCCCCCCCCCATGCATATTCTGGGTTTCCGTTCATAGAAATAAGCTCGCCATGCTGAACGCCTCCAGATGTTTGACTCCACCCCCCCCTCCCCCCCCTATATTCTAGGATTCCACTTTAAAAAAAGGCGCCGCCCATACTGAGCGCCTTCAGCTGTTTCACCCCCCCTCCCCCGTACATTCGGGGTTTCCACTTCTCGGCATACGTATTACGGTCACCATGCCGAGCCCCTCAAGCAGTTAACCCCGTTCGCACGTTCTGGGTTTCCACTTCTAGGTTTCCGCTCACCCTGCCGAGCGCCTCGAACTATTCACGATTACGGCCATGTATGACATCGAGTACCCCCCCCCTCCCCCCCCTCCCCCTGCACATTTCCGGGTTTCCATACCTAATAAAACTGAACTCTGCAAAACATGCTCACCATACCAAGCGCCTCTAGCTGTTCGACCACGGGCAGCGACTCGTTTTCGAAGGTGTCGAAGCGTTTCAAGACGCTGTCGATGTTGTCGTCGGCGCGGCCGGAGGTTTTCCCCCGTTCCAGGAGGCGTTTTGTTAGCTCTTCCTTGGGGCAGTGCAGGAACAGCACGAACTTCACCTGCAAGCGCGCGGCAATCATGTTGGTCGTACCACCACGTACGAGTATAGCTTGGTGGGCGAATATAGCTGGGTGGGCGGATATAGCTTGGTGGACGAATATAGCTGGGTGGGCGAATATAGCTGGGTGGGCGGATATATACATACCAGTATATAATATACTTCGAAGTATATACGTATTGATTCCTTCCGTGGTAGGGGTTGCCCTTGTGGGTTCAGTGTTTTCTGACCGGTTGCATCCCTTACGTGACCAACTACCGGGCAGTAGTCACTTGATGATTTTTAATATTAGCGTTGTACCAGGTAGTTGTTTCAGGACTACACTGCAGGCCGTGGAGTAAGAACTTTCGTCGTGTTGCGCGAGTAAAGATCTTAGAAGCTTCCCAGGTTTCGGGTGAGACTTCGACCTCCTCGCATTATGAGCTCAGAAAATAGGCAGCCACCACCCCTCAAAGGCCTCGCGCTCATCCGCTTCGGAGGATGAGGCGTGTGGGTTCAATTTCCAGCAGCGATGAAAATGTTGTGTCCAGCGAACAGTACCGTTTTTTCGAGCGTTGTGATAACTTTTGTCTGGGTCGCTCTACCAATTGCTTGATCGTCCGAAAAGGCCCAGAGGAACACATTCAGGTTAACACAGCTCCCTGGAAAACCGTCGACCAGGGCAACATTCAAGCCTCCACAACATACTCGAAGTATAGGAGATACGAGGACGCAAAGGAAGTGCAGCACTGAAACATGCTTTTCTTCTCCCTCGACAAAATCGTTCGAGAAACCCTGGAACCACACCTCCGATTTACCCTTGCTCCTTAGAAAACCGTCGATCAGGCCAGCAGTAACGCCCCCGTACCACAAAAAGGTGATGCGGGGATACCATGATACTGCACTACTGTATGCCTGGTATGTACTCTTTTTTTACCTAGACTTGATACGACCCAAGAATGGCTGGAAACACGCCTCCAGCTTATCCTTGCTCGCCGTGTTGTTAAGGTGTTTAGGCTAATAATGAACGAAAGGTTTCGATATATCTAACATCTGGTATCAGTTAGGGAAGTCGTATCGATTTGACTACCGGCATTCGTTTTCCCACATCGTATTATCGTGTCGGACTTGGTTCTCATTCGATTTATCGCATCGAAATCGGTTCTCTTTCGATGGGTCTTGTCGAAGTCGGTTCTCGTTCGATCTCTCGCTTGATATATCATCTCGGACTCGGGTCTGGATCTATCGTACTATTGATATTGATACTATCGATTTTGTTGATATCGTTACATCTTCCATCTTTGGTAATCTGCGACGCTTCTTCAAGTCGGATGTACCACGTACCATCAACATATACAGAAGGGAAACTACTACTACTGCAGAACCCGATGCCTTCAGACAAGGAAGATGAGTCAAGCATGCCTGAATACTTGGCAAAATAGCACCAACAATTCAACCTCCCTTGTGAATTATAACTGTTATTCGTTCGATATCCATCCGTCTCACTAACCTGAACCTCATCATCCGAGAAAGCCTGGAACCACGCCTCCAGGTTGTCCTTGCTCCGCGGAAATCCGTCGATGAGGAACCGCTCCTTTTCACCATTAACGATTGCCTCTTTGAGCAGAGCAACCATGATCGAGGATGGAACCAGCAGTCCATCTCTGCCAAACGCGATAAGGCTAGTTGAGAGAGATGATTTCGGCCTGTACCACGCCTTTCTCTCAAGTCGGAGTAGCCACCGCGAATGTACTACCACGTGTTGAGTAAGAAAATACCAGGTACCAGGTATGTGTTTCTTCGTACAAAACCAACGATAGGTGGGTGATCAACGTTGAAGCTCATGCTGCACATTGTCGGATGGCCAGTATACTAATGTTATACGTAGGTGGGTGAAACTATTTGTTTGCTCTAGGTTACTGTTAGTCTGTGGAATTAATCAATTTCCACCTCCGAGACACGATAGGCAATATGCCGTGTACCTATATACTGTATGTATGGCTCAAGAGACGTACGTCGGTATGCCTATTTTTGTTTTTTGCATTGAATGTTTTTTTACTCGTTTTTCGTAGTAGTTAGTGTGGATTCATCATTTTGCACCTTCGAGACACATAAAAAAATAAGCTACAGGTATTTACCTGATGCAGTCGTCGATTTTGGATGCCAAGTCCGACTCCTTCTTTTGCTCTTCCCTCAGCAGGTCCCCCGTCGAGAGATGGGTATAGCCGAACTCCGAAGCTATCTTGGCGCACTGCAGAACAATGAGCACAAGGGAGGGTTGTGGAGGACAGAAACTTGTGGGGGGGGAGTACATTATAACGATTTTGAATGGTGTCATAAAAATAAGAAGAATGAGCTTCAAATAATTCGTATCGTTTCTTTTTAGCCGAGAACAAAAGGGTACACTCTTTACCTGATATTATTCATAACTGCTCGTATATATACTGCTGCTGAATGCCCTCGACGCAAGGTATTACAGCAGTAGCTACAATGTATGGTGGTGTGTGCATTCATTTATTTGCCCTGCCCGAGCGTGGTCGTCCCATGGCGAAGAGCACTTGTAGGGCTCCATCCGTTCGACCGATTGTATTGAATCGCACGGCGCGCTTTAGCCATCAATGGTCATCTATCTACAAATAATGTAGCCTACTGATTAATACTACACTAACAGAGTATACTTCTACACTACAGTACGTTTACAATTGACAAATAATAATTGACAAAACTAGCCGGTATTATTAGCACAACATTACTATTAATACTTATACTACGATACTTATGCACGGCAATATAATACTGGTAGTCGATTAACTACAACTAACTGTGCTACTCATATTAATATTACTACGTGTTAATATTCATACTTCGCTATCATACATACCTGCACATGCACTATACAGGTACGTACTACAGCAGCAGTACATCCATGCACATGCACTATACAGGTACGTACTACAGTACATCTTCTGTTTTAATACGAGTACAAGCAATCTGTTTGCTTAAGATAATGTTGTAAACAATACTGGTATTGGTACTGGTACTGGTACAGAAACTCCAAGCCACACAGCAGTGCGATCACTGCTGCTGCTGCTGCTTTGCTATTAGTGCTACGTGTACTACTGCTGTACGTCTAGTAATACGAGTTGGATGGCAAGAGACATAATAATACGAGTACAACATACAGCATTATATATACCAGGTATCTATCTGCAACGAAAACAACATGCATGCCGTATCTGCACCTTGTCTGCAAACCGAAAGGAAAAAGGGCCTACAACTCACTGCTGTATCGTGCTCGAGGCAATGCATGCTGGACTCACGTGTGTGCCCTTGCCTGAGCCTGGCCCTCCCAGGACGAAAACCACTTCCTTTGGCTCCATCCTTCCTCCTGGCGTGTCCTTTTTTCGTCAACCTGTTGAGAGGTCGCTACTATTAACCTGGTGCGTGCTTATACAGCAGCTGAGCAAGAAGCAGCCTCTACAACGAAAACGCTGCTGTGTTGCTACTTGACACAGACAGCCTGCTACTCGTACGATATACCAGGTACCAGGTACCAGGTATCAATCTGCTGACCGAACCACGCCTAAACCAGAGCTACAAGCTATCGAGTGCACCGTCGAGTACCAAGTGACTACTGACCGCTGGGCACTGATTGAGCACTCAACACCGTGTTACTAAAACGGACGGAACGAGTGTCGAGTGTCGAGTGTCGAGCGTGGAGTGTGGAGTAGCGAGCCCTCCGACCTCATGTTTCTACGTGAAACGGCTGCCAATCAAAGAACGAGATGCTGTCAAAAGCGGGGCAACCTATTCCGTTTCGACTAAAAGCGAGGTCCGGCGATTCGCCGGCGGCACCTGTGCGCGCTTTAGATTATAGGCACGTATTGGTACTTTATAAGCAAAAGTGGCAATATCAGCAGCAGTGCGCCTGATGTATTTTATTGTGTTACGGTGCTATTGTGCTTCGTATTCTGCGATTGTGCCCGGTGCGCTCCCCCACTTGGCGACGGAAGAATGACTTTAGCAGCAGTTTTTTCCGTTTCCCCCAGTAAAACAACGTACAGTAGTAGTTTGGGCATAAATAAATCTCCGAATCCCCTGCCTTTCGACAAATTCACTGTTCAATTCCTATGCGGTTCAGATTTTGAGCTTCAGATTTTGACTTATGAACTTCGAAAGTCAAAACAGTCTTCCTATTCGGAAAAATAGGATTTGTTGAGCGTGCTGAGGTTCGAGCATATACTTGTGGTCTGGCGCCGCGAAGAGGCGCGCTGGGTGCGCTGCACTGCGCGTAGGATCCAAGCGGGCGAGCCCACGCTGATTGCGTCTGGTCTAGCCGCGAAGAGACGGGGCGAGTGCGCTAAAGTCAACTTGTCGTGGTATTTTGTATTTTGACACAAAGTGATCGACTACCTACTGCTGCTGCTGCTGCTGTAGTCTATGAGTACCTATCCACGGAGAGGTGTTGCGCGCCGAGTTCGCTTCTCTTGGTCTCTAGGCCCGAGAGCCCGCGCTAGCCGACTGTAGTCTACCTGCCACCCGCCGACTGCCCGTCGGGCGTGACGCAACTTCGCTATACAGCTGTGTCGCCACCCTAAAATCGTCGATCGTTCTGCTGCTGCTTGTTGTCGGGTGGATAGCATCTTGCATTTAAAGACTACCTGGTATGCCATTTATTCCCGAAAAATCTGATCGCCCAAGTCGTCGGAATTTGGGCAAAAATCTGACGACGTGGGCCGAATCGATTTTTTTCCAGCCAGATTTAGCTTCACTTGGGGCGGCGGGGAACGGGTCGGGGAGTATAGCCCCGACCCGCACCCCGCCCATCCGACAAACCCCGTGTACGAATCGAGCATGGCCTCATTCCGTGGATTATTGCCTGGATGGAATCACCAGGAAGCGGAGCGGGTCAACTGAATTCGAAGAGTGTTGCTGGAGCCCTCTGCGTGCTATGCTATACGCCACAACATACATATATTTGGTAATTTTCATAAATATCAAATCACCATATAACTTCGGGAGTACCGATGCCGTATCTAGGTGCCACCTGTCGAGCCATATCAAACACAATCCGAGCAGCACAACGACCACAGCAAAAATTACTCGCAGTTACCATCCCATACAAAATTCAACAGGTTAATAAAAAAAAAATTAATAAAATTATGAAATACGTCAGCTGTGAGTTCGACTGATTATTATATAGTTGATACTCAACTTTGTAAAAAGATTTCAACATGTTGCAAAGTCATAATACCCTTCCTTATATCCGGGTTACCAGGTACCTGGTATAAAGTATCAGTGCGCAGACTGGTGATGTAAATCGTCCTGACCCGGGCAGCATCCAGGGGAGTCACTGGCCTATATCCTTGACAAGGTAACACATACAGAATACGCGCGAGAACGGCTTATCATTAAGTTTGGAAATTCAGTAAAAATGGGATATAGACGAGACATATTACGCAGCTTGCAAAGTTGAGTATCAACTATATAATCAGTCGAACTCACAGCTGACGTATTTCATGATTTTATAAAACATATACCAAGGTAGTGTGGTTTTTGGATGCGGATGTTTTGACGCCAAGGGAGGTGTTTCGTATAAGAAAAGCTGCCAGACAAGGGTAAGAAAATTGAATATCTTGCTGCACGAGGTAGAACAAACCCGCCCGATGAGCTGAGCGTCTCTGACGTATCACGCACAGCTTGCAAAGTTGAGCTTTAACCGCTCAATCGGTCGTGCTCAAAGCGGACGCAATGCAACAAAAAAAAATAAAGCGTGCGGCGCACGCGGTAGCTCGACGTAAATATTCGTACGAGTATGTACTTTGCATGGCTGTTCACGTGGCATGACCCGATCCGCGGGTCAAGTCATAAGTTTTCGGAATCTCACGGGTCGGCCCGGGTCGGGTCGGGTCAGGTCGGGTCGGGTGTCAGGACGTGTTCGAATCTCATGGCTCGGCTTGGGTCGGGTCAGATTTGAAGACGAAAAAAGCGCACGGGACGGATCGGGCTGGGTCAGAAGGTGTTCGAAATCTCACGGGTCGGGCCGGGTCGAGTCAGGAGGTGTTAAACAAATCCTACGGGCCGGGTCGGGTCAGGTTTGACAATTTGAGAGTTTCACGGGTCTGGTCGGGTCATGATCCGCGAGATACGGATCATGCGGCGGGTCAGTCCAATTTGATCCTCGAGTGTTTGTTCGCTGAGCCGCGGGCAGGACCGGCGGATCCGACATTTGAAGAACTTATCGCTTCCTGCCCGAAGGCCTATCTCTTGCCGATACTCGAGCGTAACCAAACGACTTTTGTAGTCGGCATGTCGGTCGCCGACGTCAGCTGATGCGAAGCGAGCCAAGAGCCTCCCCCCTCCCGGGAGTGGTCGGTCACAGTTATCGATCGAGTTTAGGTCATTTGTACGGGGTGGAGAACCATCACTCCGCGCAAGGGGGGCGATGATATCACGTACGTACCGGGTAGTGTTTATGGTAAGGCACCCACGAGGCAGTTACATAGTACCGCCTTTGCTGTCTCTGGTGTCTGGAACAACCACACCGGATCAACAACTACTTATTGAAGCAGTCGTTCGTATGCAAGTCCGCCTGTCAGGCGGTTCCTAGCACAAAGCAACTCCCCCTTCATGCGACTCGCCGAACAACTCACGGCGCTTTGCGCTTGGTGCAAGCAATGTATGCCTGGTCGATGAATACTCGACGACCTCCGTCCCTGCATTGCAGGGATGCGAGAGTCTATGGTCATACGAATACGGCCATACATGATATCGAGAACGCCTCCCCCCCCTGGCCAAGGGCGTCCAAAAAAAATAAGATGCAGCCCACGTTCAACTCAACAAACCCTCCTGGAAGTACGGAAACCCCAAAAGTCGGATAGTCGACACCTCGGCGGAACGACTATCTACTGTGCCGACTACTAAATAATAACTAGTGGGTGATTTTTTGAAGTCGTGCTGACACACATCTCTATAGTCTTCCAGCCGTTCGCCCAGGTGCATATATATTCTACTGTGCGTACGGACGGCCTTCTGCACGCATCGTGTATGGAACGCTAACCCAACCAAAACGACATCGATCGTTCAACCCCTCTCTCGCAAGTAGGCCGGCCGGAATTTCGCGCGATGCATCCAGTCGCTAGGACATCGATCAGGGTTTCTCATTGACACCGCCCGGCTCGCACATCGCCGCTTTTGTTTGGGCACCTTAAACAAATAGCAGAAAAAGCAGGCGCTCGGAACTCCGCCGCATGATGTAATCTTAGGAATATCCTTACTTTTATTCTTGCCATCTAGCAATGTACAGCGTGCGTCAGTCGCAGAAAATGCCGCAGAAAAAGGTCACTATTATCCATTCAGGTACCGACCTGGCTTTCGTACGACGAACACAGGTATCTCGGGCATAACCAAAATCAGTCCTTAAAGTGTTAAAATCAGGGTTTCTCATGAATCGACCGATGCAATCAGCAATCAGGCATCATCGACCCCTCGTTTTCCGTACCAGCAGCAGCAGCAGCAGCAACAACCTCCTGGCAGCCCCAGGACTTCTCCTAATTGACCGAGGCAATCAGCAATCAGGCAGAATCGATCAGGCGTTTTCTGAAGCAGCAGCAGCAGCAGCAGCAGCAACAGCAATAGCAGCAGCCTCCTTCTCCTCCTTGGGCTGGAAGCCCATGGCGACACCGTTCATGCAGTAGCGCATTCCCGTGGGCTGGGGGCCATCGGGGAATACATGTCCAAGATGCCCGTCACAGTTAGAGCACCTAACTTCTCTCTGAAAAAAAAGAGCGGGGGGGAGGGGGGGGAGAGGCAAAATGAATGGAAAGAAACGAGCGAAAGATGGGGAGGCGGGGGGCGGGGGGGGGGCAAAAGAAATGGAACGGAACGAGCGATAATGGGGAGGCGGGGGGGGGTGGGGGGTGTAGTCGATAGGAGATATATACTCGATGCCGGGACGGAGCATGTCGGGTTTTCACCGACCAGGCAGGGGAGGGGGGTGGAGGGGGGGTTAATAAAGTAAACGAAAGAGGAGGGGGAAAAAACGCCATAAAAATGGGACATAGATACGCGCAGCAGCTTCAAACCAGCCGTATGAAAAAGAAGGGGGAGAAAAAAACGCGATAAAAAGGGACGTGCGTAGATACGCGCAGCAGTTACAAACCAGCCGTCTTTATTCCACAGGTCGTTTGTTACCCTTGATACCCTTGGTACCGTTTACCGTACTCGCTCGTACTGCCGTGCGTACGATCTCGTACGTGTTTTGTTTGTTTCTCATCGAGATGCATTTTTGGTACAGCGTGTTTTGTGGCCATAGGCAGGGTTTCGGGGAAGGAAGTGAGCTAATATGAGGAGATGATCATCATGGGCAAGGGTTGTCGTTCGATGTTCCTTGCGAAGTGGTAGGGGTGAAGAACTCGGCCCTTAAGGCTGGAGACGGAGAACAGGGGGTAGGGTCAGGACGGGAAGGAGACCAGGGAGGTTCGTACATCTGCTGTTGGGTGTAGTTTTGGTAGTTTTTGGTTGATGGAAAGATCGTTTCAAGATTTTGCTTTTCGTGTTCTGGACTTCCTGATATCTCATCACGTTTCCTGTCGATGATACTCATGGCCGCTACATACGCAATGTCGGGTGGAAAAGGAAGCAGTCATAAAAGGGAAACCGAGCGTTAAAAAGACTGAAAAGGGGACAAAAGTGACAAAAGGGATAAAAGAAGAAGCAAAAAACGAAAAAAAAAACGAAAAAAAGGACGAAAAAACGAGCGAAGGCTACGGATGGAGCGAAGGAAATCGAGGGAAAAAAAAACGAACAAGAAAACGGAAAAGCATAACGAAGAAAACGCTTGATCAGCACACCAGCAAGCGAGCCAACATAAACACGGTACACCAGCGTGTGGCCAGTACGGCGTTCAACCATTGTGTGGCCAGTGCGCCAGAGAACGCAATAAACTATACTATTACTATTGCGGGGGACCATAGTTAATAGGACCTATGGTATACATAAAAAACTATATATTTAACCATTTTTATTAACAATATTTGATCCTATTAACAATGGTCCCCCGTAATAGTACCAAGTATGCCACTACACGGGCTGACCAGAGGGTAAAAAAGTACCACGTACCACATACAAGCAGTACCTGGTGCATCAGTATACCAGTACGTCAAGGGACAGTACGCCAGTATAATATCACTACCCCTGTCCAGCAGTGCCCCAGTAATAAACCCGTACACCCCATCGAGAGAACACTAGGAAACCAGCGCTGTACCAGTACCACAGAAAACTCAGTGTACCAGCTACCGGTACACCAATGACCAGTGCTCCAACTGCCAGCATACAAGCTACCAGTATGTCAGCAAATCAGTGTACCAGTACCACAGAAAACCCAGTACACCAGCTACCAGTATAGCAGTGACCAGTGTACCTATTACCAGCATGCAAGTCACCGGTACACCAGCCAATCAGCACACCACCACGCAACGTATAAAGTGGTTCGATTGACCAGTATGTACGACAGAAAGCAACGAACCCCGCACACACGCATACAAGCATACCAATGCACTATTAACAATTCAGCACCGCAGAAAACCATGAAACCAGTGAATCAGCAAACCAGTATATCGGTAAACCACTACACCAGTACATACTGGATGGAGCTGGTCCTTCTCTCACCCTGGGGAAGAGCCCCCCCTCGCGGATGATCCTCACGCTCTCCTCCGAGGTGGGTTCGAAAAACGATGGCCTAAAAATAACACCGAACATCAGGAGATCGGGGGGGGTGGGGGGGGGGGGGTAAACGAGAGGGTAAGGACAGTAGCGGCGACAAACAAAAAGGAAGCGAGGGAGAAGGAGGGAGGGCGGGGGAGATGGGGATGAGGACGGGAGGGGTGGAGGGGGTGTACTCGATAGGGGAGATGTACTCGATCTTATGCATGGCCGTAGTCGTATGACCATAGACCCTCGCACCTCTACAGTGCCGGGACGGAGCACGTAGGGTTTTCACCGACCAGGCAGACATTGCTTTCACTTCAAGCGCGAAGCGCCGTGAGGTAGGTGTCCGCCGAGTCGCTTGATGGGTCAGCTGCATCCGTACTAAGAACCGCTTGTGAGGCGGACTTGTATATGGGTGACAGCTTCAATGAGTGAATTCAATGTCCGGTGTAGCCACTTCCAGAGGCAGCAATGGGAGTACTATTTCACCGCCTCTTGGGTGCCTTACCATGTACACTACTGGTAAGTGATACGAGCATTCCCGCTTGTGCGTTGTGCGTAGTAAAGATTGTTCACCTCGCGCCAATGATGTAAATCGACAACCAGCTGGGGGGGGGGGGGTAAGGCATTCAAATTATTCCCGGAATTTTCTCGAGTCGTCGGAGGGGCGCCTTTCCATATCGAACGTTTGGTTTTTCATCCTGGCGGGATTTCCGTCCAATCCTGCACCCCCCCCCCATGATGCAGCTCACCCTTCATGCGACTCGCCGGATACCTCACGTTTCGCTTCGCGGTTGAGGTGCAATCAATGTCTGCCTGATAGCTGAAAACCCGACATTCTCCGTCCCGGCATTGTAGGGATGCGAGGGTCTATCTATGGTCATACGACTACGGCCATGCATGAGATCGAGTACATCTCTCCTATCGAGTACACCCCCTCCACCCCTCACCCGAAGTTCGCTATGCGACACTTCGTTATTGCACCCTATCACCCGGAGCTGTATGTCTCTTGGCCGGGGCAATGCATAAACGGCGTACATGTGTCGTTTCGGGAGGATCGTGCATCGGCGCTATCAATGGTCGCTAAATGTAGTGTTACGGTAGTGTTACGGTACGGAAGGACGGGGTTCTTAAAACAAAAAAGAGAAGGCCCACGGTCGAATACTTTGGAGTGTGTTTGGCGACCACCAAGCCCTATGGCGGCGGATGAATGAATGTAGAAAATTACAACTACAACACGGGCAACACCCCCCTCCCCCGAACCGATTCAAGGTCAACCCCTTGACGGAAATCGAGGTCAACCCCTTGACGGAAATCGAGGTCAACCCCTTGACGGAAAGCCGTCACGTCAATCCCTTGACGGCAACCAGTCAAGACCTTGAAAGACATCCGTCAACCCCTCGACGGCAACCAGACAGCACCTTGATGGACAGCCGTCAACCCCTCGGGACGAAAAGCCGTTCACCTCTTGATGGAAAGCCGTAAAGGAACCCCCCCACGCTAAAAATAGTGCACTATGTCTCTGCGAGGCCTTAACGGATCAACAATATACGGGCACCGTGAACTGACGTATTCGATCCCCACTCCCAAGCAGCACCCACCATCCCGTGCCGCTGTTGTACTTGCTGTTGGACCGGAACAGCTCCTGACCACAGCCGGCGCACAAGAAAACCCCGTCTCTCTTCTCGCCATTCAGGCGGGACGTGAAGGAAGGCTCGGTTCCTCCCTGCAGCAGTCGCGGCGAAGAGTAGACAAAAAAAGAAATACCAACAAAACGAAGATAAGAACGAACTGAACAAAACAAAAGCGACACTTATAATATACGTACGTACCGAAAAAGAAGAACGAAATCACAGGAAGGAAAAAAAAAAAAAACGAGAAATCGAAAAAAACGAAAGAAAGCACACCAACAAACGGCTGAACGAACAAACACACAAACGTAGAACAAACGTCGATAAATCATGCCAAGATAAACAGCTACATTTTTTTTTTTTTTTTAATTCCATGGACACCAACTACGAAAGATGCCGTAACAACCCTGAAAAAAAACTTACCATCCGGAGGACGTAGTACTGGTCAGGACTCAGCTTGTTCTTCCAGACCTCGTCGGGCTGAGTTATTAAATAACCGTTGGCGACGGCAGCAAATTAGTCGTTGATTGTCGAACCCCACATCCGCCAGTGATGTCATTTCAATACATATAAAAAGCCGTCGAAAATGACGTCCGTTGGCAGCGGTGTTGAGTTCCGTTGATGTCCGTGACGTTGTGAACATATACAGCCGTTGAGGCCGGCAGTCGTTGTGCCGATTGAGGGGAGGCGGCGCGAAACGTCCCGACCAATCACGAGTCAATCCGGCGACAGAGAAAATGGTCACGGTCGAACACAACAGGAGCGCGCGGAGGAGGGAGGGGCGGGGGGGGGCGGGGGCGGGAGGGGGGGGGGTACTCGATAGGAGGTATGTACTCGGTATCATGCATGACCGTAGTCGGATGACCATAGGTCCTCGCATCCCTACAATGCCGGGACGGAGCATGCCGGGTTTTCACCGACCAGGCAGACGTTGCTTTCACCAAGCGAGAAGCGACGGGAGGTGTCCGGCGAGTCGCACGAATGGTGAGTTGTATCCTACTGAGAACCGCTTGTGAGGGGGACTTGCCTAGCGATGGGGGGGGGAACTCGATAGGAGATATGTACCCGATCTCACGCATGGCCGTAGTCGTATGACCATACAGGAGGCGGGGGGGGGGGGGGCGTGAAGGGAAGCAATCAAGACCAACACTCAAGCACAACAGCAGGCTGACGAACCCTTCTGCGGGATGCACCAAATATGCAACCAGACGACACTACCAGCCGTACAACACGTGGGATATGACAACACACACCCTGGGATGGATTCGAGAGCCGATTGTCTCCATAACCAGGGGAGCGCACGCACACAGCCGATTTGGCAGCTTTCAGAAGATGTCATCGAGATATGTCCACCATAGGCGCGTCGCTTTTATGCTTACACTCCCCCTGCTGTCGAGAGTATCAGCTTTGAGCATCGTCCGAGGGGGTGTGCTATATTATCACCCTAGTGTGATATTTCGGGGGACCATAGTGAATAGGACCTACGGTACACACAAAAACCTACCAGGTATCTATTTGCTTATTTTTACTAACAATATTTGGTCCTATTTATTATGGTCCCCCGTAATAGTGTTACCTCTTCGGTAACGATTGTGACCTATTTATAGCGGCATTGCTCAACTACAGCACTACTATTCTACTGTGCGATCGTGACCTGTTCGTGGCATTGCTCATCGCTGACTTCTCGCAATGCGTCTTCCTAATGTTGTGGACCACTGTACGTGCACTACCGGAATACTGCGGCCTACCAGACCACTCCGCGAATCGATGGCATGGTTGCCTGCTTTTGCCTCCGACGCGGCAAAATAGAATCCCGAAGTTCGGTCAACCACTGTTTGTTTCGCTCAACACCCACCAGACCCATTCCAACCGTAACTAGACCAAAACTACAGTAAACTAAACAAGAACACGCGTGGTAGGATAAGAGATAGCGCTTTGTGACCAAAAACGAATTGTGACCTCAAGACATGCTCCTTCCTCAACTGAAGAACTACCCGGCACGATCTATCACACTTGCGTCGCACAATAGTTTTGGCGCGCACCTATACACTGCAGGCGATGGGGTCGTCCAACACAATGGTTAAAACGCCTTCGGGTGTGGAATATAGCGACCAGCGCAATGGTTGCTAGCCCTTGGGTTATCAACCATTGGACCGGCTACGAGCAAAAGCTTGGGCGTCTGGCAGTCCTCCTAGGACCCATACGACGCCCTTGCCTTTTGGGACAATGATTCCTTTCAACCATTGTAACCCTCCGACAGCAGCCGTTGCATCATACCCCCACCCCACCCCCTGATCAAGCAGTGGCCGCTGCAGAAATCAAAATCACCTTTCAACCATTTGTCCGAAGTCCTAAGAGGGTGAGGCCTCCTTATTTTCTCAAACGTCAGCGCTGGTCCGTTTGTGGGGATCCTGTACTATAACCAAGTCAAGAGCCTCATAATAACTACAGTACTACAAGTGCTAAGTATCCCTATCGTATCGGCACCCGCTTTCAAAAGAAAAGAAAAACGCTCAAGACAAACCCCAACGTAGCAGACCAAAAACAAAACACACACACACCTGATCATCCCTGGCTTTCTCCACGAGTTCAGCGTAAACCACCTTCGGGGCCAATTCCTCCGCCACCAACTCCAGAATCTTGAAGGAGAGGGATAGGGGGGAGAGGGATAGAGGGATAGAGGGGAGAACGAGGAATGGGGTGTTCGAGGGTGTGGGACGAGAGGGCGGAAACGCGTGCATAGCCCAACAAAGTGACTGGATCCTTCTGGAGTGGTACCGGTAATCGATTTTCCGTCCGAGGTGCGTTAACCCCTTTAGCACCGCAGTCCCGACTTGGGGACAAACCAGTCTAATCCCAAGTGAATTGTCCCCAAAACGGGACTGGGGTGATAAAAGGGTTAAGGTCCATAAGACCAACAGACGCACTGCTGTCGGCGTAAAAATAAAGAGGCGTTTATAGATGAATATGAATACCCAACGGTCCTTATGTTTGCGGGCAGAGCGGTAAAGTGCTGTCCCTTGTTTGAGGCGCGGAAAAACTAAAGCTCCTCAGGTGGCTCTTACTACTGTTGCTCTTGCTAATGCGTAACAATACATAGTAGTGTATAGTAATACAATACCTGGTCCTAGATGTAGTAATGCATGGTAATACATGGTGTTAGTGTTACATATAATACATACCAATGAGCAGCAATGCATATTAACACATTCAAATACTTAGCAATGCATAGAACCACATAGCAATCCATACTAGTACAGAGTAATCGGAACTCACGATGCACAGAAAATAATCATTCCCCTATGGTAAAACAGCATATTTGGTTCTGATTACAGTAGAGATGGCGGGAACTCACTAATACACTAATACACTAATACACTAATACACTAATACACTTATACACTAATCATATCTCACGATAGACCGACAAGGCATGACAAGGCATGACAAGGCATGTATCCCCCTACGCTTACGCCATATTAAGTAACACAGGAATAGTTTATTGACGTAATCATAGTTACGCACTATTATATATGATACAGCATAATATAATTATAGTTTACCAGGTATGTATATAATACCTTGTTAGTGCTCGTATCGGGGGAGGCGAGAGCCGCGGCAGTCAGCTTGGCAACCTGCCGACGAAGGAACGGGGGGGGGGGCGAAAAAAAACATAGGAGACACACAGGCAAGCGGAGCGAGAGAGGCGGAGGTAGAGACAGGGGCAGAGGAAGAGACAGAGAGCAAGACCATGAGAAAAGAGAGCAGGAGGGGGGGGGGGCGGGGGGGGGGGTAAGAACACAAGAGATACCAGGCGTATGTATAATCCCCGCATGTACCACAATGAACTATTAATACCCACATACACTACCGCTATCTCAGACAGATTCGTTTACGCCTTGGCCTAGCTTGGACACAATGGTTGATAGCCCACACGAACTCCTTCCTCACCACATCAATCACCTTCATTCCGAAAAAAACTATCAGGCGATCGGGGTCGGGGTCGGGGCCGGGGCCAATGTTAGGACCGTGTTCCCGTTCTTGGCACATATACCGGCTACCATCTATATTACTTGGAATCACAGTCGACTCAGGTATCTGTCCATGTAGAGCGCAGCGCAGCGCTAAAAGGACTAGCACTTGCAGCAAAGTACACTTTACGATTCAACCATTGCGTCCAGGCCGAGCCAAGGCTGTGTACACAGCCCTCGATTTCTGGGTGCGCATCGATTGCTCGATTGACGCGCGCCACGTACAGCAGTCGTGCGCAGGGTATACCAGGCAATACCGATATTTTCTACCGGTACTCTGTAACGTTTTCTGAACCCCCTCCCTTGGGGAGCGTAGGTCTGCACCTTTACCCCCAAAAAACGACGAAAACAAATCCTCACCAGAATGAACCATGCGACCAAAACAATAGTTGGTAACTCTGGTGTCATCAACCATTGAACCATCTACGAGCGTATGGCGTCAGCGCAGCAGCAGTACTCGTACGGGTATATAGTTAGGATCATGATGCGCCCATGCCGTGCCGACTTGTATTTACCATTGTAATAACTCGGACACCAACCAACCATTGCATCACCTCCCGATCACGCGGCGGCCGTCGCCGTCGCAGTAATCGTCATTTTTTATCGCCCATTTCGCGTTTTTTTCTTCTCAAGGTAAGGGCGCACCTGAAAACAAAACTGAGGCTCCCCACCCGTTAAGATTAGCCTCGAGCCCCAAACCCCGATCAGCCTTCTGTTAGGGCTGCAGTCCCGTTTTGGGGGCAAACCGGTCAAATTCCGAGTACTTCGTCCCCAAGCGGGACGGGAGTGTGCCCGAAGAGGGTTAAAAAGACAGATTAGCGCGATTGACGAATGCTATAAAGTAGAAAAATAAATAAAATGAGATTGGGTGCGAACGGTAGTTCTTCAGGTCTCTTCGGTCGAGCAGCCCCAGGGGTCAAAACTGCTTCAGCCGACAAGTGCTGCCTGCGTACGAACGTACGAACCCCTCTCTCGAAATGTTTTGGATGGAAAACAGGGTTGTTCATCCAACAGTTTTCGTTGGGTTGAGCTTCTTGTGGCAGGTAGTTTGCTTTCTTCATACCAGCAACCCCGACCCACGAAAAAGTGATTTGCTGTAGGAAATAAAGCGACCAAAACGACGCTATATAACACAGCCATTCTTGGGTTGGGTTACTATGTGGGTTGGTTAGCAAAATGAGCAACTCCTGCTTCACCTGTTAGACCAATCAGCTGCTCATTATTGTCGGTTTCAAGTATTTTTATAACCCAACCAAATTGGATTATCCCGAAACACCCTATTACGGGGGACCATAGTAAATAGGACCAAATATTGTTATCACAAATAGCGAAATATATAGGTTTTTGCCTATACCGTAGTCCTATTTAATGCGGTCCTCCGCAATAGTCCTGTGCTGGAGTAGGTCACATAGTAATGGGATTCGAACGGTATGGGGCGGGTCCTCGGTCAGTTTAGGAGGCCCGTCCGCCAAAAACTTATCTTCCAAAAACTGCTACCTCTCGTAGGAAGCTTTATCCGTACATTTTCCCATGCTCCTCTCCATCAATTTAGCCATTCACTTATCCACCGATTGGTCCATGGTGTACTCCAACGATTCTCCCACTGTTTACTTTATCGAATGCCTGTTGGTTTCATGCCTGGTATGTCGGCAGACGAACCGCCGACCAGCGAATCTCACCTGTAACCGGGAGACAACGCCTCCAAACAAGGTGTCCTTCGAGGCTACCCTAACATTATGGGTCTCCTCGAAGTCGTCCCCAGGCTTCTCCATGCCACCGGGACTGTCAAACACAAACACGCACACAGAAAGACAGACAGACAGACAGACAGACAGACAGACAAACAGACAGACAGACAGACAGACAGACAGACAGACAGACAGACAGACAGACAGACAGACAGACAGACAGACAGACAGACAGACAGACAGACAGACAGACAGACAGACAGACAGACAGACACACAGACAGACAGACAGATAGAAAGACACCCTGTTTAGTGCCAGCAGAGGTGTGATACCAAGCACAGCAAGCAGTCATGGCACACATGCACACAGCAGATAAGCACGAGGACGCCTCGAACGAACGACTGGCCGAATCAATCGAAACAATCAGCCGAAGCAAACAATTAGACGGGCAGAGAGAAAATCAAACAAAGGAAGGGAACTTATACGTGAATAGAAAACATATCAACCAACCAACCAACCAACCGCCTAAATGAACCAACGAATGTTTCGAACGAGTCTCTAAATCGTTCCTACCGTTTGCTTCGAGTACCTACTGTCTTATTGCAGTAGCACATCTGCTGTCCGTATAGAACATGTACTGCCTGTAAGGGTCGGTCTTAACGAAGGGAAAAAAAACGAAAAAACGAAATAAATTGAACATACTTTCGTTTTTCGCAAAAGACAGCAGGTTGAGTCCTAACGAGAAAAAAAAAAAAAAACGAAAAAAACAGAAGCCGAGTCGATTGTTTTCGCGGTTTTTCGCGGTACAATTTTTCGGAATGACTCAACCGCTACAGCACGTGATTCCCGGCGATAGCGCTCGACAGCGACGGTGGATAGACACAACTCGTACACGTGAGGCACCCTCCACAGCAGGCGGTTCTCGAGGTCCAACCCACTCCCTCCGGAGTGCTCTAGAACTTATGTATCGGCCATCGCTGTTCGATGGCAGACGTTTGAATGTTGAGTGGGAATCATGTCGAAAAATATACCGCCACAGCCACTTCCTGATCCCCCGGTTTCTTGCGTGGGCACCCCATGGTGATTCCCTACCCGTATGTGCTCGCGCCGTCAGCAGACAAGCCGCGTGGCAACCACATGCACTACCTCGGCCATCGTGCGCTTGCCAACCGGTCGTAAAACTTTATCGGAACTTCATGCCAACGCTTCGAGCTCCTCCGATGTTCCTCTTCGACCCTGGGTATCCCATATTTCGTTTATTTGGCACCCATTTCGTTTTTTTCAAGTCCCACGAGGACTTAAAAAAAACGAAATGTGAAAACGGAGGTATCGGGATTTCTACTTCTAATTTTTTTAATTTGACCAATAAAACTCACGTGCTCTTTAGTTCTGCTCTTCGTTTTGTCATTTCGTTTTGTCATTTCGTTTTTTTTCCCGTTTATTTTGCCCTCGTTAAGATCGGCCCTAAAGTTGAGAGTGTGTACTCTGTGTACATAGAGTTTACACTGGATATGGAGTGTCTACTTACTGTCCAGGTGGAATAACTGCTGCCTCTACTGAGTATCCACTGTCTACAGCAGTACCTTCTGTTAAAAATCGCTACTCCTACTCGTACTACCTTAATGAATCATCTACCATGTCACTGTCTACTATGGAGTTCTTATTGCCTATATACAGGGAAGGTGCTCACAGTAGTAATAGCAAAGCACGCACCGGAGAATGGTGTAGGGGAGACCGCTGTTCAGTAGGGCCTTCTCGGTCTTCCGCTTCCACGACAGGATGCCCCAAAACAGATTCAACGCTGACGCCGGCCACCCGAACTGCTCGTGTCCATTTCCGTCCCAAGACAATTCAACCAGCAACGGCGGCGGCAGCAGTAGCAGTAGCAGCAGTAGACGTGGCAGTAGTAGTAGCAATACCAATAGCAGCACCAGCACCAGTAGCAATAGCAGTGGCAGTTAGTAGTAGCAGTAGCAGAAGCAGTAGCATTAGCAGTAGCAGTAGCAGCAACGCATCGGCACGATGAACAGTAAATCGGTAGCTGGTCGTACAGTTGGTCGCGGGCTTGAGCGGCGCGAATACGCCGAGAGCATGGTCGAGAGATCGGTTTACTGAATGCGCCTCGTCGGTTTCTAACTTGCAGCAGCAAGAAGCAGCAACAGAAGAAGCGCAATGATCAACTGATCGTCGACGTTTGTGTCGGAATCCGATTCGAGTGGAAACAACACACAGCGCGCAAGGTCGAGGGATCAATGTATTACACCCCGCATGGTCCGAGCCGGCACAGGTCTCGCCGAGGACAATTCGGTTTGGACACAGGAATCGGTTCAAGGATCGGTTCAAGGATCGGTTCAAGGGTCGGTTCAAGGATCGGTTCAAGAAACGGTTCAAGGATCGGTTCAAGGATCGGTTCAAGGATCGGTTCGGAGGCTTACCACGATACAGGGGAGGGGGTTCTCGGGTTCCGAACATTGAGGAGCTCTCTGTTTCACCCAAGTACCGTTGCTGAGAAACTTGTAAGCGCCAACCGCTCAAAAATCCACATCTCGGACAGGTATTGCACAGATAGATCACCATCTACGTATTTCAGGGCACATGGATAGTTCCCTCATTTATGTACCGTATGTTCTACACAATAGCTTACGTTACCGGATATGAGCCAAATATCCTCTATGACCTAAGGCATTTTTCCTTCGTTGGGACCTGTTCCATGAACACACAGAACCTGCACACCATCTCATAGCGGCAGGCGAGGACACACACAACCTAAGTAGATCGTCATTTGTCCGACTTGTGAATACATGAAACGGAAAAAAAACGAAAGACAAACCCATCCCATCGCATCCCATCCCATCCCACCCCATCGCATCCCATCCCATCCCATCCCATCCCATCCCACCCCATCCCACCCCACCCCATCCCATGCATCCCATCCCATCCCATCCCATCCCATCCCATCCCATCGCATCCCATCCCACCCCATCGCATCCCATCCCATCCCATCCCATCCCATCCCATCCCATCCCATCCCACCCCATCCCACCCCACCCCATCCCATCCCATCCCATCCCATCCCATCCCATCCCGTCCCATCCCATCCCATCCCACCCCATCCCACCCCATCCCATCCCATCCCATCCCCTCCCATCCCCTCCCATCCCATCCCATCCCATCCCATCCCATCCCATCCCATCCCATCCCATCCCATCCCATCCCATCCCATCCCATCCCATCCCATCCCACCCCATCGCATCCCATCCCATCCCACCCCATCGCATCCCATCCCATCCCATCCCATCCCATCCCATCCCATCCCATCCCATCCCATCCCATCCCATCCCATCCCATCCCATCCCATCCCATCCCATCCCATCCCATCCCATCCCATCCCATCCCATCCCATCCCATCCCATCCCATCCCATCCCATCCCATCCCATCCCATCCCCTCCCATCCCCTCCCATCCCATCCCATCCCGCATCCTACAAGCTACATACCTTGCCGGTTCCGAGGGCAGTGACGAGTACGAAATGCCTCACTGACGCCGTCTCCTTCGCTGCCAGCACCACTCTCTGTGACAGCTTGCCATCCACCTTCCGCAGCACCAGACGCCACGACCGAATACAAAAAAAAAAAAAAAAAGTTTCACTTATTCGAGACAAAAGAGCACACAAAAAAAACAAAACAGAATCCCGCTATACCTGGTATACCACACACCTATTTCAGAGACCTAGGTACTGTAGTAGCATAGGGCGGGGGGGGGGCATATTATTATTCATGTTTTTTTTCAAAAGAATAAAATCCTACAGTAGTGCGGATTTCGAAACAAACCAAGAAATATCACCCACCCTTTTTGTTTCGTGTGTACGAAAACACTACACCCCTTACACCCAATCCGCCGGTGGTATATTGTATAGTGCAAAAACCTAGCACAGCTTCGATACAACGGGTGAAACGCACTTGACGTCTAAACCCTGTATACTCGTAACCCCAAAACCCCCGCCCCACCTGGGAAAATTCTCGGAAAAATCAACAAAATATGAGGAGATACGTACTACAGTGTAGACCAAGTACCATGCGAACCACTTTGTAGAACCACTTAGTCGGGGCTGGGCCGAGTCGCAAGAACGTACTGCCCAATCTGGCACACATGGCAAAAACATCAAAAGCAATCCACCCGTCACACCCAATACGACGAAGGGTTATATAGACCCACGGCTTCGTCACAATGGTTGGTACGCACGTCACTCTATTCAAACCCCGATCGCCTCGGAAAATTCTCGGAAATAGTCTAGAAAATGACGAGATATATGGTGTGGATTGTCAACCATTTGGTCGAGGCTGAGTCAAGTAATGAACACGCTACCAGTGCTGCCCAGTCCGGCACAGGACCACGCAGATAGCGGCAACAGGCATGCATGTGTGAATACGGCATGGGCCCGCCAAAGAGAGGAAACACCTTATCTGAGCGAGGCCTATTACGGGGGGCCATAGTTAACAGGACCAAATATTGTTAGTAAAAATGGTTAAACATATAGGTTTTTATGTATACTATAGGTTAGGGTTAACTATGGTCCCCCGTAATAATCATGCGACACCATTCTTAGACAGCCTTGATTTAGTGCAGTACTTGTCGCCGCTGAGAGCGATTTCTTAATATACGTCTCTTGCCGCGTTCCCCCCCAATTTTTTTTTTTGAGTTCTTATTCTTATTTCAAGGCTATTTCTTATTCATGGAAAAAACAGAAACAAAAATGAAATATCGGGACGGACGCATATACACACATGCCTGGGAAGAATCTTTGACGTTGAAAGGTTCCAATAATACCGGCACTATAGCGGCAACCGGCAATATTTACTCCGTACACTGCCACACTATTAATAGGTTAATCCCATCTGCGCCAAGCGGTTTCACAGGCACTGCCCAGCCGGCACTAATAGAGGCTAATAGAGGGACCGCGTCAAGGGGCAGCCAACGAGTGTTGGATGTCGGGTCGATGTTTTCAGACATATCGAAACATCGAACGTTTGGATACATCGTATCGAGCGTGCTCTGCCCTCCATGCGCCCCCTGGCACCCCCGTGCTTCCGTCTGCAGATACCGAACGAAACCTCCGATGTGCCAGATATCGAGACCGTATCGATACTACTTTTTGCGTTTATCGGTATCGCTTCGAACTCGACTCCGATATCGATATATATAATACATATACATATATATACGTTATATATACGTACACATGTATACATATGTGTATATATATATATACCTGGGAAGGACCTTTGACGTTGAAAGGTTCCGATTCCGAGGCCCCCAGGGCGCAGACGACGGCCTGGCAGCTCTGCATCGCCTTGCGCCACTCATCGTCGCTGTCTGACTCGACCTCCACCACATCCAGCTTCCCCAAGAGGTCTACCCAGCGGGGGGGTTCCGCGTAGACGGTGGCATGCCGCGATGGTCCGGGAAACAAGACGCGCACCCGGGCAGCGGGAGGGGGGGGGGGGGGGGGGTAATCGGAGGTATATACACCAGTATTCGGCTAAAGAAACCACCCCCGGGTGATATTTATTTTGGCGCTTTTATTGTTTATCACCACATCTACTCAGCGGGTGTACAACGGGGGGTTTCCGCGTATACAGTGGCATGCCGCGATGCTTCGAGGAATATCCGAATTCGGATGGGGGGGAGTGAGCGGGGGGGTTGTTGGAGGCATATATACAAATATTCGGCCAAAGAATCCACCCGGATGATTGACCAGAGAAACCACCCTGGGTGATATCTACTGTGGGTTTTCATTTTTCTATTACGCGGGGGGGGGGGGGGGGGGGGGGGGGGGGGGGGGTACTCGATAGGAGAGATGTACTCGATCCCATGCATGGCCGTAGTCGTATGACCATAGACCCTCGCATCCCTATAATGCCGGGACGGAGCACGTCAGGGTTTCACCGACCAGGCAGACATTGCTTGCACCAAGCGCGAAGCGCGGGGGGGGGTATTTCGCGTTGGGGCGGTTTCTAACGGACCCCGGTGGTAAAATAGAACGAGCATGTAATATTCGTTTTGTTTTTAGAATCCCGGCGGGCGGTAACTCAGGTCGAGTATGATTTTTTGAGGTGGCAGCGTGGTGGAACGGGTAATGTTATCGCCCCTTTAGTACTGCAGTCTCGTCTCGGGGACAAATTTCTCATCATTTGAGTGGTTTGTCCCCAAAACGGGACTGGAGCCCTACAAGGGTTAACCTTAAGATAGCACACGTCGGACGAATCATATCGATCAGACAACGCAGATCGTTTTGACGGACCTCCCATCATGTGTACAAGTTCCCACGATCCGATGTGAACTTGTGTTTAGTGCGGGCGAAAGCGTGCAGGCTAACTTCACCTCCGGACATAAAACTCTTGTCCGAGAAGAGGCTGTTGGCCTTCTCCGAGCTTGAAGGTCTCACGGCAGCGGTGACCTCCACGCCATCCAGCAACAGCTCCCTGAAAAAACACGGGCGGGGGAGATGTCAGCGTATTTGTAGTGCAAGAACAACATAGAATACTGGGGTTTCGTATTGTTTTGTATGGCGGTTCGCTTGGGTACGAACCCGCTACGCAGCCGAGGCTGCTTCGACGCCTGTGCCGTGAGATATGATTTAGCTCACTCCGGTTTTTTTCTCTAGCCGAACCTACACATGAGCGGGCTACGATACAGGTAGCCCTTTTTGCCTTCCAAGGCAAATATTTCTTCCCGACCGGCCTCCTTAACCCAATATCGTGGGAGCACTATTAGGGCTTTGCGCAATCTGCTTCGCCACACACCTAGACTGTGCGATAGTATTGGTCGTCGGGATAGCTTCGCTCAAAGTCAGGTTTGAGGTGAAGTGAACACCTCCTTAAGGTCAAGTGAGAGGCCTCACAAACATTGGGCGCTACGTCTACCGTAGCGCCAGCCTGCATGGCTCTTTCTCTGCAGCGCCGTCACCACTGCATGCTCTTAAACCGAACCGCACCGCACCGCACCGCACTGCCGCCAGAAGACAGCGCCAAGCACGAGGACGAGCGAGACGTGCTAGACACGATGGGCAACTACGTCGGGAGACAGCGATTTCCACCCCTCGACAAGGCAGCACCTTTGCCTTGACAAGCCTTGACTGACACCAAACTACTAGGTTTTAGTGTAGAACGCTAGGCCTTACACCCTTGACGGCGCACGTCTTGCCTTGCTTGACATGTCTCCCAACTCCTGAAACCTTTGCGCGACAGGTGTATAGAACGTATTTGGGGTAAAATGATGCGCGTTGATGGGCCTCCTCAAGCGAGGCGTGCCTCATCAATAGGGCCTTTAGGGCAAAGGCATGCCTTCTCGTTGGAAAACCATTTCTGTCGTACAATTCTATTCGTTGCATACTTACGACGGTGCTGAACAAGTTGTTGATGTTCTCACATGAACTCATGTCCGAAACATTGAGTTCGTCGTCACAGGGCAGCCTCCAGAAGACCGGAGCGGAAGGACACTTCAGGGAAACAATGCTTACCATTATTAATATTAATAGTAGTCATTTCAAATAATAGAAAGCAGTCAGACACACAAAATAACTTAAACACACTTTCGAACAGGAATGTGTCCTTGCGTGAGTTACGTGCGTATGTGTTATTGTGAGCAGGGAGGTGTACTGTAAGTAGAAGCCTTCGAACAAGGGAAAGTGGGGTAGAAGAAGGGGCAGCTGCTTTACTGCTGTTGTGTTAGAGGGTTGCTCGATTCAAGTCGGACTGGAAGTTAAGACACATCATTGCCGGAGAGCGGAATACAAAATGAGAACAGAGGTTCGTAGCACATTGAGGGCCAACATATTTCTGATTGATGGGCCTCTTCAACTCAGAAACTCCCTGATACCGTTATAATACCATCTACGTTGGCCACCTTCCCGTTACGGAAAAAAAATGGAGCTGAACAACAATGCCACCCCAGTGCAAACTCAATGCTCTTTACCGTATAGTATATACTGCCGCAACCTCTCCCTACAGTAGGAGTGTCAAATAAAAAACCCGCACTCGCCGTATTTTTGTTCGTTATACTTTAATCAAGTCATAACGGGAATGCTGATTTTGCCATTGAATTTTCTGCCAGTATGCCGTTGAAACGCCCCTTTGATTTTTACGTTGAACTGGCTTGTCGTTGATTTCAGCTTGCCACGCGATGGTTACAACGGCGAAGTGACACTGGGTACACAAGCAAATACACGCCCCCCCTCTTTATATTATATGCATATGTCGGGTTGGCGTCGGATGGCAACGATACCGCAAACCATGCCGCTCACTACTCGAGCTAGACACCAGAGTACCCTTTTGTTTTTTCGCGGTTGGGCACAGCTGATGGCCGAGTTATACATAGATCATCTGTGCGGGGTGGAGAACCTTCACTCCGCGAGAGGGGAATGATCTTACCACATACGATGGTGAGGCACCTAAGAGGCAGTTACATAGTACTCCCATTGCTGTCTCTGGAAGTGGCCACCCCGGAAATTAATTTAACTCATTGAAGCTGTCATGCATACGTAAGTGCGCCTCACAAGCGGTTCTTAGTATTAATAGGATGCAGCTCACCCTTCGTGCGACTAGCCAGACACCTCACGGCGCTTCGCGCTTGGTGCAAGCAATGTCTGCCTGGTCGGCGAAAACCCGACATGCTCCGTCCCGGCATCGTAGGGATGCGAGGGTCTATGGTCATACGACTACGGCCATGCATGATATCGAGTACCCCCCCCTACCCTTTGATGCACAACCCAACACGGAAAACCATACTGGTAGTATAATTGTTCAGAACACGTTGTCAAGCTGAAAATCACCACAGCGTCAGCTCAACAATACATCTACTTGCGGTTGCTGACCAGTCTCGTGGGCATCCCGACCCCCTCCCCGCCTCCCGCCTACAAAACAGGAAGATGATAAAATCAGCAAAAACAATCAGTACACTGTATGGACACAACGTAAGGAGCGCCGAAATAGTGGAGGTGTCTCTAGCAGAGGTGTCTCTAGCAGCAGTAGGAATGATACGTCGTCTCGAAAGGGATGCGAGGTCAACGGTCAACTGACTAAGGCAAGCAATGAGTGAGTACGCCCCCCCCCCCACCTTCCCTCCCGCCTCCAAACGAGGCCAAAAGATGGACGCGAGGTCCAAAAGCACCCTACCTCACCACCCGCTTCCCCAGGCGACCGGTAGCCCCCGCCACGAACACCCGCGACGGCTTCTCCGTCATCGTCGCAGCATCTCTTCGGCTAACACCGCTTGCCCTGGACGGTTCGCCGCCCGCGGTTGACGCCATGACTGCCGTGGCCGGAGACAACGCCGAGCCAAACCCGAACGCGGTAGCAGCGCCCAGACCGGAAGCTACCGCGATGCCCACGAGCAAGGTTTTGGACGCTGCCGCAGCCGCGGCAGCCACCGCGGGGGGCATTATGTTGGACCCTTGTCGGACCCGCATTAGAGTTGTTTTTATTCCTGAGCTGCCCCCGCGCGCGCCGAGAGGGAGCGAGAATGCACGACGCGGTGTCAGTGCGACCGAACATCATGTGAGCTTTCATCCCCCCCAAAAAAACAAGGGTGCTGCGTATTTCCGAAGAGAGGGGTGAGGTACAAAGATCGAGTCGCTTTTTATTTTATACCTGGTACTTCTTTTTTTTTATCCTCTGGTGGATTGTCAAAAGCAACGCTTGACCGTTTTAGGAGAACTGCAGTCCCGTTTTGGGCACGAACTACTTAGAAATTCAACGGTTCGTCCCCGAAAACGGAACTGCACTCCTAGAAGATATAATCGCCTAGCTGTCACTTCTGCAGGATCTCGCGCAGCAGGACATCTGTGTAACCGTCGTCAGCTAGTGACTGTGCGTTTGTTCATAATTTGGAGAACTGGATACACTATTAATACCAGGTGCATAGATTAATACCAGGTGCATAGCCCCTTTCGAGTGTCAGCAGTACAGTAGGGGTTGGAGGTCCCTCATATTCCATCGTCCCTTTATCAGCTTTATCAGAGTTGGTACGGGCCCCTTCTATTAAAAATAAAGGAATGTGGTGGGCTAGAACGGTGCTCAGAACCCGGCGCGCAGAAGTCTGAGGCATCTCATACATCGTTTTGCCGTACCGCGGGGTGTCTTAGTAGGGGCTACTTACCGTACGTGAATCTCGGTCGGCGGACGCAGAGTTGTCTTCAGGTCACACGAAAAAGGCTCCGGTTTTTGGGCGCCGTCAAAATTACCAGTGGTAAATTGTCTTCGCGCGTGAAATGACATCGGCACATCATAATATACCTGGTACCTGGTACGTACCAGTGCGACACCCGCAGTGCAGACGCCTAGACAAAACGTCATACCGGGAGAACTCGTACTGCCGTACACGTCGACCTGGCTACTCGCTGTCATCCTCGACCCCGACTAAAAATTGGTTGAGTTGGGTTTGTTTTCCAACCTACAGCAGCATTTATTAATAGGCGGCTCCGCCGTAGTAAGGACCCGCGATGGGAAACAAAAGTCATGCTTCCCCCGGTGTCTACACAGCATACTTTGTTCTGATTTACTATGATATGTTCCCCCGTAACAGAACCGGCACACAGGTCCTTGTGTCCTTTTGATGGTCACCGGCTAGGATTGTCGCAATGAGCTTTTCTTATACGGGTACTGCTGTGAGATCAACGACGACAGCGGCAAGTGTCATAAAACACCAACGCCAACAGCAACAGCAACAGCAGCAGCAACAGCAATAGCAGCAGCAACACCGGCGCCATCAACATCAATACTGTTGTTGAAAGGGCGAGCACCAATAACACCAGCGCCGGAAACAACAACAGCAGTAACAACATAACACCAACACCAAACACAAACATAGGCCACAATAGCGACAACAGCAGCGCCAACCACAGCAGCACCAACAACAGCAACAGCAACTCCAGACACCTAACAGATCATGATCTACGGCTACAGCTAGTAAATCACCTACTGCTGTAACAATAGATCATCGCGATCCTCACCCGCCGTTACGGAATGTTGTGCATGTTGTGCATCTATTAATACTATATCTGTCAAATACAGATCCAACTCGCAGGAAACATATCTGTCAAATACAGATCCAACTCCCAGGAAACATGTGCTCGTCTACGCTCGTACCATCCTGTGCGTAGATCCTGATGATGCAGATTTTAGGCCACGTTTTACGGCTCCCACCAACGACATGGGCTATTATTAATAATAGATCATACAAGATCAGTGTCTTCTCTGATACGAAAGACCTAGATCGTTTCTTGGGGATATGATCTATCTGATCTGTGCGATGTGTGAACAACTCTCAGTGTAGCAATGAGTTGTCAGTGTCAGTGTTTCAAAGGGTCGGTTGTACGTACGAGTACAACTCGCTGTGTGGCAAAAATTATCAAAGTATCTCAACCCACACGGGACACGGGACTGTCGAAAATTGAGAAAATCGAAAATTCAACGTCAGACGCACATCGTACCAGGTACATGACTGATTCACATGGAACATTGTTGGTGCTGTCGTACGAGTCTAAGAGCCCCCCCCAAAGAGAGGCACCGACAGATGCGCAAACAGAGGCAGTCGTAGAGGCGTACAGTTAAGCATGGCCCGCTCGCTCGTGCGATGGGCAGCGGCACTAGCGGCCGGCAAGACTGGGTGCTGTTTTTATGTTAGTACTGCTGCTGTGTACTGCTGTTGTTACGGTACACACATGCGAGTACTACTGCTGCAGAGTCAGCCCTGAACAAGCAGTGCGAACACGTGACCAGTGCCTGTTATCTTGAATAAGCCAACGAGATGAAACCAACAGGATGCGATTGCACCACTGATGAGGTAGCTGGCTACGCAGCTTGTCAGAGAGCACAACCTCACCTCCCACAACTGCTGGCTAGTGACGGCTCCAGCGTCGGATTGAACTTGCTGCGTACGTAAAAGTTTGGATTTCGTATAGATACTGGAAACGTTTCAGAACCACTGGGAGCAGGGGACGTTTGTACAGCACACAACGCTAGAAGGAAATATGTCCCCTGTCCCCCGTGTAGCTCCGAGGCGAGACCGTATGCCACCCCACCCACTCGACGACGTTTAGGATTTTTGTTCGTTTTTCTTTTTAATTCGGGTGGCACTGCGCGTGTTGAGGACGACAGTAGCTAGCGTGGGGGGGGCTGTCTTGATCTGTTCCTTGGTGCCGTTTGCGGTGCCTCGTGTATGTTGAACCAAGGAAGACGTTCTTTGGACTGAAAACAAAACGCTCGGACTCTCTTTTTGAAGGGCCAAGCCTATGACAAGCAGCTGGAATGTGTCAAGATGTGTTTGTTGTTGTTGTTATTGTTGTTGTTCCCACATTAACTCACAATACAATGCAGTCCGTGGTCGCAGGACAGGCTCCAATAACTCTGGAGTGGAAGAAATACCTCATTGACAAGTAAAACAGAGGCAAAAAACAAAAAACAAGCATACGATCGTACGCAGCATACAGTTTTGGGGTCTCCCCCGCTGTAGTTATTTTACGAGAAGAAAGCGGATGTGTCCCATTATAGTGTCTGCTTTCCAAATGTTTGAGTATTTTCGATAATACTATATACCCAAGATAAGTTGCGGAAACACGCGAATCTTTACGTTTGAATGATTGCTACCCGACGTGCGAAGGATCAGCCGTATATTCAGTACCTGGTAGGTAAATAAATGTGTAATATTTCTATAGCTGCTCCTGCTGGCCGGCTGGAACGGGGGGGGGTTCTTGCTCGCGGAGTCTTCTGAGTGGGGACAATATTTGTAAAGAAATGTTAGAATATCGGGGAAATCCCTTGGGTGACACGTGACGTGAATAATTGTTGTTTATTGAAGAGGATTTTTCCAAGGGTGTGTGTGTGTACAGTAGTGATATATACTCCGGTATATCTCTGGTATATTATTTACCCCGGTATTTACCCGGTTATTTACCCGGGTATCCACCCGGGTATGACCCACGTATGTCCAAGTTTGGAGCCCCGAGCACCCCATCCATAGTGTATGCCCTACTAAGCACGCCCTTGTTTAGAAGCGTTCCGGCTCGTGGAAATTCCCGTATATGACACTCGACGTTATTAGTGTGACGTCACTTTCTATCTATGAAATATCCCGCTTCGACGATAGCCTTTGCGGGAGGAATAATGGCGTGTACACGGAGCAATGGTGGCACGAACTTGTACTTTTGAAAATATATTTTTTTAATTTTACAATGCAGCAGTACGTCGTACGTATTAATAGTGCGATTCAGTTTCGGCGTTGGGCGGTACTGGACGAACTCGCGGTTGATTTGACTGCCTGCGCCTGCAGGCAGGTCTTCATCAGCGCCGAGATCAAAACAGTTGTATGTGCTTTATGTGCTTGCCGCGAGAGGCGGCATTTTGTGGCAAAACTCGATTATAAGCGAGCAGTGGGAATGCTGAACCGTAAGCGCTATAAAAGAAGGCTCGTACCGGGGGTGTATTCGATAGGAGAGATGTACTCGACTTCATGCATGGCCGTAGTCGTATGACTATAGACCCTCGCATCCCTCCAATGCCGGGACGGGGCATGTCGGCCTTGCACCGACCAGGCAGACATTGCTTGCACCAAGCCCGAGGGGCCGTGAGGCATCCGGCGAGTCGCATGAAGGGTGAACTGCGCCCTACTAAGAACCGCTTGTGTGGCGGACTTGCATCCTACATGTGCCGGGGGCGGTGGGGTACTGTAAACGCTTGGGACCACTGCTTTTGTCCTGGAAGTTACTGTCGGCTTTGGCGGACCCTGCGGGTTAAGCTGGAACGTATAAACGACGACAGAAAACAAGTACAGCAGGGCAGATCAAGTATTGGATTAGAAAATTGCATCGATCAGCGCTTAGGGTTGTCGTGCTTGGTCTGACGTTTTGCGCTGTAGTCTCGTTCCATAGCGACTGAAAGAGATCTACAGTAGCTGCATCATTGTGGTAGTTGAAAGACCTCGTCGCCGCCATCACAATTTATGGTCGTCAATCTGGTGCCTGTTAAAGCCACCGTGCAGGATAGCGTACAATATTTTCATTGTTGAATAGGGTGACCGCTTGTGGCAAGTAGTATCACTTCGAGTTTCGTAACAGTGCCTGGTACTGGTATTTATGTGATCACATTTTGTTCTAACGGAAGCATTCAGTTTCATCGTGCTTGCGAATATGACATCGATATGGGTTTGAATATTCGGTGCACGCGTACGGTTGCTCATTGTTTTGCACCAGATAAGATACTGGGACGCGTGTAGCTAGTTTTGTGTTCCAAGTGCAAACGGGTATGCGCCCAACGCTCCGGACGCCGATGCGGGGGTGTGCTCTTGAACGCACCCAAGGGCTGCCTAGTCATGGGTACCCCCCATCTCGATGGATTTTGCTGCCAAAGGGTCTTTGGGGATAGCCGGTTGACCACGTGAGTGTATGCCACGAGGTTATGAGGTACCTTGCCCAAACGTCAATGGATTGGCACAGGCTGCGGCTCTTGGAGCCAGACCGATTCAACAACACTATAAAGGCAAGATACTGAAACAGCACTCAGATAACGTGGCAGGGTGTTGGCCGACGGTTTATCCCTCTCGCTTAATGCGAAGCCGGGTATCGGCGTGTGAGCGGCATTCATTATCGTGAGAGCCGTCGTAAGATACAGGTCTCCAACCAATTCACTGGACACCATCGTGGGTGGGGTGGGTCGCTGCGCTGCTTCAGGCTCTCGACAAATTCAAGGGCTTCCCCCCCCGCTAAAGCCACGCATGATGGCATGGATATACACCCCTCCCACATCACGTGGAAATTCGGAGCTCTCTAAAAACAATGATCCCGGGTGGTTTTTGTCGTTCGTCGTCATTTTGCCTCTTTGCGTGTTACGCACACCTCCGCCGTGCCCACAGGGGTACTCCCATCATTATTATTGTTCGAAAAGCCTCCCACGATACGATACTCGTCAGTAGTAGTGAGAAATGAGCAGCTTCGTTTTCGCATGCCTTATGAACCGGTTCGTGGTCGTATGTACGCTGTAGGAACGATGCATGCTGCACTTGTCCATGCCGTGCGTTATGGCATTGCTACATTAATAGAAGAAGACCGGTAAAACCGTAGGGATAAGGTCGACCCCCTCCCCCATCCGCTCTCTGCTGGCGGTGGCGTGATGTCGCCTTTCGACGTTTGACGTGTTTCGGGTCCCGTTAGGATAGGCTTCCTTCTTTCCACCTTTTTGTTGGCGTGCCTTCGCGAAGCCTCGCCGTTTTGAGGTAGGTGTGGGAGTTGCATATGACGAGCCGCATGTTCGATTCATGCTCTAGTTCGTGGAGCCGATGTCTCCGTGCAGCTGCCACACTTCTGCATACCAGTACATGCGCGTTCCATCCAGGTGGGCTAGTGTGATGATGTTTCCCTGGGAAGGCCGGTAACGCAAAATCTTGGGGCAAGAGATGGGTCGCTATCGCTTCTTAGCACCCTCGAGACGTAGTCACGCCTTGATAGTATATACTACGGGAGTTTTGTGCCTGGCGCCTAAAGCCTACCCCCCGACCCTAACCCGAACCCTATGCCAGTGATGGATGTTGCCCTTATACCAATAGGACTGCAGTCTCCGTTCCGGGGACAAACCAGTCTAATACCCGAGTGGTTTGTCTCCAAAACGAGACTGCGGGCGGGCGTAAAAGGGTTTAGGCTCTCTATCCGTAGGTTGATGGGACCGGCTTGGATGCTGCGACTGGAAAGAGGTTGACTCGGGTGCTGTGGCTTGGAAATACCCTAGGCGAACTAAGTAAGCGGCTTCAAATATACCCCTCAGCCAATCAGAAAATTCCCACTTTAGGAAGATTCCCTATCAATAAATCGGCCAATCAAGCAGTGCTGGTATCCCCTTGACGATCATACGTAAAAGGGGGGGGTTTTCGACATATATATATACCTGGTATATATATATATATATATATATATATACCTGGTATATATTTGGAGGCGTTGTTATCTAGGGGCAAAAGCCGAATTTTGAAGGAGCGCATTTTTTCCCAAGAACCTCGTACGGATATATATGCGAACCATTCGCGAGCCGGTAACGGTGACACTCGCATCCCAGCATATTTAATGTTATACCAGGTCCGATAGTCGTTACGTAAAATGTACACGGTGCTAACAAATAAGGTTCCATTTCGAGCTTAAGAAACCGAAGATAACGCGAATAGTTAAGAGTGCTATGACAGCCGAACTCCACCATCATCACAGTCTGATATAATTCTCTTGGAACCATCGACTTTTTTTTTCTTATTTTTTTTCTCATCCCATTCATTATCTTCGCACATCTTCTCCTCTCTCTCCTTCCAACTCGTAACTCGGATCCGGGGTCACATAGCAGGCTCTTCTCCCCCCTTCCCGCTACGGTACGTGCCTTCAGTTTTATCGCGAGAAGATTTCAGCCTTTTCTTTTCCCTCGTCGACTCGCATCGAATTGTGCATACCCACGCTGCAAGGCGCTCTCAACCATTGAATCCTTTTTTATTTTAATTTTTGCAAATAAAGTCAAATGTCCGACCCACCTGGGGCTCGAACCCAGGACTCAAACAAGTAGAATTCGAGGGTAACCACTTGAACCACCGGGGCGATCGACTAAACCACACACGTTGACAGCAGTTATACACATATCTACCTGGTACGCTGCTGCTGCCCAGCGAGTGCTTACTTACAGTCGTAAACCTCCTTCGTAGCATTGCTGCTGCTGATTGGACACCTCCCTCGCCACCCCAGTAGCCCGGGGTGGTACGTGCGGCCTATGCTGTACAGTCGTCGCAAATATCGTTCGTTTCGCTCTTCTCGCTCGTTCGATCGTGGCCTTCGCTCAGTCGCCACCGTCGATCACACCCGCCCGCCCGCCCGCGCGCGCGCCCGGTGTTTTGTTGGCGGCCTGGGACCATCTTCGTCGGTCGGTGGGTCGCACGCCGTAGCCCGCTCGCTCGACCGATCGCTCGCTCGATCGCGCCGACGCTCTTGCCTTCTTAGGGTTTTGAGTTCTACATTCTCGACATTTCTTCGTCTTTGTCTGTTACGGCGTAGACTGCTGTACGCTTACGCGGTCGTCCCGTTGCACGCCCATCTTAACTAACCACCCTCTCCAAACTGCTCCCCTTACTACGCTGGTCGTTGTTTTGTGGCGTGACATTGACCACAGTTTCCGATCACAGTCGGCGTTTTTTATATTAACTGTGGTGGTTCAGACTGTGCTCTCAGGCTGCTAGAATATACCCGTGGACGCCTCTCCTGAACATCCCTTTCAGCCGCGCCTCTTACAACGCTGGGCGGTGTCTTCAGCGTGGTGCAGGGCCCGATCCGAATATCCAGCGCCTCTCCGATGGGTGTCGGCAGTATTCCGGCGAATCGACAGCCAAATATTTTTTCACGGGAATGGGGGAGGAGGAGAAAGAGACACACGATGAGAACCAAAAAGGGAGGATACGTTTACACTATCATTCATTGTTGATACTGCAAAGGTCGGTGCTGCAGTGCAGCGTATACTTGCCATGCTTGTTTGAAAAGGTTAAACCACGGAGCTACTCAGTCAGGATGATTGAGGATATCAGTGGTTCAACCTTTACCAAACAACAAAATATGTTTATTTGGGCTCGATACGGCCTCCCGCCGATATCACCCTCCGAGGTTGATCAAGCTCCTAATCAGCGCCTGTTTTTTCGTTCGTATGGCCCCCCTCCCTAGTCGTGTGTTCTAATACTCATTAGGTTTACTCCGCAAGAAACTCTCTGGCCGAGTGATTTTTTTTTGTCGTGGTTCTCTCCACTTGGCTTCCCTTTTTTCTACCCACCGCAGAAAAAGCGGAAATACGACTTCGGGCGGGACTCGAACCACGGACTTCTTCTTTTTTATTTCGAGATATGAGTAGCGACTGACTGAGTCGAAAGTGAAGAGAACAGTTTGAGTGAAAGAACGCGCGATCGTCGACTAGGGAGGGGGGGCACATGAAGGAAAAACCAGGCGTTGATTAGGGCATTGATCGACCCTTGAGGAAGTTATCGGCGGCAGGCCGTATCGAGTCCAAAGGCCCTCCTGTTGTTCGTTCATCAGGGCAAGCTGCATAGCTGTCACCGCAACTAAAATACTCCATCGCAATCAGCACAACCAGTGGTCGCCAACGTGGTGCGACTCTAGCACTTATTGTTTGCGATTTGTCTCGCCTTTTGTTTTCAATTCCAACGATGGAAATCGACCAGCAGTGGAAATATTGAACCCTATCGGTGATAAAAACGGAGGTATTTACCGGGGGGAAGGGGGGGGGGGAGGAGGAGGGATGACACACTTTTCATCACGGGCGTGTCTAGAAGGTTGTTGTGCGTTGTAAAAGCTCCTGCGGGAGGAGCTAGAAACTAAAGGTGACGGATCGAAAATTACTGGAAGTAAAAGTGTTGATTGGGAAAATCATGAAAAACAACCAGTACCAGTGCCAGTGACTCTTGTCTCTCTCACCGGCCGTCATTGTCGGGATGCCTCTCACGCGGCTGTCGCGGTAGAAGATTGGAAGGTCACTTGCGATATAGCTGCGGTCACCGAGCTCATTCGTTTATGTTTCACAATAAGAAGGCCACTCTAAAACACACAGCGTCGCAGGTATACGACTCTTGATAGTGGTGTGCTGGTACACAACAGACGAAGAAGCAGCAGCGGCAGCAGCGAGCAACAGCCGTCCGAGCAGAGTACAACGACAGCCGGGCAGCACCATATTAGTGTCCGCGGCAGCAGTACTGCTGGTGTTCCTGAGAGTTCACGAATAGGTTCTCCTCCTCGAGTTGAAAAAAACACCAGCAAAAATTGTAGCAAAACCCTCTATTACAACGGAATACTTCGAAGTAAACGTCTGTCAGGAGCGTTTTTTTTGGAGCCGCTTTCTTTTTCGTTCCCCCACAGTTGCCGCTTTTTCTGTGTCTAGTCAAAGCCTAGCAAGCGTGACTCACCTTTTTTGGTTTTGCAAGAATCGGCGGGACGTCAGCTTCGGTGGTGCGGCCTCGAGCAGGGGTAGCTGGCGAACTGCCAACCCTCTTTTGTACACAACCTATTGCTACTGTAGGGTTAGTTTAAGTCAAGTGTGGGGTGATGTTTGCAGTTCTAAAAGGGGCCTGTTCTGCATCATGGCCGACACAATAACGGTACGCATGATCCCCGTGCCGACATCATGTCGAGTCCAGCCGGAAGGGGCAGAGGAAGGGGTTCTGACTCGATCGTGTGTCATCAGCTGCACGTGAATACCATACGATACCCGAGGTAGAGCACCCGCTGAGACGATCATGTAACCTGCTTTTCTCCAGAACAATGAGGGCACGCGCAAAAAAGCGATGAAAATATGTCGCGTCGCTGGGCGTATTCACAGTGCGCCCTCCTCGTAGTCGAGAGAATCATTTTGTAAGTTCGTTCGAGGAGGTGTGGTATATTATCACCCTAGTGTGATAGTCTCATATAGTGCGATACGGTAGGTGCACGAGCACGAGCGGACTGTAGCCCACGATTGATGTTGATAAGAGCTAGAGGCCACGCTTGACAATACTACGGGTATTGGGGGGAAAAAACATATGATCCGTAAAATTATGGGCCGAGAAGATAGCACGACGCGATGGCCTGTCGCCCGTCTCACGCTCCCCTCATCTGCAGGCTGCAGCGATGCTGAACAAATTGTGCGCAAACCCAACAAAAAAAAACGAGGTATCACGCCCCCAAAAGAAGCAGCAGCCCCTCCCTATACAGAAAAAATAGCGTCTGCTAGCATATCTTGCGCGTTCTATCTGAACAAGGGGGATGGAGTCGTGACAAAAACAGACCAAAAACCGATATCTACGCCCCGACAAGCAGCAGCCTCAAATTGAATCAAGCGTGGGGACTCACTCCATGGCTGCTACCTAACGTATCTCCGCGATTTTCCTGGTACTCATCGCTCAGAGTTATCACGCAATGGGCGCTACTTACGCCAGATGGCGACCTGCTCCCCCAAATGGCCCAGAATCAAAAGCAAAAGCGCTTTATCGTCACCGCGCCTGCAGACAGACAAAGTGCGACGTCAAGTAAACCCGAATAAAAATACTTTATTCTTATATCCTTACGTCTTGTCAACGCTACTTGCAACTACTTAGACTACTTTACTATTTACTTTGCGCGAATACCCAATCGATGCAACAAGACAACCCCCCGAATACAACGGCATAACTTGACGTACAACTTGACGTCGGTATACCGGCCAGCGGGAACCCCAAGCCCCGTACCAGGCACCATCATCACCACCGTTCCTTGCGGTAGCCTTGGGACGACCAGAGCACAAAAAACAGGCCTACAAGCACGCTCGTTCGCGGGAAATTGTCTATGATGTACGCAGCGAAACACTCCGCGCTGATGCGTCTTAGGGCACCAAAAACACTTGGCCACACAAAGAACAAGAGGAGCGGATTCCCTGGCTCAATACACGCTGCTGCACGCAAGCACAACACACGAACAATATACAGCGAAACACAACAAAATACATACCAAGCAGCACGCCGACCTTAGGCAAACGCGAATACAGCGAACACAGCATGCACGTACGTAGCGAAAGTACAAGGCAGCACCCCAGCGCGCTCTATCGTCTCTCTGGACTATTCGGCCATTCAATCAAAGCAGTCGGGTCTGTCTTCCCCACGAATCGAGAAGTTTTGGCCAGAGGACGACAACACCACCCTGAGAGCATGCACCGACTGCAGTCATCGGTAGGATAGACCCGCCACCCAAAAACGAACTGCACGCACCGCACCGCACCGCACCGCGAAGCACCGTGCACAGAGCGGCATTCGCCACGTACAACACAAAAAAACAAGGGTATGGGCAGAAAAGAAAAAATAACGTATCAGTCGACGTCAGCACACTTGGGCATGAAACAAACCGCACCACTGCACACAACAACACTTCTTCCCCACGAATCGAGAAGTTTTGGCCAGAGGACGACAACACCACCCTGAGAGCATGCACCGACTGCAGTCATCGGTAGGATAGACCCGCCACCCAAAAACGAACTGCACGCACCGCACCGCACCGCACCGCGAAGCACCGTGCACAGAGCGGCATTCGCCACGTACAACACAAAAAAACAAGGGTATGGGCAGAAAAGAAAAAATAACGTATCAGTCGACGTCAGCACACTTGGGCATGAAACAAACCGCACCACTGCACACAACAACACATCACAGGATCACAGGACATGTCTGCCGCACGGCCGGGCAGACAAAGGCAGGCGATGACGCAACGCGCGCACCAATACTTACGGTACATATCAATGCTATTGACGTTGCGTACAAGCACTACAGCCCTTTTTTAGAGTTGCTACTCCCGAGGGGTGAACTGCTAACATGTTATGGGCCTCGTTAGCGAGCGACAGCAATAACGGAGCGAGGGAAAGCATTATGAGGTCCAGAGCCACTACTCCTTCAACTGCTACCGCTTTAACTGCTAGCTGGTGCCGCTAGTACTGTTCCTACTGCTACTGCTTCTGTTGCTGTGTTGCTCTTAGCGCTGCTGCAGTTAGCGCTGTTGCTGTTACCACTGCTGCAGATACCACTGCTATGCAGCTGCTGCTGCTACAACCGCCACCATAGCTGCCACTGCTGCTCTCGCTGCTGCTACTGCTGCTGCTTCTACAGCTTCCCTCTCTACCCTCCAAGCCGGAGCCAACACAACCTCCATATAACACAGATCGACCAAAACCGCCACCTCAGTCAAGTAAATTTGGCCTCACCGTAACCGGGTGATAGAAGGCACGTTACACCTCCACTCCGCACGCCAGCCGGCGTTCAAGCCGTATCGCACTAATTTACGAAGACATCGTCACACTAAACGTGTCCGGCAAGGACTCATGATGTCAGCAAGGACTCATGAGGTCAGCAAGACGCCACGAGGCCAGCAAGAAGCCACGGCTAGTCGAAGTCGGGATGTTGCGCCGTTCAGGCTTCCGCCTTGGCGATACCAATGTCAATCGCAGTGCCCCAATGCCCTGAGACAACTGGGGATACAATGCTACCTTAAGCACCCTCAAGTTCAAGCCCAAGGCACTCTACCACCGCACTCCCCCACCTCTAGCTGCGCCACGTTTCCGGCCCGTGTCGTAGAGCTGAGCTACTTGCACGGAAGCAACGCACAAAAAGCATTGTGGAGCAAAGCGTATTCACACGGTAGACCCAAGCTAAAAACATAATAGCCCCCCTACACACGTGGACCGTCGAGCTACGCATCTTCACTTGCACGGGAACAAAGCGGGAGGAACCAAACTGATCACCTCTTGCGACGCCAAGCTACTTGCCTGGAATAAAGCTAAGCTGCTCGCTCGCAACAAAGGAGGTACGCTTGTAACTGAAAACCTCGGCACTGCTTCACTCCACTCACTGCCCCTCACGCGATGCGTTCGGTCTCGGCAAAGTTGGCGGGGTAGTCGGGTTTCCCGACACATACTTTCTGTTTGAAGCGTCGGAGGGCGCTGTTAACAAACCGGGTTGACACGCAGAGCATGAAGGCATTCCGCTTCGCAGACCTCGGGGTTATGCTCTCGTACTTGGCGCCGGGGTGCATCTGTCGGTGGGCACAGCAGGAATGGATAGTAACACATTGTATCGTTTTAATTTGTGTTTCGTGTCGTTCCGTTTTGGGTTTCCAGCTATTAACAAACAGTGCTTGTCCGGGGTTGGCTTGGCTTATTGTGGTTTGGTTTGGATGTGTCTGGTTTGGCGGAAGTTTGGTTTGGTTTGGTTTGGTTCGGTTCGGTAAATATACTTCTGCACCTTGTGGGCCAAATGGCAAGGGCCCACTACAGGTCGAGGTACCAAGTGGGCAGTGCGGTGCGGTGCAGTGCGGTACAGTGCAGCGCGGTGCGGTTCGGTTCGGTTCGGTTCGGTTCGGTTCGGTTCGGTTCGGTTCGGTTCGGTTCGGTTTGTCTGTTGGTTTGTTTTGCCCTGTTTTATTAGGGGAATACGCGATGCCGGCAGCACAGGGTCACCCGCCCATCTTCAATGCTTGCCAGCGCGAAACGAAAAAAAACGCGAAACCAAAGCATGAACAAACGGCTCATAACGAAACCGAGCGCAACTCTAGACGACATAGCTGTAGCTTCTAGCTTCAGATTGAAGACGATACCTTGAAAGCGTGGGTTTGGACGTCCATCGGGGGAGCCTCGAGCAAAGGTGTATCGCACGACAGCTGGTCGTATCCGTCCTCCTTGCGGTACCGTCTGACAGTGCAGCGACGTGCAGTGCATTCATCCATATAGGAGAGGAGATGAGATCAACGACGAGCACATCAAGCGGCAGTGTAAACAGCAGGTCAAGAAATTAGGCATTGCAGCACGTCATGACCAAATACTTCGGGGGGGTAAGTATTACGTAACGCATACGTAGTAATACATAGTAGTACACAGCAATACACACATAGTAATACACACAGAGTAATACACAGTAAAGCAGAGTCATCACAAACTACGATAGACCCACCGACTATGCTATATCCCCTACTGTATGTTTACGCACCATATTTGGTTTTGATTACTACTATGGCTGAGATGTTTCCCTCTACCAGAGTGTAGGGTAGAGCACATCCGTAGGTCTAGAAGCCACAGTGCGGCTGCACACGGCTGCACTCCATCACACTGCAGTGCACTGAAATTATATTCCACTCTACCACACCCGAATCCACTCCACCAACCTCCATTCCCTTCCAATCTATTCGACAGAACACAAAACACAACACCATGCCTTCAAAACGCTAATTTTTTTTGTAATATTTCTACTTGTACACCGTAGTTGGCCAGTGCGAGTGTCAGCGTCTCTACCAGTTGTACAGCATGGTAAAACCTCGCTTCTCTGTCCTACGTACTCTATTCTCCTCATAGGTCCGCCACTCTGCACTACACCACACTAAATAAAACTTCCGTAAATAGCACTACAATCATGCTCCTATGAATATTAATACTACCGCGTGCGAATGGCGACCGGCCGTTCCTGCCAGTGCCACCACTAGTGTCAATGGCCTCGTCAACAACGTTGGCGGTTCAGCAGCAGGCTGACGGCTTACGCACCTTTTATTGAAGAGCCACGCTCCCACGCGGTACATGTGGCAGTAGTGGATGAAGAACGGCATCCGGTCGAACGACCGCACATCCACGCTCGCGTCGTCTTGAGCTGCAAAATAACAAAAAAAAAAAAAACGAGAAAGCAATCAATCACTGAATCGACCACTCCATCAGTCTGTCAAACAAACCAATTCGTCAATGAATCGATCGATCAATCAGTCTGTCGAACAAACCAATTCGTCAACGTATCGATCGACCAATCAGTCGAGATTGAGCAAGCGATCATAACATTCAGCCAAACACGCAAAACAAAACAAAAAACAACAAACAAACAAATAGGCCAATCAAACAACCAACCAACCATTCGATCAAACAAACCAAGAGACAAACAAAACAAACACACAAAGCGAACATCGCCGTCGGTCTCATTTGGTCTATCGCATCACGCCAATCACGCCACACCACTCCTCGCCCGGGAGCAACCCAATCTGACCGGACTGGTGAGTCTTGCAGCACGTATATCTCGAAAGGCGCCACGGTGGGTTTTCCTCTGCAGGGCACCGTGTTTTCGGTTGTTCCCATGTAGAGCTGTTCACGTGTTCAACATGGTCATCATGTGGACTACAGCAGTACACGTATTTAACGCCACTCTGCCCAGAACTACACCTCCCGTTTCATACTATTACGGGGGGCCATAGTTTACAGGACTAAATATTGTTAGTAAAAATGGTTAAACATATAGGTTTTTATGTATATCATAGGTCCTGTTAACTATTGTCCCCCGTCATAGCATCAGAGTCCCGACGGGGACTACACAGCAGTAGTGGCCTAACCCTCTATATTGCCGGTCAAATCGCTTGGCACATTAGATGGGATGAATTATTCACAGTGCGGCCGTGAGCGGAATGTGCCGGTGCCGACATACAGTACTGCCGGTGTGATGGCCTGGTACATATTATACTGATATTATAGAGGCACTACATGCCGGCATCAACGAGCGACCACATCAGAGCCCAAGCGGGGGTTACTCTTTGGTCACGTTATAGTCCGAAACGGAGATAATGTCCAACACCAGAGTCCTGACGGGTATCATGATATTAACATCGTCTGAAAAGAAAAAAAAAGAAAAAAACAATCAACACTTGTTACTATTCGAAGAAAACTATTGATAATACACTATTAATAATACAGCTCACGCAGTATGAACATGGAAGTGGAAGTATCGCCTCCTACAGTAAAAAACACACACACAAACAATTCACACCACGACCCTCCCTCTACTATGGAACGAACGTTATACCCCTCCTCCCATTGATACTGCGGCCCTCTTTTGCTGCATTAGCAAATTACAACCCGACCTCAACCCGGCGACAAAGGCAACCGAGCGTAATGAAGACACAACCAGAGTTCACACGCGGATCATATTCCCATCATATCGCAAAACGGGGGGTATGTTCCATTCTTAGCACAACTGTAGACTATCAGTAAAACGATATCGTAGATCCACTATATAATCCTTGCGGTTTTGGAGACACGCCTTAGTCCAAACCGAATACCGACAGGAAGTGACGACGTCATATGCATATACCATAACCTATAACATCGGTCCAAGCAGGCCAGTCTGCTGGGGGGGGGGAGGGTAGGGAGCTTTACCGCACGCCGGCAGCATGATGGCGGCACGTGGCGATACTCGCACTGCACGTCAGGCTTTTCCTATTGATAGGCAGTCGACACTCGCAACCGCACTCTGCACTTTTAGAGTGCCACACCCGAGTCCGAAACTGTCGTCAACACATAACAATGCCTATCACAATCACGATCACCAAGGCCAAACCAAATTTGGCATGCGCTTTAATGCCGGCGCCGCACGTGTTTTCCATGTGGATGCTCCACCGCGCGTTCCAAGCCCCCACCAGAACGACCGACATTGGCCAACCGCGCGTCTCAAGGCCACAGCATCACCAACGACTCTGACATCAAAACCATGGTCGTGTATGCAATCCTGTTCGCTGCTGTAGATGGACTGATACGTCATGGTAATGGATAATATAATGCCAGTCTATAGAGAAGGTGGAAAAACGTTTTGCTCACGCTCGATGCCGACGTCGCACACGTTCTCCATGTGGTGGTCAACCGCGTCCCACGGCTCGTAGTCCACCTGCGCGCCGAGACATAAAAAAATAAATTAATTAATACCTGGTACCAAGAAAAAACGAGAGGAGTTTCACCCCTTTCACGACGAGATTGTTGGCTTCCGTGCTTCGGCCGACCCTCGATTATGGTCGGCGCGAGATCAGGGTGCCACAAGTGGACTGAGCCGAGAGGTGATCAGCGCTATTCACGGGCCATGACCCCACCCGCCGGTCGGGTCAGGAAATCTTAAACATTTCACCCTGGTCGGATGGGATCGGATCGGGTCGAGTCGGATCCGATCGAGTCGGGTCAGGAGATCGTCAAAATCTCACGAGTCGCATTGGAGTCGGGTTTTATGACCCGACCCGACCCGACCCGACCCGCGAGGTTAGACTCGACCGGTGAATAGCCCTGCTATGTAGATGTATACCTGGTATGTTTAGACCCAAGTGGGATGATCGGGGTGCTATGAGGGTGTCAAGCGGCACAGGGATGCAAGTAATATACGTTGTACGTTGACCTAGGCAACATCCCGAACCATCATCTTTACCACCTACGAGGGCATATCCCAACAAAATCGTACCAGGTACGCGCTACTGGACAAGAAAATACAAACAAATTACGCGCTGTAGGCGCGAAAAGATAATTGACGGATACGGCAGGCTGTGTTCAGTGGGAGACACCCCGCAAAAACATCGAGTCTCTCCTTTGCAAAATAAACTACTGTTACTGAGATTATAGCTCTAACCCCAACCCTATTATTGTTACAGGACAGGACAGCTGTGACTACTGTGACAAGAAACAGCGAAACTGGTCACGGCCGAATTTCTTATTTGAGCATGGGTGCATTCTATACTGCCGGAATTTCAGTGCTGTATAAATACTCCCGCTGAATGTGAATACCAGTAGTACTTTCCTGTCAACCTCAGTCTGCCATTCATTGCTTGTTCTCGCAGTGGGTGTATTGTATCAGGTACTATGTTAATACACGTCCCGATACTTGGCAGTGATACAGCGTGATATAGCGTCCCTCGATTGCGTAAACAATTAATCCACTCTATTGCTAGGACGAAGCAACAAGCTTTCTTCGTCAACCAGCCACTTTCATCTACTCGTAGATCTTCAAAGCCATTGGTCATCGTAGTGCAGTACAACATAACTCGGCGTCAACCTTTTCAGCTCACAGCTAAGTCGTTTTATCGTCTCCCTCTGAATACATGTATGCCCAAATGCCTATAGTACGGGAGGGCATAGAAATGCAGAGTAGTACATAGCAGTACATACTGCTGTAGTAATACACACTGCTGTAGTAATACATACCTGGTAGCACTACATAGTAATAGTAATACGTTGTACTTACACAGTATTGTTAATACGTACTGTAGGAATACATACCCGGTAGTAATCTGAGCCCACTATGAATACATGCATCTTTATGTTCTACGTTCACACATGACGTTTAATTGTCAATAACTATTCACTACTGTAGTGTGTTTGCTCCCTCCTGTGGTTGAATGGAGTGGTGTCGTTCGTTTTCGGTAGCGAGGGTATTGACGCGGTATGAGTGCCCCGATCTCGTACCAGGCAGAATAATACCATGTAACATGTACCATGTACCGCTACTGCTCTTGCAATCAATCTACTGTAAACAGACATGTGCTGCAGTAGCCCACTGTACTGTAAAACACACCTTTTCGTTCTCGACGGCGACTTTATTGAAGCGGCAGCGCCCCAACTTCGCAGGAAATAACTACTACCACAGGTAAAAAAAAAGAGGTGCTGTGCTTGTATTCCACTGTACAGTAGTGACCTACTGTAAACGGGTATTGCTGTGACAAATCTACTGCAGTAGCCTACTGTACTGCACAACGCACCTTTTCGTTCTCGATGGCGAAGTTGTTAAGGCGGTAGTGCCTCAAGTTGAGGGTGGCCGCGGCCGTGGCGTACGCCGTTTGCTCCGCTAGCAGGGAAGGGTAAGCCTCGTACACCTGACGTACACCGCCAGGAAAACCGGTTCGTGGTTGAGCGGCGAGTGTTTCGTCACCGTAAACGTAACCATGACCATGACCACTACATGTGCATGTGTGCCTGTTTATCTGTGTTGGCCCTACTCCGTCTCTTTTTGCCCCCCCCCCCCCCCCCCCCCTACATTCGGGGTGGGTTGGCGTCTGTTGGCAACGACACTGTAAAACATGCCGCTCACTACTCGAGCTGCTGCTGTCGACGACCGGGGTATATGCCATACCGCTGTTGTTTCGTCCCTTTTCTTTTCTTTAGGCGGTCGGTCACAGCTGGTGGTCCAGTTAGATCTTTTTTGCGAGGGAATTATCGTATCACCTACCAGTAGTATTCACGGTAAGGCACTCAAGAGGCAGTTACATAGTACTCCCATTGCTGCCCTGGAAGTGGCTACACCGGAAATAAAATACACTCCTTGAAGCTGTCATCCATATGCATATCCGCCTCACGAGCGGTTCTCAGTATCAGGTAGCATGCAGCACACCCTTCATGCATGCGACTCGCCGGACACCTCACGGCGCTTCGCGCTTGGTGCAACCAATGTCTGCCTGGTCGGTGAAAAGCCGACATGCTCCGCCCGGCATCGTAGGGATGCGAGGGTCTATGGCCATACGACTACGGCCATGCATTAAATCAAGTTGTTCTCTCTTTCGCCATGATTCTCTTTCTGAACCGACCTCCCTGAAAGGAGCGTGGGAAAACCAAACGAGACAAACATCATCATTGTTATCATCACCACCGCAATGATTTAACATAAAAACAACGTTGTCTGTCACAACCACCCACTTTTCATCGCCATAACCATTGTCATCATTAACATGACGCGCAAACCCACCATCACCACCATCACCACCACCACCACCTCCATAATTATCCCTGTAGTAAGCATCATCACTGCAATCAGCATCACCACCTTGATTACCACCATCCCTACGATCACCTTCGGAGCTTGGTCGACCCACTCCGGCAGCAGTCTCGCCCAATCGTCTTTATGCGCGAGGTAGGGTGGAATCAGATCGTAGTACCTCTTCGCCTGCCGTTTGACCAATAAAAAGCCACACAGATTGGCGAAAGGACAGAAATCAGAAGCGACACTAAACCACAGCAGTTGGTCAATAAAAAACCATACGCACTGACAATTTAACCATGAAAGCACCTTATGGACAAAATTGTGACCGAACAATCAAAAACAACACCAAATAACAATTGGCCAATCTCAAACGACACAAAACGGCGATTGGCTTAAACTACTCCGTCGTGACAAGAGAGCAGGCTCCAAATATGTTGGAGGGGGACAGCAAGGAAACCTAGAAACAGACAAAAAAACAAAGAGGACAAAATAATAAAACCGCTTGAATCAAAGCAAAGCGCACACGGCAAACAGATAAGTATGTCTGCAAAGCACGTGCCTGTGTGTGGGCCTGCTTGAATTTTGTTTAGTTTACACTCACTGTCTTGACGCTCACCGCTTTGTAATCTCTCGACCGAAACAACTCCAAGTACAAATCTGGTACAAATCTGGTACCAGCCGTCTAGGAGCCGCGTCAGCGCCCAGCAGTACCGGCATATAGGTAGGATCATGATGCGCCCGTGCCGCACCCCACTTGTATCAACCATTGTACTAACTCGTGACACCAACCAACCATTGCATCATCTTCCAATCAACCATTGCCCGTAGCTGTGCTCCGTAATTTTTTATCGATTTTTTTTTAATCGCTTGAAAGTAAGACTTTTGAGTAAACTTTCGGTGCAACAAGTGATCTGATCTATTTCAGTCGACTCTGTTCCTAACCAAAGGATCGTTTGCACCGAGCAAGGGTATACAAAACAACACAAAACAATTTATTGCGACATTTCTTGCGTTCGAGTCTCAGCCATGGGGGGAGGGGTTACTAAAATGATGTAAAAAAGGAACGAAAACAAAAAGGTATATTTATTTTTCAAATATATCTCAGACAAATATACCAACCCGCTAGTTTTATTTCAACTATATACTACACGGTGGTGATTGTGGCCCCGCTTCATTTTTTTTTTCGTGTACTGTACCCCTGGACAGGGGGGATTTTTCTTCAAATCTATTATGTCGGCTTACCATCGCGGCGCTCGTGGCTTACCATGGCGGTGGTGGTGGTGGCACAAGCCGACTCTTCCGGGCATATTTTACTCCTGTCCCAGTGCGTCCAGTTTGGGAGTATGAACCTTTGCCCTGCGACGCAGCACGTCATTCCAAAGCGTGTCGTAGTGTGAACTCAATTCCCTCCACCCCGAGTCAGACAGAGATAGAGATATCACGACGAAACGAATACCGTACCAAGACGAAAGCTGTACGGTAGACACATGAAAAAATCCCCCGAAAGCAGTATCGATCCTCATACAGACCGGTACTCTCGCTCTCCGCTCTACTGCTGTAGACGTTTAATTATTTACCGTCAATATTCATGCTGTATCTCGATCTTCGCTGCCGATCTTGCAGCTCGATCTCACTCTTCAGAACAAGTCACCAGGACCTACACTCTGGATTTTGATCATCCATTAGTACTCTTACTTCAATCTCTCCTGTTCAATTTCAATACTTTCTCGTAAACATATTTATGCTGTCTTCAACCTATATCTGCAATCCTTTCCCTCCAATCTCGATCCACCCCCAATGCAACTTGATCTCCACTATTAAAATCGTAAGCACTCCAATTCCCCACGTATTCTCCCCTCAGTGTTCAATCTTGCATTTCATTCTCGACGCCCAATACCGATTATCAATCTCGATGCCAAATCTAGATCCTAAATCTGACATCTCAATCTCGATGCTCAACCTCGATCCTAAATCTTACATCTGTCATCTTCCATGCCCCCCTTCTTTCCAATCAACCTCGACACCCAAAACGCCTTCTTCACATCACAACCCGCCTTCCACTCTTTCTACTGTAATACTATACTAGGATGCTTCTCACTAATGCTACTCGCCCATCACCTCACCGCACTTCCGGCTTGGTGCAAGCACCGTCTGCCTGATCGGTAAAAACCCGACGTGCTCCGTCCCGGCATTGTAGAGATGCGAGGGTGGGTTCAAGGGTCTATCTATGATCACTTGACTACGGCCATGAATGGCATGAGTACCCCACTAGGGCAGCCGTCAATCTCGACTCTCAATCTCGATCCTTACTTTCGGTGCCCAATCTCGATGTTCAATCTCGATCCTCATTTTCGGTGCCCAATCTCGATGCCCAATCTCGATCCTAACCATCCTCTCCTCCATCTTCTCCCTTAAATCTCGAGCCACTAAACAAAAAAAAATCAACAAATATTTCCTCCACACTCTTTACCACTACCCTGTACACAACCGCCTTCTTGACATTACAACCCCTACCCCCCCCCCCCCCCCCCCCCGACTCACCCGCAGGGCTGCCCTTACGAACCCAGCCCCCCTTCTCCAGCTGAAGGCCCTCGAGGCTAATGCCGTCTCCGCGGACAACGGTCTCGGCAGGACTCATCCAAGTGGTCAATGGCTTGAGGAAGATAAAGTCAGGGTCGATAAGAGCCACGATAGTCTCGTGGACCTAGACATCGGCGTTAACATAATACGTGCAAATAGTGAGGAATACGATGTGTGCAGTGCGAGAGGGAGGCGGATCAAGCAGGGGGTGGGGGGCGGGATTGAGGGTATATAGTAGGGAGGGGTGGCGCATTTTTTGTTTTGAGAAAATATCGTTCGGGAGGGGTGCGGGTGGAGGCGGAAAGGGGAGGACCGGGGGGCCGGGGGCGGTACGGGTAGGGGAGATGGAGGGGGGATGATTGTGAGGAAAGGCATAGGGGAGAAAGATTTGAGGGAACATTGTACTCGGGCGGGTGGGAGCAGGGCACGGAGAGGCCGGGCGGGGGGGGGTACTCATATCATGCATGGCCGCAGTCGAATGAAAATAGAAGAGCCGGAGGCGGGGCGGAATAATCATCGGAGAGAGCTATTCTAAAACGGACGCACGATGACGAGGGCGACACCGGCGCTAGACCTCCACTCTTCCATTATTTTCAGTACAAACTATACCGGCATGAGCCAAAAGTGCTGACAGTCTTGGCAGACTAAACAATAATCAGTATCGCTACAGTAGTAATAGCATAGCCAGCAGCGCGAGGAATTCAACAGCGTTGCCGCAGTGTCAGCGAAGAGAGCACTTCAGGATGCACAGAGAAGTGTTGCCACTACTACTGGTGAAGCAGCAACGTCAGCACTCCAACAGTGTCGCCAGTGTTGCCGTCTCCAGTGTTGCCGGTATTGCCGCGCTTATATCGCCTCTAAAAGCACACACAATACGTGCCTTGACTTCCAACACTTACTCTATTACGGGGGGCCATAGTTAACAGGACCAAATATTGTTAGTAAAAATGGCTAAACATATAGGTTTTTATGTCTACCATAGGTCCTGTTAACTATGGTCCCCCGTATTAGCCGATAGTTTGACTTGGTCTGTGTAACTATCTATACACATAATTTACCTCTGTGGTGTTAAGCCAGAGGTTCATGGCGTTGGGCTTGTTCATGTAGGGGTACGGCTCCCCGGTCTTCATGCGTGACAGCAGCAGCACACCGCGAAGTGCCCAGTGCCAGGAGCAGGAAGGCAGGACGGATCAGCGGAATCGCGGCAGACCACGGACAGTACAGTAGATGCAAGAACGGGACATAAAATAGACAGCAGACGGCAGTACGCCGCAGACAGCAGTAGACAGTGGGTGGCGATAGACAGCACAGCGCAAAACAGCAGACATTAGACAACAGCAGCGCAGTTTGGTAGGGACAAGGGGCAGCAGTAGAGCAAAAAGGAAGGGACAGCGGATTGACAATAGATAGCAGATATCACGCAGTACATGCCGGCACAGCAGGCGGATACCAGTCGAGCAGACACCGGACAACAGGCGGCAGGCGGGAGTACAGCAGACAGCAGGCAGCACACAACAGTTAGCAGTAGGAAAGACAGCAGACAGTGCAAACGAGAGCGAGCAGCAGACGGCATACAATGAGCAGCAGACGGAAGATAGAAGATAGCAGACACGATACAGACGGACAGGCAGCAGGCAGAAGGCAGCAGACAGCAGGTACCAAACAGCAGATACGACACAGCAGACACCCATAAACATAGCAGCCAGCAGGCAGCAGATAGCGGACGACAGAGAGAGAGAGAGACAGAGAGACGATAGGGCGGCAGAGGGGAAAGAAGACGGCGACAAGACAACAGCAGCGGCGACACAGCAGGAAAAGAGGGGAGGAGAGGAGGGGTGAGAGGGAGGGTGTAAAGGGTGAATAATACATTATTATTTAATACTATGTGCTGCAAAAGCACCTAAAGGAAGAAACAAGCAGGGGGAAGACGGGGGGAGGCGTCATCAGGGGTGGGCTACAGTAAAGCGACGAGAAACCAGGGTGCTTGCTGCTGCACTCCTGTGTGGCGTGGCTTGACTATAAAAACTGCGGGGGCTGCAGCGGAATCACCCCCCCCCCCCTCTGTAGTCCTCACTATTAATAGGTACGTGGCATGATACACTACAACCCGATCAAGGCACTCCGAGCTACACCGCAATGGCAATAGGCTGCGTCGTGCCTACAAGGTACAGAGTAACGCTCCCTCAACCGCTCCACGTCAGTCGCATGCGCAGAAGGGGTCAAGAGACAAACGTCCCCATTGACGTACTGCTAACACTTACGCCACGAGATACCCCCCCCCCCCCCCCCCTCCCTTCGCCCCCTCAAAGGAAGTTGCATGCGTAGAAGCACACTTGATACAGCCCTTTCTACTATGTGTAGCATTTACAGTAGTGGGTAAGCCGTTATAACCCCTCCTCCCCGCCCCTCTCCCCCCCCCCCCCCCCGTCCCACCCACATCTCTCCTCCGTGAGCTCTGTTTTGAAAATTCCCGACACCTGGTCCCTTGAAGTCCGATCGCGGCGAGACCCACACACAGTAGGGCTGTTGATCACTCACAGTAGGGCTGTTTATCACTCACAGTAGGCCTGTTGACCGCTCAACGTAGCGTTGTTGATCACTCACAGTACGGTTGTCGATTACTCACAGTAGGGTTGTTGATCACTCACAGTAGGCTGTTGATCACTCACAGTAGGCTGTTGATCACTCAACAGTAGGGTGGTCAATCACTCACAGTATGCTGCTGATCACTCACAGTAGGCTGTTGATCACTCACAGTACTAGGGTTGTTAATCACTCACAGTAGGCTGTTGGTCACTCAGAACGTAGGGTTGTCGATTACTCACAGTAGGGTTGTCGATCACGAAGCTGGGGCTGAAGAATATGCGGTGCTTTGGCGTGTGCCGTGTCAGCTGGTGCCTGGCAATAAAATCTCGCTCCTCCTCCTCCGTGCACCCGCTCACCTGAGAACGAAACACGAAAATATTTCCGAGTTATCACGGGCTGTCGTACCGTGTGCCTTGCGGGACACACCGTAGCATAAGTTTCCGGGTTGCGGTACGGCAGTCGTTCCTTTGCGGATGTGGTTGCATGCTAGGTCATCGGCAACATAACAATGAGCATCGTCATCACCATTAACATCATCATCGTCATCGCTCTAATCGCTATCATCATCATCATCATCATCGGTTCACTCGTTATCATCATCATCATCATCATCATCGTCAATGTCAAGCATCATCACCGTCACTATCACCACCATCCTACCCACCACCAATACAACAATCCTCTCCAACTTGATCACCACATAACCACCACCATCCGCCATCATCACCATCATCGTGGTCATTATCGTCATCGCCGAAATTCTCGTAATTCTCAGTATCATTATGTGATCAGTACCATCACCATCACCATCACCATCACCTAACCCTAACCTATCATTATATCACTACCAGCATCACCACCGTGACTATCACCACCACCCCCTGAGGACGCCCTCACCATTCATCATTCATCATTCATCATTCATCATTCATCATTCGCCATTCGTCATTCATCATTCATCAATGACGACCGTTTGGGCACAGAAGCAACCCCCGCTATCCGCCAGGTCGATAAAAAGCCGACGTGCTCCGCCCCGGCAATGTAAGGATGCGAGAGTCTATGGTCAGATGACTACGGCCATACACGAGATGAGCCCGCCCCCCCCCCCAGCGAAAACTCGATGGCTATCCTAGGAGATAGGAGATAGACGGTCGCCACAAGAGGCGAACCAGGACGGGGGTAAGACAAGTAAACATATTTTGAAGTTGATTGAGGGAAAAACACACAATCGAGCGCGCAAGTGGTGGAGGTGTCTCTCTGTTGGGAGTAATGACGGCACTGCGTCTCGAAGCGGACGCAGGGCCAATGGCCAAATTACGAAAGCAAGCAGAATATGAGGACACCCCCCCCCCCCGCTCTCCTATCTCTCCCCATCTCCTTCTCCCCTCTAGCTACCGTGGCATGCCTTCCTGACAACAAGGAAACCTTACTCACGAGCTGGGTTATAGGGCCCATATGGCCGCTGAGGATGGCAGAGTGAAAGAGCACTACTGCCTGCCACGCCTGGTAGTTGCTGCAGTCAGTAGAAAACACCACGTGGATGTCATCCTCGCCCAACGGGTACCTTCCATAGGGTACGAGCATGGGCATGAGCATGGAGAGTAGCATTAATAATGTTATTCACATGAACACCAACAATCGCATCGGAGCCAACATACACACCGACTGTACCTCAATATTGGTACTACTGTACTGTGATATGAACATTGTCACGATCAGCACCAATATCAGCATCAAAATCAACGCCAACCCCAGTAGTAACATCACCACCATCAACATCAACATTGACATCGACAATACCGAAAATACTGAAAAAAAGGAAAAGACTGGAAGAGACACGAAGAGACATCATCAACATGAATATGTACCAACTCCACCATCTACACCATCAGTACGACATGAGCAGCAACGCCATCGACATCAACATCAACAATAACGCATACATCAGCCATAAAGAGAGACGCTACGAGCAGCAGACAGAAACTATAGAGACAGACTCAAAAAGAGAGAACTACATCGAAAAAGAGGCCTAGAGATACACCGGAAAAGAGAGGGGAACAGAGACAGTCCAAAGGGCTCTATGCCGACCCACATAGAAAATGATACAAGGTCGACGTCTCCGATAGACGATTGCACACATCCGCCCAACCCTGCAGTAGACGGTACAAATGAGTCGGTCGGGACATACGTACAGATAGTGCAGACCATTCAGGTCATCCCGTCGAAACACATACCTGTAGTATATATAACGCTACTTCTACTAAGGCTGTAGCGCTGCTCGTTGATATGTTGGTTAGCCGGCTGAATTCAACAAGTGAGTGCACATGCTATACGCCTCCCCCCACAATACGATGAGTACAGACTCTTTCTCTGGTGGCTTCGGTTCTGATACATGATTATACGCCAAAGAGTTAACGCTGGAAGAAGGGGCTGAAGTCTTGTCGCCATAAAAACGCAACACACGCACACGAACCGTAGTGGGAGAGGGGGGGGGGGGGGGGGGGCGCCTGCTGAGTGACCCCTGATGTGAGGTAGGAGTAGTAGTAGTAGTACATACTATTAATAGGATGGAGAGAGAAAAGGAGGGTGAATATAATGAATGGGATGAAGAAAAAACAAACACATTTGCCGAGTCCTCCGGTAGCAAATGCCCCTGACGCTAACCTATATCAAAAGCATCGTACCAGATCAGGGTAGGATATGATCACACGCAAGATGACACACCCACAATATAGACCAATCACTACCGTGAAAACTTGTACTGGTCATTCAAATCATGCAGATTATTCAGGTCGTTCAGGTCACATTCAGATCGTTCAGGTCACATTCAGATCACTCAGATCCTGCAGATCAGCCCACCGTGGAAAATTCGTATAAAACAAATAAATATCTTGTGAAAACGAGCTGTGCGAGTTGTAGAGTGATATCATCTGTCCGACACACGCACCGTTAGCCTTCACGAACACACAAACACTCCTGCGGTCGCACAGAACACAACAGCGTCAACCACAAGAGACAATGAGAGAAAGAGAGAGACACATACACAGAGACAAGAGACAATGAGAGAAAGAGAGAGACACATACACAGAGACAAGAGAGGGCGAAGGATCCAGGCAGAATGACAGAAAAGAGACGCACACCCATACACAATTCGCAACCCCTATGGCCCGACCAAAAACGCCATCTTACCCGTAAGACCCAGGCCCCATCACAGACGGGTCCGACTTCCAACTGCCCTCCGGAGCATCCGGCGGTTCGTCCCCTGCTTGCCCCTCGTTCTCCGCTACCACTTGCTCGGCCACCGGAACGGGTCCGTCTCGTGCCCTGGCCAAGCGTTGTCCTGGTGGCAGGTTACTCCCAACAGGCATGGTGGGGTGAGCCAAGTGGGGCTGAGTTCGCAACGGGAGGAGTTCTGCTGGAGGCGAGGGGGGGGGGGGGGGGGGGGGGGGCGGGGGGGGGGTAGCGGGGTGGGAACCGTTTTTGTTATTGACGCTGTTACAACTGCGTATCACATAAAAATACTTTGTCCGGAGGAAATACTCGTAGTTGTAATGCAAGTATTGCTGTCTGTAGTGACAGGGTTAGAGCAGTTTGGGCATACACCAGAAGAGCCAGGGGGGCAATGCGCGGAAAAAGGGGCGGGGTGTAACCATGTCATTCACCGCTGTATTCATGTGACCCTAGACCCTCCTCGTATCCCTACAATGCCGGGACGGGGCACGTCGGGTTTTCACCGACCAGGCAGACATCGTTTGCACCAAGCGCGAAGCGCCGTGAGGTGTCGGGGCGAGTCGTACGAAAGGTGAGTTGCATCCTTCTAGGAGCCGCCGCATGTGAGGCGGACTTGCATTTGTATCTACTGCGACGAACTAGTTGGACTAGGGGGCGGGGGGGGGTGTACTGATGCAAGGGGATAGCCGGCGGTAGCGGTTTCGTTGTTAGCCCTTTTACAAGACACCACCTACCATACGTGTACGGGGGGAAAAGTAGTAGCACAGCCATTAATTAATTATTTTACACCAGCCCATTGAGCCCAAAGTAAGCAATGGCGAAGGCAATAATGGTAAGAAATCGACAATTGATGGATGCCCCCCCCCCCCCCCCTCTATTTCATACCTATGGACACTAGACACAGAACGATTTGTCCCGGCAGCATTCGATATTCGAGAACGGGAGTCCCCTCCCAGTTCTACACCAACTCCACCACAACGATTCCCAGATTTCTTATTTTCCTGTAGGCCTCAGGCTGTCTTTTTTATTGCTGGATTCCTTAGCGATCTCGAGCTGCTCCTTCTGTCCAACAAAAAAATCCAGGAGAAATCGATTTCCCCAAATATCTCCGGGAGGTAAGGCTCTCACATCTGTCACATCTGTCACATCATATCACACCATATCACGACGGAAGGCGAAGGGACTACACATTCTATCTACTCGGCAGTAGATCGTGCCCTGACCGAGACGCAAACTCTTGATCGCAGCCAGTTGATCGACTATCACTGGCCAGGCCGTCGCCTCACCTGGCTTGTCGCGTGCCGTGAGCTGCGATAGAGTCGCCCATCCCACGACCGACAGCACCAATCCCATGGTCAATAGGGACGATTTCCCCCCCCACCACGGCCTCGAGCCCGCGCCGGCGCCCCCAGCACCGCCGCTGCCTCCCCTGCGTCCTCCCCCGCCCCCCCCCCACGAGCGAGAAAGAGGCAAAACGCCTCCGGACGGCTTGGCAGAGGCCCCTCTCCCTCGCGAGGAAGGTGGCATGACGACGCTGCTGATGCTGCTGGATGCCGACAGATGCACCTAACGCTGATTGGCGGGCCTGATGTTGTCGAACCTGCTGCAGCTGCTACCGGTGCTGCTGTTGCTGCTCCTGTTGCTGCTGCCGTCGCTATCGCTGCTGTTGCTCCTGCTGCTGTTGCTGCGGCCACGCAGAATTGGTGTATCCTGCAAAGGCCTGCTGATTTAGCCTGCTTGCCTGTACCTTGGTTTGGGTACTTGCAACCTTCTTCCGGTAAGGAGGGTAATCGTTAGGGTTTCCGTTTGCCGTGATGCCTTGGAAGGCAGGGGGGAGGCGGGGGTTACAGAGTTTCCCCGCAGGTGAAGGCCTCAACTTTCGCTTCCTTTCCACCTCTCTTGCCTTTCTGCCCCTCCTTTCACTGCCCACCTTTCTCCCCGTTTCGATATGTTCCTCGCTTTCCCTTCGCTTTGGGCTCCCTGTTCTTTCCCTTCCCTTCCCTTCCTCTCTCCCTCCCCTTGGCTTTGACTCCGCTCGTTACCCTGTACTAAGGAAGACATGAAGGTAGGGAGGAAGGGAGGAAGGGCGTAGGAGGCAGGGTCAGTAAGTGCGCACGTGTAGTATACCATAGCCACGAACGGAGATCCGTACTTCTGTCTGTCTGAGTCATCGCCGCAACCCATGTCCAGCAAACATCGATATCCGGCGCAAAAAGAGGGGCTGCGAAAACCATGACCCTTGGCCTTAAATCGATCCACAAACTCTTGAAAATCAAATTGAGTAATAAAAAGTTTGAAACGAGGAAGGAATGAAGAATTCTTCCAACACTTTACGATGACACACTACAGTAAGTCCCTCGGCCGAATTTGATTAAAATGATTTTCGCGACAACAGGGAGAGTGCATACAACAATACGCAAGCCTACAGAGAGACAAAAAACACATGAGCCTATGAAAGTATGTTCACGAGATGCGTCCGAAGCCACCTATTTCCTTTTGTTGTCGCGCTTACTCTTCTAACGTGGGAAAAACTCGGCTCTCAAAATCCTCCGAGGGGGTGCGTTACTATTAGTATTACCAATACTATACGGTATTAGTGTGGTCTGCAGTATGAGCCATCAAGTTCGTCAAAGCCGGGGAAAGTGGGGATCACTACACACGTCGAACAGACCCCTGATGCGCACTGCACAATATAGATCCTTCAGGGCAGATGATCTGTATGATCTAGCTCATGTCGTTGGGTGCGAGCCGTACGTATAATCTGTATGATCTACAGTATCGCATGTCTCTTGTGTTAGATTTGTACTATACAAATCCTGCACCCTATATCATGACGGTAGCTTAGAATCTAGACGATTTAGATGATCTATATGTAGATGATCTATCTCTAGATGATTTGTTCGATGCGTGAAAACCTTCTGCAAAAAGGCAGGGGAGGTGTGCTGGTGAGGAAAAAAGGGTCACCAGAAGAAACGTACAACACATCCTCTGACAATACGTGCGTAAGAATCAATATCTGGTACCAGTGGGCGTCAATGAATCAATGACGAATGCCCTTCCTCCACGGACGGCAGACGGTGCGGCCTGGCACATCACTGGACGTCCGTCGGTTGGCAAGACATATGCAAGAAGAGAATTCCGCCGGATCTACACTCGGAAGGTCGGGTATGCGACAGAGCGACAGAGGCGTGCTGCTACAGTACAATAAGGGGACCAATTTTCGGTCAAAATTATTTCTGAATGACGGGGCCTAAACAAATCGTCGCTAGTGCGAATTTCTTTGCAACACCTAGGCCGCGGGATGGTTCTACTCACGGTTACGGTTACGGTTACGGTTGCACTCCCGATTATCCCCAAAGAGTCTGAGGGTGACACACCATACTACAGTACTGTTATAGGGCCCTTCAAGCAAGGACTCACAGAAAAAAAGCGGTGCTCCTCTCCGCTTCCGTGCCGCTGCGGAGAAGGGGTTCCCTCCCCGCCGTACAGCCTTATGATATGAGCCCTCTTCGTGTTTATTTAGTATTGAAGTACCTCTGCTGCGGTACCCCCCTGCCTAACGGCTGACGGGTCTGCAAATTAAACTCTGCATACCCTTCAATATATGCCGGGTTCAGGTCAATTTTCCTTACATGCTGTGGCCGTTTATTGGAAACCCTCGATTTTGGGGGGCGGGGTCAGAGTGTGCTGGCGGCCCTTTACCCTTTGAAGACTGCCTTAAGCGTTCTGGGGACAAACTACTGCTGTAGAAACAATTGGAGTGGTTTGACCCCAAAACGGGACTGCAGTACTACTGCAAAATCCCTACTTACTACAGCCTGGTAATAACCCCCCCCCCCCCCCTACCCCCCCTCCCTATTATATACCTGGTATAGGGTTAGTGGCCCTTACTACATAAAGCCTGGTAAAAAACACCCCCCCCTATCAACGCATTTCCGAGACCATTTTCTCCGCAAACAGGGGGGCACACACACACCAAAGTGGCGGCATTATTGATAGGTCCACGTCCGAGGGAGGGTGTGCGCGTACTCGATAGGAGATATGTAGTCCATCTCATGCATGGCCGTAGTCCTACTTCGAATTATGACCATAGCATAGATAGACCCTCGCATCCCTACAATGCCGGGACGGAGCATGTCGGGTTTTCACCGACCAGGCAGACATTGCTTGCAGAGGGGGCGTGTTAACTTATCACCCGTGTGATAATAGTATTTTATTACACATATACCGTACCTGGTATAAGCTATACGGTATGTACATACATACATACATACATACATACATACATACATACATACATACCCAGGGTTAGGTTGGAGTCTGGAGGGCCCAGGTCCGGGTGGGATCAGGGTGCCAGGCAAGAGCAGGGTGAGGTACGTGCTGCAAAATTATACTAGCAGGTCTGTCCTGCATTCAAGTTTTGTCCTCATCAACTTGATTTCAAATACTATACCAGTACTATAATACTGCTGTATGTTAATTCCAGTGAGTAGTGGTATCATACTGCCGTATTCAAGTGTCAACCAATCAAGCAATTACGGCAGATATATGCACTATATGTACTTTAATGATACTGGCACCTCGTAGGGGAGTTGCCTCTAGGGTGCCGGAAATGGGGCGACAGGGGAGGCAAGCCGCAAATACACCGCCCGACAAATAGTTCGAAGTCGACACGCGTACTCGTACAGCTCATCAGCGAACTGAGTAGCTGACGTGGGGAGTGGGGAGTGTCGGGTGCCGGTCACTGCTGATACCAGATGACGGCGGTCATGTCGCCCGTTTTGCGAGTCAGGTGACCGGATCCCCTGTGTCCACTGCCAAGTAAGCCTTCGTACAATTTATACCCGGCCTTTATCTGGAAACCCCATGGAGGGGTATGATATCAAGGATCAACAATACTAATAGAGACAGTGTTCAAAACACGTTTCAAAAGACGTTTTTCGGAAAAAAAAAAACGGGGACAATTCATAGTGTCCCCGGGTGTAGCCGTCACGTGCCATGACGTCACTGGGTTGCCTATTTCCGGGACACGCGACTTGAGGTCACCCCCCTTCTTCGCTAAGCAGGATTTGAACCGAAGCAGGTACGCATGGCATTTTTGATATATATATTCAAGGGCTCCGCATGGGTGCCTGCCGGCACCCATGCTCCGGATAGGAAAATATACCTCAGTGCCTAAACTCGTGTGATTATCTTGAAGCAAGTTGACATGAGTACACCATTCGATCTGGTTGCGAACGGAATCTGGGCAATGTCAAGTGGTGCAGGGAAAAGGCAATGCCGAGTGTCAGTTCTCAGTTCTTGTGTCTGTCTCACTCGAATTATAGACCAACTTTTAAAGCCTTGTTTTGGGGCGTTATTATTTGCTGTCTTTTTCAGCCATCTACTCTGAAGCCCGAAAATCAGAACCGTCTATAATTATGGTCCAGGAAATTATCAATAATTTGGAGCCCAGTTTAGTTGCTGCTGGTGGGGGCAGAAATCAGGTCAGTTTTGAGAGGTCTCTCTTATACTCTCAGAGCTGAGATTACTTTGATGATGTTGTTTACGATAGTCGTATTGCTGCTCTTTTTCTGCCCAGTTGCCAAGTACCCAATACTCACGCCGATATCACACCCCTGTCTACGGCGAGCTGTACCTACTTCCAACGACGCTTGTGCAGAAAAGAGGGTCTCTCCCGCACATGAAAGCGATAGCAGCAGCAGCACAACATGCAAAATGGCAGCAACCGCAGTAGCAGCAGGAGTAGTAGCAGGCATCGCTGCTGCTGCGATCGGTTGCTGCAGCTGCTGCTGTGCAGACCCAGCCGCAAGACCAGCAGCAGCACAACAGCAGCAGCTGTACGTACGTCATCGCAGAAGACAACAACTTGCAGTATACACCCAAATTACTGGGAGAACAGGACGCGTACTGTATGCGCATTATCGCACTCAATCCTGAGAACAGGCAGTGATTGAGATACTGCGGGTATGAGCAGTATCATACACCTGATAACTGATACCTGGTACCTGGTACCTGATATCGATCGGCAATACAGAACAACCGCAAAGTACGACATGGGCAGTATTCTCATACCAATAATACCGAAATATTCATGTTGGATATAGTATTGCGTGTAGCACACGCAGCAGTATACGTACATCAGCACAAAACTCCGTCATACAGCGAGTACTTGCAGTCTGAGCAAGCAGTCTCCGAACCTTGATTACCTCCAGTAGTGCTCGCCGAAACAGCTGGGCGCGTTTCTTAACAGGGAATCGTACCCAGCCGAACATCATATCAAATTCCTGGAACGAAGGACCGTATATTTTAAGCGGGTCCGTATCTCCCATTTACTAGTAAATAAAGACCTCGCATCTGGACTGGATATGATTATTTTCTCAAAGTGAAAAACGTCTGCTGTGTACGATATCCTCCGATGCACTTGATCGGTTTTTCTTATCGAACTCACAGCACCCGGCCGACTTGCCAACAACCTTCATTCAATTCGACCGGCGAAAACAAAGCTTTGTACGTACATATTCGAAGTAGAACACCTCTGAACTACTGTATACTGGTGCTGCTGCTGCTGCTGCTGCTGCTGTAGTTGTTAGTACTGGTATTCCAACGTGCCTCACTCTGCAATAGTAGTGGAGAAAGTCCGAGCATGTACGGCCACCTGTACGATACCTTCCGATGTGATTGTTTGTTTTTTCTTGTCGAACTATATATAACTACACTCGGCCGAATGCATACTCCCCAACAACCTTCATTCCATTCTACCGGCGATAACAGAAGACGTGCCAAGTTATCAAAATTTTACTGAAAAAATAAACAACGAAGCAAAATCACGGGGATATGCAACGATCTGGTGTTGTACCAAGAACGGTGCGATACCCCGAGAAGGCGCGTGCAGTCATCCGTCGAAGAGAGAGGGGCAATGGAAGGCAGCCGACGAGTAAGGCAAGACCGAGGTGGTCGATCAGGCCGATGGTGGCCCGCAAAGCAAGGGAGTCGGGAGAAAGCGGTAGCATCAGCATGGCCGAGATATCAAACCTCGGAGAGAAAACAAGATAAGATCAAGTCTGTCACGTATACAGTATACCAGGTAAATAGTGAGATTTTATAGATATCGCACCCAAGAATACATGAGACTGTCAATACGTATCGAGGTCGAAAAAGCAAGCATGAAGGCAGGGAGGCGCAGGCGTCCGGAGTCCCAGACAAAGTTCAAGACTAAATCGATAGCGAGGGCTTCGCGCAAACTGAAGATAGAGCTCCGTGTCTCCACAACGCAGCAAACTATTCTTCGAGTTCGTGGTCGAAAACGGGACTGTCAGTTTGAACCAATAAAAAATCCTCCGCAAAAACTATGAACCCTTCAATCGTTCGCATCCTGAGTACACGAGCAACCCGTGTACCTTTTAGAACAATACGTGGTTTTAAAAGTAGGGGAAAAAGAGAAGATGTGCCGAGTTATCAAAAAATTTCGTACTAAAAAAACAAAACAACAAAGCAAAATGACCGGGATATGCAACGATCTGGTACCAAGAACTGCACGATACGCCGAGAAGGCGCGTGTAGTCGCCCGGCGAAGAGACAGGGGCAAGGGAAGGGAGCCACCGAGAAAGGCAGGACCGAGGGGTTCGAACAGACCGATGGCGGCGGCCCGCAAAGCAAGGCAGTCGGTAGAAAGCGTTAGCATCAGCAAGACCGAGAGATCGAACCTCGGAGAGTAAAAAGCTACTACTTACTACTGTAAGATGAAGCCTGTCACGAGAAGCTCTTCGCAGAGCAACAACACCTAAACAAATTTCCAGGACCACAGAAAATAGAACGTCCGCGTCTCCTTTTTCCAGCAAATATCCCTCAAGTTCGGGGTCGCCGGGCTCGTCGGTGGCGCGAGACTCCGACACGCGCGCACGGGAAAACACCCGTCGGAGGCCGGCTCGCGCGACCCTCGAGGAAAGCGGTCGAAAAAGCAAGCACAAAGGCAGGGGAGCGAAGGCTTCCGGACTCCCAGACAAAGTTGAAGATAAAGTCGGAACTTTAAGGTTCGCTCACAGCGGCCGAGATTCATTGTACATATATATCTATACGTAGGAGTACACTATTACGGGGGGGCATAGTTAATAGGACCAAATATGGTTAGTAAAAATGGTTAAATATATAGGTTTTTATCTATACCATAGGTCCTACTAACTATGGTCCCCCGTAATAGTACCGGTACGCAGTCGTCTCGATGAGGTGTTCAGAAACGGACGACAGCAGCGGGGGTCACGGTTTAAGAGCTGCCAGAACCGGTTCAAGACAAGAAAACAAAGAGGTCAAACGGCTGAGCACGGGCGTACTACATAGTAAAATCTATCGGTATACGATAAACAGGCCTGACACAGCCATCTCTTAACTAACGGTTTCGAAACGCCGAGAAAGTGGCCGAAAGGGTTAGATATCTTTGGCGTCACCGACCGTCGACGAGCAGCGGTGGCGCCCAAGGAAGACGGGAAGGATACTGTGGCGCCAGAACCGTACGACTCCTTGCATCGTAACTCGGACTCCAATTTGCCCAATCCCTCCATCACGCAGTCAGCGCCCTACAGCAGTATAGTAGGTTGCAATCTTCAATGTTTGTCGTCATTCCCCCCCCCTGAAGTTCCTACCAGGTATACGTATCAGGGTTAATAATTCGCTACTATTACTATTAATATTAATATTAATATTATATCCGACCGCTGAACTCGAACCATGATACTGCTGACATGATATATATGTCTATGATATGTCTATGATAGATGATGATAGAGACGGTTCGACGCTGGCGCTACGCGCCTTGTACGGTACGATGGTATGATATGATATGATAGAGATGCTACTGCTGCTGTTCAGCCGGTGATGAAACGTAAGGAGCTTTGGGATCTTAAAATCAGTGCCCAAGCATTGCTTACATTTCCGGACAGAACGGCGCAGTCAGTATCTAACCAAGTTGACGCGCCACGAGCCACGAGCCACGAGCCACGCCACGAGCCGGTGGGATTGCCAGCTGCGCTTATTTCACGCTGCTGCTGCTGCCATCCAACTGCTGCAGAGAATACACGACACACTCGCAACTCGCAAGAACAAAGTAGTACGTGTTCTGGAACGTGTCTGGTGTGTCTTGTCTAATAACAGAACAAATGATCAAGCAAGGACATGGTCCGAGTACGAGCGAGTATAATACAATCGTAGCGTCATGTCGTCGATATGTAGTAGTATCAATAAGTACTCTGCGTAAGCTCCATCCGCTTGAAGTTTCTGAGGTAGTGGCAGTCTCCTGGTGTCTGCTCGGGGCCGAGGGCCCTCTCCATACATACCAGTACGTGCCAGTGGATTCACAGGTACCCACAACAAATCTCCCTCTCTCTCCAGTCTCAGCACGAGCTGCTGTTGCTTGTCATCCTTACGTACTGGTACGAATTAAGAGTAGCTTTGAGATCCAACACGCAAGAGTCATCAAGCATCGCCGAATGGAACGAGCTAATGTAATGGAATCGATACCATGCATCCCTTCAGAGCGTCACAGCACAACAGAGAGAAGCTCCTGCCGTGCCAAAGACTATTATAGCTCAATATCCGAACGCATCACGCGCTACGGGTGCCTCTGGTACACCAGAACACAAACTGGCCCGCCCCCACCTGATCCCACCATCTCAAAAAGTTGCCTATGCTGTTGTTGTTGCTGCTGCTGCTGCTGCTGCTGCTGCTGCTGCTGCTGCTGCTGCTGTGTGTGTGTTCTTCACATTGAACCGTTCTTTGCAGGCAATACAATCAGACGTCAAAAGTATACAAAAAAGCTCTGACGGGTTCCGCACTTTCTCACCTCTAGTTAACAGCTCCGTCTGCACATCAAGCGGTATAGCTATGTCCTTTCCAAGCCTTGGGGCCTCCGCCGACCTTTACCCTCCAGGGTTCTCGCTTGAGTTGTTGGCAAGGCAGGGCGCAGGCAGCAGTCAGTGTGTAGTCTGTAGCAGTCAGTCCGCACGAGTGCGGCGAGGGTACGGGCTAATATATATATTTCTAGTTGTTGATTGGCCCAAACTGCCCGAACTTTCGCCAAACACCCGAGCAGACACGAAACCGAAACCGTTAAAATGCGGCGCAAGTTGCAACAACCATTTTCTGTTTTTCCATTTTTCCCTTTTTTTTTCCGTTTCTCTCGAAAGCACCGCCGTTTTTAGTAACTTGAAACGCCCCTTCTCAGGGTACCAGCTAGGGCACTGCTTCCATGCGCACTTGAGATACGTAGGTAGGCAACCGGTCTGTGCGGGGGTGTCACCAGACCTTGCATTTTGTGCGCAGGGCATGCTCGAGTCTGCATCGATCGCCCGCTCTAAAAATAACGCCTGTGAGTTTTAGTTTTTAGACGAACAGTACTCGCACAGCAGGATCTCTTCGTTGGCCTTCCTCGCGTGTCACATGTGACATGTGAAGCACCACTCACTGCAACAATATCAACGGCAACAAGCGTACATGCTCGTATGTTGTACCTGATCCCTGATATACCTGGTATGTACGTACCAGGTGTACGTATCGATACGTTACCAGACCAGTTATCAATAATCGAACTGCCCGGACGATGATCGGAGAAAGCAACGGCCCAGCGCTAGCTGGAATCCGCCCGGCGCCTCTTTGCAAGGAATATGGGCGGAAGCCTCGAAGAATGATTGCTTCCGCGTCAAATCTTCCGAGGTGGGTCGTTGTGGAGGGTTCGCGGACGCCGGCCAATTTAATGGTATACTGGGCCAGGTACAGCATAGGCCCGCCAACAAGAAACACCCAATCTGAGCAAACCTTTAGAATCTTAATCTTAGTGTGACACAATCTGGTATTATTATACCAGGTGCGGTGTGGACCCGACAACAAGAAACACCTAATAATGTGAGCAAGCTTTAAAATCTTATCGTGACACCATCCATGTTAAACCTACAGTAGAGCGTAGATTATGATATCCCAGTAGAGTTTAGTGTAGCGCTCGCCGCTGGGCATCTTTTATTAATTCATGCAATTTTCTCAGAGTCCCTCAAAACGTGAGCCTTACTATTATTGCTCTTATCAGTATTTTTGCACATTCATTCGTGGACCTCCGTATCTTAACTCATCGTTACCCTGCCAAACCACTTGTTGTATCAGTAATATATTATACGTGCCAATGTGCTTCCAGGTGACGTGAACGACGTAAACAATGTTTCGTAGTCCGACGTACGCAACATGTAATATGAAGTATGATATATTATTTATAGTGTCATATTATGGCGCATGCGGGGGCGCTGGTCAATGCACCTTATTCACTCGATCTGTCTACTGAAGACGGGGTACGTATGTACGTTGAGGTTGTCACCAGGTTGGTCACCCGTGAACGATTCGAGGTGCCGCGCGACTGACATGGACGGGGGAAACGCGCCGCGTTCTTGCTGTGTCAACAAATATGATGCCTCTAATGCGCGTGACATGCATTGTTGTGTGATAAGCTGTGATCTGTGTACACAAGAAAATTGGACACGGGTTCGTATCCTTTTCGCTGTACTCGAGTACTGTTGTCCCGTTGGCCATGGATTATTGCGGTTGATTGCCGTGCCCGCTTGCCAATGATCAACACCAAGGTATCTTGTACTACTTACATTCTCCGGGCAAGCGGCCGCAGAACGTCCTGTTAGTTCACTTTATGTCGGTGGCTAATGCGATTCTGATGTTTACTATGCTATGTATCGGCATGTTTGCTCATTCCATGGATAATAGTTTGCTCCCAGTACACGTTTAGGTATACCCGATCACGCGAACACGAGCCCGGAATCAGAAGTAGTAGTCAAAATAAACAGCCAGAAAAAGGTAGAATGTACTGCTGTACCTCCATATAACCTTATTAACCCACAGAGATACCGTAGGACCGCTCGCGACATCTTACCTTCGACCTTGAAGTTTCGGACCGCCGCTTGTGACTGCCTGGCCATTTAGTCTTTAGAAGGAACAGTATTTTCGAGTACTACTGCCAAATATATTGACAACGGTTAGAAAAATAGCCCACGCGTACGCACAATTCTAAAACAACCCCGATTGCCACGCGGCGAACTTTGCCTGTGTACTCTTTCTACGGTATACTCATGAATACGCCATTCCCGCCCAACTCCGGCTTTCACTCGAATTCCCCGACGCCCGCGCAATATCCCATTGTAACCAGTCTTGCCAGGCTTGGAATGTTCAAGGCCGCAAACGATTCAAAATCGAGGTTCATCCACAAGGTCAGCGTACCTAAGTACAGTTCAGTTGGTTGATCTTCTGCCCTTCTCGGAAACATGAGTGCTTGCCAAAAGCTTAGAAACCCGAGCACGGTATTCTCAGATTGGACACTATGTCACAGACTCTAGCTCTGACACCGAGGCGTGCTACGGTGGGAGTACGTAGCACTTTTTGGCCACTTTTTGTCTGACTCACCGGGTTCCGCTACTACCGGGGAACTACCAAATACTACTACTGTATCATGATAATCTTAGTTCGGTTTACAATACCATTCGGACAAAATCCACGATAGATAGGCCGGGGTTAACCATCCATACTTTCTGAAAACCAGTTTTCGGGAGAGATGAACGGTAGGGTTCCTCAAACGATGGCCCCCAGAAACAACGGATATCTGATGCTGCCTGTACCGTAACACCCGTCCGGCATAGACCAGAGGTAGTGGCGATCCCCAACCATCAGAAGGTCCCAGGATCGTACATCGATCATCATACAAGTTGCACTAATCATGATCCACAAAGCAGGATCTTCTTATATCCCGTTACAATTCACCGTGAAACTTACCGGGTGCGGTCAGTAGCGCCCATGCCGTGGCCTCTCTCCTTGTCTCTTGATACTCCAGCCCTTAAGGGCTGTGGTTATGGTTGGAGCTCAAAGTTGCCACACTGTTTGCTTGGAATCTTATGGCGGAGGACATTGTGAGCAGAGAAAATGTGATATCGTGATCCCACTGCTGTGTGGATGCATTGTGGACGCATTGTTCATGCCGCCCATGTGAAGAGGCATCCCACCCCGAGGGGGGGGGACTTGTCATAATCACGCTTTCCCTATACTTCGAGCCCTACAAAGGTGAACACCGGGGAATCTTCATTCTCCAAGAAGAACACAGTGAGTGCTGGACACAAGGATGGCGCTAAACTGCGGGCACGACACGCTTTTCTGTACCGGGGTCAACCCCTGCGGAAATATCATGTTTTTTCAGCGGCTCTGGTCGTACTGCATGCAACCAATGGACATCATATACGAGTACTGTAGTGCTTTGCTTGCGGCAGACATCCCCGCCCTACTCCCCTGCTTGTAGAGATACTTATTACGGGGGACCATAGTTAACAGGACCTATGGTACAGATAAAAACCTATATGTTGAAGCATTTTTACTAACAATATTAGGTCCTGTTAACTATGCCCCCCCGTAAAAATAGTATATACACAAAAGCTCGTGTTGCCTCCTCCAGATGCTTCGGGGTGAGATATCAGTGAAATCTTCTTGCAGGAGAATATCTGTGTAGTAACGCATCCACAGAAAGGAAGCGGAAACGGGGATAACCTGATACATGAATATATATACTACCTGGTAGTTATTACGGGGGACAATAGTTAATAGGACCTATGGTATACATAAAAACCTATATATTTAACCATGTTTACTAACAATGTTTGGTCCTATTAACTGTGGTCCCCCGTAATAGCTCTCGTTTGTTTGTAGCTGCTTGTGTGGCTTTCATCAGTCCCGTAAATCGTTACTACGACGAGAGAGAGTGTGTGTGCCATCCACCGTACTGTGTGCACCGCTTCTATCCCGGCCTTTGTGGCGTGTGCCCACGCGCGTAGCCAACGTACACATCCGAAAACAACACGTTTCGCCAGTCACTTCGTTGTTGTCGAAAAGTGAACGTTTGGGCAAGGTGTTGAACGCGTGGAAAGACCTGTCGTTGCTGCTGTTTTTCTTGGCATTGTTGTTGTTTTGCGACGCTGCGAGACGCTTACCGTATACGTAGTCACCGCCTGATGTGAATGGAAAATATCTGCCCCTTCTTTCGACAAAATCAACTCCCACACTGACCGGTAGGTACTGCTTCTTCTATAGTATTTGAGAGGGCTGTCAGCTGGCTTACAAGTAAGAGTGCTAATGCCGTAGTGCCTTCACGACTACAGTAGAGTTGTTTGGTGGGTGGCGACAGTATAATAAGCCAACTACTGCTATACCTGACATACTACTCGGCTGTATTACCGCAATAAAAATCACACGTCGGGCCACAAACGCGCCGGGCCAGACACACCAGACGCACCAGACACACCACCACCAGACAAAAATGCGTACAACTCGGGTGCAACCCTGTAACACCTAGCCGACCAATGACCACTATTAATAAAAATTATCGACATATAGTAAGCCGACTTAGAGCGCGAGTGTCTACCCTCTTTATTGCGCTGTGGATACAGTATACAGTAAAGGTGGACTGAAGTTTCATGCCTTGAGATATAAGGTGCTGTTGCTGTACTAACCGTGGACCCCCCGCGGGCAGCAGGGAAGAACAACATTTTGCTATGCTTGTTTTTGGCTGAGATCAGGTGCTGTTGCTGTACTACTAACCGTGGACCCCCCGCGGGCAGCAGGGAAGAACATCATTTTGCTATGCTTGTTTTTGGCTGAGGTCTGTTTTTTTCGCAATCGTGCAGAATCGGGCATACCGCAGCTGAACTACTTACTCTGAGCACAACTGGCTTGGATTTTTCGTGTCATACAAATAAGCAGTACGGTCGTAGTCCAGAAACGTATCGGTGGCAATCAGTTCCGGCTTTGACGCGACGTCTATCCTAACGTCTACCCGTACCAGTGTAACCAGTGCAAGTGTGTAGTACGAGAACACATGATAATATTGTACAGTTACAGCAGTTACAGCAGTTAGTTACAGGAGTACGCCGAAGCGAGTTGAAACCTTGCACGGCCGCCAACAAGTTGAGAAACTCCCTTTCTTTGGAGCTGGCTGAAGCCGGAGGCCAGAGGTTTGCGCCTTCCGTCCTGAAACCTCTCTATAAAAAAGCGTTTTAATTGTTGATGTGCTCTCATGACTGTAGTAACACATCGCTACTATTCATTAGTAGTATAACCATCTACTAATAATACAGTATCCGTCCGGGGTTGCAGGGCCAAGACACGATAAGGCAGGCTATATCCCGGAAAAACACAGTAGTTGATGATAGTTGACTGCAGTAACACACATACATACCTGCCGGTGGTACGAGTCGTAGCGAGCTCTGTGATGCACACTCTGTGACACTTCCTTTGCAATTCCCATGGCACTGCCATAATATATATGCGCTATCGCGACAAGGCCATGCGTCCTCCTGGACGTGCCCATTGCAGTGCAGGGCACCACAACAATAGCTGTTTTCATGACACTGCTGCCGCCTGCCAAGCCTGCCATGACGCCGCCATGCCAATGGCATAAAGGCCTGTGGCACACACAATGAATGGGCAATGTCAAGAAGGTGCATGACATTTGCTGCGGCGCGTACCATCGCGTATTGCCATGACACGCCGCAAGGGTGTACCTTTTTATGAGCGACAGCGGCTATTCTGCTGTGGTCCTGTCTCCATCAACTCTGGTGAACTGCGATGCTGCGCGTGTGCAGTACATCTCATTCCGTTAAACTTCGAACACGCCTGCCTACTACTGCACCTCATACGCCGTGGCTAGTTTATGTGGCGAATCATGCAATCATCATCATGATTGCGTTTGTCCTCTGACTATGTGTACTGTATCATAAGCTTCAACGTTGGTCACTGATAAATCTTCCCTGTACTAAAATAACCAGGAGGGACCAAAACAACTGGAAAACCTACGCACCAAGCAACTATTAATACATAGTGCACACTTTTCTCTCGATAATATAATCAGGCCCGAAGCGATTTCAAGTGACCCAAGCGATTAACAATTAATACTACAGTATTATTTCACGCTGCCAACGACCATTCAATGGGATTGGATGAGGCCTCCTGCCCCGGTCGGTGGTCCTCCCCAAACTTCCTTGCGCTTCTTTGATCATGATTAGCCACCTACCGGGCGCGGTGTTGTCCCACCCAAACTTGCTTCATATGATACTGGGATATTTTAGCTCCGTATTTTTTTTCAATACTGCACTAGCACATGAAAAGGGCAGCAGCAGAAACACTGGAGCCCGAGACAGCCCTTGAAATAGGAGTGGAGGAGTGGCTGCAGCCTCGGCATTGGGGGGCGCCGGGCGACAGCTGCATGAAGAGGGTGTCCGAGCGCTTGGGCGTAATGTCGACGGAGAGAGGGCTCGAGGAATATGGGAGGAGCAAGCGGGCACAGAAACGAGTGAGTTCACCTGAGTGAACCCGCATAAGGTTCGACATGGATTCTACTGCCTCCTACGAAGAAGCCAGTCATAACCTACTGCCCCCCCCCCTCCCACTACTGCTACACAAGTATGCCACTATTTGGTGGCAGGTACAACAGCAGATCCCTGATCTGTATGGTCTGCATAATAAGCTACAATAGCTCACGTTTGCCGGATGATATATGTTTTGACACAGCTCTTGTTGCGCGTATTTGTTCGTGGCGGTATCTGTTATCAATATGACAAGGCTCTTGGATAACGTACCATTATGGGAAACACATATATATAGATGATAAGCTATCTACAACTCTGTACAGTACATACCTTTGATCGTCATGTATGTATCCGACGCGTGAAATAGTGTAGTCGAAAGAGAGGCGCAATAGCGTCGGGGTTCCTTCTTCCCCTGTTAAATTGAATCTGCTTTTCTTACTGCAGTATCACGTGGGAACATATTAATAAGACTGCGCTTGTAGCAATCCATTCTTACGGGGGACCATAGTAAATAGGACCGAATATTGTTATTAAAAATAGGTGAATATATTGGTTTTTGTGTTCGCCGTAGGACCTATTATATATGGTCCCCCGCAAAAGTGTAACAAAACGTGGTGTGAAAACGTAGGGAGATACACAATGTGTTTGTTTGGGCGCCCATCGTGGCTTTTGAATTATGTATGAATTTGGCCCTCCATATACTTGCGGTAGGTATTGGTGTCCTGAAGGTATACCATGGCTCGGAAGTATCTCTCGCTAGGGGCTTGCAGTGGCGGAAAATTGTAACTGTTGCCAACTACTACTATGCGCGCGCCGGTGGAAATCACAGATAGATACCAAACAGTTGTTTTCGGAGCTTTTCGGTCGGTCGGCACGGATCTCCTGCTTCAGATTTCCGGCTTCACCCAGCTCAAAATTACGGAATATCCTCTAGTTGAAGGCCGCCATGTAAATGAGTAACTTGCTTCGCTCCTAAGAACATCAATGGCTTACAATCTATCCTGGTAGGCCAAATAGGCAGGGATTTTCGCAGGTCAGGTCAAACCGCATGGGTCGAGTGGGCTCGGGTCGGGTCAAACCCGCGAAAAAATTGAGGTGCGTTGACCTAACCCGACCCGACCGGCGAGATTCGAAAATTAATTGTTGACCCGACCCGATTCGACCGGTCCGTGAGTCTTGATAACGCCCCTGACCCGACCCGACCCGACCCACGAGATTTGAGAACCTCCTGACCCGACCTGACCCGACCCGCCACCTTGAGATTGACCCGTGAGACACGGGTTTCATGCGGGTCGAAGACCGTTTGTCTTGACCCTCAGGTAGGTTCGGTATTAAGATCAGCAGGCGGAACACTTTGTATCCCTGGGCAGGTCTGCCTATTAATCAGTCGGCACTCGTTGGTGTTCACCTGTCTGTGTTGTTCGCCTAGAGATAGAAGACGAGCAGCTTCATTCCTTCCATGCACGGTGGAGACTGCGTCAAAGCTCGTGTGTCTCTGGAAAACGCCTGCTTTCCCCTAAGATACGCCTTCCAAGTACTACAAATACGATCCCAGTGCCTGAACCCAGGTAATTACCGGGCGTTCAACCTCATGAAAGGCAGTTTCATAACACTAGCCCACTCTAATGAGCCGTAAATATATGCAGAATTTAAGGAAATTCATACGTAGAAACCCCGTTTCCACGAACTAGAACACGAGTCGAAGATGCGGCTCCTCAAAACCCACTCCCACACCTCTGAAGGGCAAGGCAATGAGTCCTGCCGACGACGCCACTTGTTAAGGTCAGCAGGCGGGACACTTTGAAACCCTGGACAGGTATCCCTATTAAGTCGGTACTCGTTGGTACTCAGGTGTGTTGTTTGCCTCGAGATATAAGAATGAGCAGCCTTATTTCTTTCATGCACGCTGGAGACTGAGTCAAAGCTCGTGAGTCTCTGCAAAACCCCTGGTTTCCCACCTAAGATACGCCTTCCAAGTACTACAAATACGATCCTAGTGCCTGAACCCAAGTAATCACCGGGCTTTCAACCTCATTCAAGGCAGTATCATAACATTCGACCCGCGGATCCGGCCCGTGGGTCCACACTTCAAAAATAATATAATATTCATTGTCGTGCCCCGCATCGATTTGTGGTCTGGCTGTTGTAGTGGGTATGGATGGATGCGGGCATGCGTATATGGATTTGGCGGTGTTTTAATGTTTTGAATATGATATTGAAGGAGTATTACGTATTGAGTACGTGCACGACAGAAACCTTCCGGTAAAAGAGCGGTGTCAAGTGTAAGGCCGTATGGACCTAGGGACCGACTTCTGCTAGCAGGTTGATGCCTTTGGCTCTGTCCCGGTCACTCACACGAGGTGCTTGACGATGCTACAGTAGATGTTGGAAGCTCTTCTGGTAGTTGTTGCTTGCTTCGCCAGATCTCTTCCGAACGAAGGGGCGAGGCGCTCATCAGAGAAGCAGGCGATAACGCCTGCCAGGTATGACGAGGGGACGATTGCTACAAACTTTAACGCCACAACAACAGGGGTGAGGGATACCATAACAGCGGTAAGTGTTTCAAGTGTCGGATCCGCGAACCGGATGCGCGGGTCCTACCCGCGGATCATCAGACAACAACTCGCGGGTTACCTGTTTCGAGCGGGTCATGACCTGACCCGACCCGTGATTTTTTTAAGTTTTAAGAAACTTGCCCCGACCCGACCCGACCCGACCCGTGAGATTTGAAAAACTCTGACCCGACCTGACCTATCCCTCGATCTTTGAAAACCGCTTGACCCGGCCCGGCCCGACCCAGGATATTTAGAACACCCTGTGACCGGCGAAAGGCCCTGAAAATGAGGACTGGGAGTATTTTACTGGTGCATCTGGGCTCAAACCATGATGCATCTCCTTTATATTCTCCGATCCGGTGATCTCCCACTCCATCTGAAGCAGGCGGGACGACAGCAGCCAGAAATGGATGGTAACAGGGACCGCGGCATGGATAATGTTCGTCAGTCGAGGGTAAGGGTTCCCGCTAACGGCGCACAGGCTTATCCGGCCTGTTCAGGCTTTCACCTTCGAAACAGCAGAGCCAACGAGCCGCCGGTATACATTGTGAGGTGAGTCACACTCTTTGTAAGCAATGCCTCAAGCCGGGAGACGACAAAAGAACGTACGTGGTACATTAGGTCCAAACGTTTTACTGTATGTCGTGACTGACGGGGTTCCTTAAAGGCTTCTTAAGGGCTCCTTGAGGGCTCCTTAAGGGCTCTTAAGGGCTCCTTAAGGGCTCCTTAAGGGCTCCTTAAGGGCTCCTTAAGTGCTCCTTAAGTGCTCCTTAAGGGCACTGACAGCACTGAGGACCTACCTAGTGAGGCATGCCTTTTGGTCGGGATACCGTTGCGTCGTACCTGGTAGTGTTTTAGTTTGTGAGTATATGCTATATATGATGTATGTATGTGAGATGATCATGATTGATACATCTACCACAGCAGCAGTAGTACCGTACTGCAGTACTGTGGTAGTGTAGGCCATGGCTTTGTTCATCGGGATTAGCTTTTTTTGTCAGATACCTGGTACTGTTTTTGTATGAGGTATACAACCATAGTATTAAGAGTTCTAATAGTAGTACAGGAGTACTTTGGCATACTGATAGTAGAAATATTATTAATAGTAACAATACATAACACGATGGTCCTCAAACGGCGAGCTTCATGAAACACGACGTGTCACCCTATCGCAGCATGCGTCGGAAGTGCTCAAAAATTGAAACCGGTTGCTGGTGACACATCGACACGTACATCCGGGGGACTTGAATATCCGGCCGTCCCAGAGGGGGTGTGTGTCATAAGACCTATGAGCAATATGGGTAGGTAATTGGTTATAATACCATTTTACAGGTAGTCCAACAAACTATTAATTATACATGAGAAATAGTCTTACCAACAGTGCTGTTCCTAAAAGAAGTACCGATTAAATTCGATGTCAAATAAATGAGAAGGTACATCATTTTCGGGGCAGAGTGGGATAGGTTTCCTCATTATTTGCTGTCGCTTAGTTTCCTTATTCTCTCTGGGGGTGTTTCTGAGTGATCAGCGTTAAAGCTCATCATGGTGACTGTCACAATGATTGTCGGAAAACAAACAACATCGTAACTTTGGGTATGTGCGCCCTCGTGAGAAGTATCACCAGTCAGAAAATATTGATCCCTATGGTACCCCCCCCCCCCCCCCCTACCGCACTGTAGTGCCAGGTGGCAATTAGTTGCACAACAGCTGCCTCGGAGCCCCTACAGTCAGCTAGCGTGTTTGGCTTCAAGCGCCGCCACGATGGCACAGACAGGGGAAGTGGGAAATCAGACATCATTGTCAACCACCACTGCTGTAGATACGAGTCATCGTGCGGGCCTATATGTACCCCCCCTATCGCACTGTACTGGCATGCATGCCTCTCAGTTTAGCAACCCCACCGGTCGAAAGATGTTGGGCGTCGAAGTATCCCCTCCCCTACTTTGCACCAACGACGGAGCTACATAGTATGCCCTATTGCTATCTATTGAAGCGACCACATCCATCCGCAACAAGCATCGATTCATTCGACGCTGTTACCTATATGCAAGAAGGCCCGCCTTACTAGCGGTTTTTAGTATTAATAGGATAAGAGCTCACCCTTCATGCCCACCCGCCGGACACCTCACGGCGCTTCATGCTTGGTGCAAGCAATGTATGCCTGGTCAGTGAAGACATGCTCCGTCCCGGCGCTGTAGGGATGCGAGGGTCTATGGTCATACGACTACGGCCATGCATGAGATCGAATACATCTCTCCTATGGAGTACACCGCCCCCCCCCCCCCGGCTGGACCGTAGCGCCACTCACTGTGTGGTGTCCACAGTGTATGGGAGCACAGCCAGCCAGAAAATGATGTGGCCAAAATATTCCCTCTACCCCCGTAGCATGGCCTCAAACTACTCTAGCAGCCCTGCCAGTCAGATAATGCTAGGCGTAGGCGCATTCTACGATAGAGGTAGCACATTTATGCTAAACGTTTTTCTGAATGACGGGGATCCTTAACCCAAAATCATCGGAATGCCAATTTTGTTTCGAAAAAAATGACCTTTTTGTATACTTGGGCCGTCGGATTATTCATCAGTGCATTTTTTATTTTTTTTTGCGGAAGTCAGCTTTCGGGTGAGGTATGGAGCTCCTTAAGTGAGGAGCCTCAGAAACTTTGGGGTGAACCTCTATCGTAGAACGCCTCCGTAAACGTACCGCCGCTAGCGCACTGTTGTGTTGGCTTGACTCTCACTTCAGGAGCCCTGCCAGCCGAAAAATGTTAGACCTACCCGCATCGCCGCTGCCGCACCATAGTGTTATGGACTACAGGAGTTTCTTAGTATAAGAGGCATGCCGGGCAGAAAATCAAGGGGGCTGAAAGTGCCCGCCCCCCCCCCCCTATAGTGGGACTCTCCGATCAGGAACCCTGGGGGGCCTAATTTAAATCCCTCTACTTTACTGCACTTACTTACTTGTACTGTAGTGCCGTGGGGTGGTTCCTTGTTTTTTAGGGGCCCCAGCGGCAAGAAAATGTTGTGCCCAAAAGCACCTCCCCTTTTTTCCGTGGCATGAACGAGTCCCGGTCGAGGAATGCCGCCATAGATACATTATTAGCCCTTAAGCGTACCCCCGCACTACCGCTCTGTATGGCACTGCTGTGGTGGGGTGGGGTTAGTCAGTTCTTTAGTTTTTAAGAATCCACAATATCTTGGGCCACAAATATCGCACGCAACGGTACCGGGCACGTGAGTCCCCGAGCACCATGCATCATGCCAGGTACATTATACGTATCAATCCTCTTCTACGCGAGTGGGCGAAAGAGGAAAGGTCTTGAGTGTTCTCGCGTGCGAAGTGTACGGTACGAACTGTACAGGTGGGAAGGGGGAAGGGGGAAGGGGGGGGGAGAGTCTGCTGTCTGGCCGCGGATGGGTCTGCATTACGACTGTCAATACAGGAGAAGAAGGGAGAGAGAAGGAAAGGGTTGCATAGTGTATACCTGGTAAGTAAGATGGGAGTTGCACGCTTTGGCTGAACATTTATTGACCGGCTGAGGTCCCCGAGTGGGCAACTGCAGTATCAGTATACCGGTTAGGATGACACGCTTACTACAGTAGTTTAGTACACCAGGCACTTGTTTCAGAACTAGCGCGTATAAATGCTGGTCGGCTTGCGGGAACGAGCTTTTTCGTCATGCTTCCTGTGAGATGCCGAATTCCTTGTGTGACGAGCTCGAAACAGAAGGCACCAACCCTAAAAGGGCATTGGTCTGACACTACATGAAATCGAACGAAAGAAGAAAGTGAAACAAGAAATCAGGCACCCTGCAGTGCAGGCCTGAACATACCCCCCCCCCCCCCCCTCTGTATGTTAAATTAACGCATTGAAGCTGTCATCCATATGCAAGTCCGCCTCGAAAGCGGTTCTTAGTAGAATGCAGCTCGCCCTTCATGCGACTCGCCAGACACCTCACGGCGCTTCGCGCTTGGCGCAAGCAATGTCTGCCTGGTTGTTGAAAATCCGACATGCTCCGTCCCGACATTGTAGGGATGCGAGGGTCTATGGTCATACGACTACGGCCATGCATGAGATGGAGTGCATCTCTCCTATCGAGTACCCCTTTCCCCCCCCTCTGTATCATGACATCTTGCATGGCATGGCTCGTCAGGGCGCCGAAGAGGGGCAAGGGCTTCGCCGGTGTGGATGGAGCTGTGAAGCGTTCGTTTCCTCGAATTGCTGAGAACGGGGACGTTGGGAGCAAGGCAAGGCGAATGACCCTTCGGGGAATCCGCCACTGCTAGAGATACATCGTGCACACTTGAGAGGTAGCAGTCACAAGTGACAGATCATGATCCCGAACATGCACAGACATACCAGGTAGTACGATGTGCATTCAGTAGATGGTGTGGTGGTATACTGACCCACCGCACGATAGGGGCTGCCGGGTTTGGCCCAATACCGGCTGACTGACCGGTTTAACTCCTTACGTGAGCAACTAACTGTTAGTCTTACTGTATATTTCTACTGCTGTAGTCTATTTGTTTTACTGTATAAGACTGGCGCATAGATATATACTACAGTAGTCATGTCACGCCAACAAGAAATTATCGAAGGTCTGCCCCTCCCGTGAGGTCGATCTAAATGTAGACCGCAAATCTAACATTTTCCGTTACGGTATGCGGTGCAAGATCCTGATTGATGGCAAAGATCTCACCCGGCGGGAACAATACAGCGTGCAAGCTCCACATCACACAGGTCCCACCCAGCGGCAACTTTACAGGGCGGTCGAGTTCTGGCCGGACTAAAACACGTGCGATACATTGTCGGAGAGGCGAGAAATACGCAACCGAAATAATCCCATCATCACGATAAAACCGTACTTATTAGCACATATACTTTTGCATTTTTTCGCCATACGTGTACCTCAAACCGAACAGTTCGGAGCCGGGGCGCTTAGCAAGCGGGAAGGCGAGGTGGTTCGGAGGTTATGCGATCCGAAGCTTTTCACCGGCACGGCGGCTACCGGGCATCTTCCTACCACGGTCGACCTGGAAGGAGGCGTCGGGGTGAGCCAGTTGGTGTCGGCTTCGCGATTGTGGCGGTTAAATCTCGCGCCCCCCCTCCGCAGTATACATGAAACCTTCAACCGTTAAATTTGGCGCTAGGCTTGCAGTATCCATCGAATCTTTGACCGTTACGCTCTTTGTCCGCGGTATCTATGAGAACTTTGACCGTTGACAATTTTATCCTGCGCCCGGCTCGCAATATCCACGAAAACTCCGATCGTTGCATCTTGTGCTCGACTCCTCATATCCATGAATCGTTGGCCGTTACATCCTGCGCTTGCCTTGCGATATTCTTGAAAGGTTTTCACGGGTACCCCTACCTTGATTTTGACCTCCAATATCCATGAAATACTTGACCGTGAAATATTTGTAGGGGCCTGTAACACCCATGAAATATTAGACCGCTACGTCTTGCTGTCGGCGTGCAACACCCACGGAACTGCTGACCGTTAGATCTTTCTTGCGCTTGGGCAGCAGTATCGATAAAATATTTGAGCTTGACATGCTGCGCCCGGCTCGTAGTGCCCAGAAGCGTGTTTACCGTTTCCCCTTGCGCTCGCCTTACAATGTTCATTTGGGCTTCGACTGTTACCCCTTGCTCTCGGTCCGCCATATATCCATGATTCAGTATGCCGTTAACGTTGCACATTGTTTTCGTTACATATGGTTACCTGGCGCACAATATCCATGAACCACTTCACGATTATCTCTTGCGCTAGCCTCGCAAAAATCTGTAAACCTTACCAGGCATCAATCAGAGTACATGTTCCGCTAGCCTCGGAATAGTAAGAAAGTCGTTCACCGTCGTCTATTGCATTGAATAAATTCGCCTCGTACTGCTCGTTAAATATTCGGCTCTTGGTCATGCTCTAGGCTCTTGGTCCGCAATATCCATGGTTTTTTCCCAGTCAAAAGTTGCGGATTGCGCCTGGCTCGCAATATCCATGAACAACAGCACGGTTACATCTTGTACTAGCCTCGCAATATTAGTGCATTCTTCAACCGTTACACGTTGCTCCTACCTCGCGAAAAATGTTCGGCCGTTTTGTCTTACATCCGGCTCTCATCATGCAAACTCCATTGACACTTTGATCGTTGGCGCTTACATCTTGCGCTGTGCTCGAAACACCCAAGAAGTATTTCACCGATTCACCGACACACCTTGCGCCTTGCTCCCAATATCCATGGGCCATTTGACCGTTACATCTTGCGCTTGCCTAGCAAAAAACCGTGGAGCCTAGTATCGTAACATCTTGCTCTAGGCCTGCAATACCAACTAAATATTTGCCGGTTGCATCTCGCATGTCTCGCCCACAGCTCACGCTGCGCAACACCCATGAGATCTTCGATAGAGACATACCGCGCTCGGCATCCCCTGGTCGTCTTCAAACAAGGTTATTTGCAACGCTCAGTCATTAACTGTTCGCCGTTTCATCTCGCTCTCGGCCCACAATATACATGATACCATTGTCAGGAACTACGTATTGTCACCCCCAAGTATCGCTTCCTGTGAAAATCCCCGGCCAGGTGCTACTGAAAGACGCGTCGATAACCGTGAAGGACCACGTAGGCGCGCAGGAAGTGAGCTGGAGGCTGAGGCTGGCAGAGCGTCTTTAGTGTCGTCCAACGATTCCCGGGGAATCGCTGCCAACCAACTCGGCGGGTCGACGGCATCACGACTACTGTTGAAACATGCACATACGTGTGGCTGCAGATAGATATCGTACTGTACAGTATGGCCCCTCTCGCAAGAAACCTGAAATCCGACAACATCATTGTTCTGCCGGAGCGAGATTAGGGTACGGTAGATTGTTTACATTTTCCTACTATTTATACAGTACACGGCGAGCGCCCAGAGCTACATGCTTTCAATTTTTTGTTTTGCGGTAAATTCGAGCAGGCATGCTTCAGCAAATCTCTTCAAGTCTGCTTTCCGACGAGAGGGCCGACACCGCACCGCACGTCGGTTGGCTGTGAAGTTGACCGGCCGGACATTTTACAGTCCGTACCTCAGCTTTGGACGCACCATTGATGGGCGCACGAGCACTTCGGTCGTGCGTGTTCTGCACCAATTCGTCTTAAAAGGAACAGATACATGGATCATCCCACGTTCGGGCGCACGGTTTCTGATTGACGGGGCTGGAACTAGTGCACAGATTACTGGACCACTCACTACTGAGCAGACTGATGTACAGACCTCCGCACTCCCGGCTGTGTCGTATGGTTTTCCTTCGAAGCTACAATAGCTGCTGTAGAGTACATACCCAGCCCACATGGAGATGTTCGTCGGGGTTGCGACTGCCATTTGCCTCAGGAAAAGGTTGTGGGGTGATATATATATGCAGCTCCTCATCATGTTGCATAGAGAAAAGTAGGCTATTTTACAGACGGTCGGTAAAATAACCTACAGTAGGTTGATTGGCATGACTCGGTTGCTACGTATTTCGAAGACGCATAGTATCTGTAATCTACAGTTCGCACGATGAGCTTTCCATGACCACCTGTTTTTATGCAGTGGGCATCTACAATAAATCAGGTTTGATTTTTTTATTTTAAAACGTAGTAGGAAGACAGACGCAATTGTAGTACTGTAGTGCGCCGGACCTCGCGTGCAGTAGTAGCAGGCTAATAATGAGGGAATGCAAGTCTCGCCCAGTGAAGGGAGCCCTTCGTTTTTGTGCGGCCATCATTCCGTGCGGCAGGTACTGACTAAACGCTATTTTACGAGTTGCCGGGCTTCCGTTGTCCCTCCACCCCCCCCGGTCACCGAACTCTCATCGCGAAACAGGGTCGGCAAAAAAACGACCGGAGTACATACAGGCTTGCTGTGGAATCAGAACGGACCTCTTGTCATCGGCTTGGACATTGCTTGCTCCGTTTGCCCCTGCACCCCCCCACGGTCGGTCCTGCCCGACAACAGAGTCCGTATCATCAGCACACCATGCTAATGCCCGCGCCGATCGTACCCTACGCGATATCTGTGATGAACCACGCGAGGGCTTGGGAGGCCGAGTTCCTCTTCCTGCGGTTGCGAAGCCTACCCCGGGGATGCCTGCTTTCCGAGCTTTTGTCCCCGGGTTTGGAACCGCTGCTGGGTGGAGGGGGAAGCATGTCGGGTACCCGGCGCAGCTACAAAGGGGATTTACCTAACCGCGGGTAGACGAAGAGGCGACCCGAGGAGAGACCTTGCCGCGCTACCCATAGCGGCATGCTCCGGCCAGCGCGGGGCATTTGTGCGAGCGACTGCAGGCGGCCACGACGGGAGGGATGCTCACCCTGCCTTGCGCGGTGAATACCTTCGGCCCGCCAGCGCCTGGCGCTGTTTGGAGTCTTCTCGTATGCTTCTTTTTCGGGTCCAGGTTTCCATGCCTGCGCGAGCGTTCGACCAATCCGAACGAGGTGCCTTCCCCTAACCAGCGGCGCGCTTAGGCGCGTGAAGCTTGGGGCCGTCATGGCGCCCCCGGTCGATGCCGCAGAAGAGGGGCGGCATTGGGGTGCTTCCCGGGCAGGCCGTCCACTTGCACCTCGAGCTCGTGCATCCCCTCTTCCAGCCCCAGGTTGATCGTGGACGCAGGCTGCGATTGGGGTGCGTACCTCGATCTTCACGACCGAGTTTAGGTCACTCGCACGAGGGGCTCTGTACTTGGCTCAAAAACGAACTGCAAGATGTTATGATGGCGGAGAGCATATATATATGTCGCGAAACAGAAGAGCACCAAAGCTCTAGCACGCGAAGAAATAGGGTAGTAGCGCTGAGATTCCTCGAACGCGAGCCCCTAAAAAAAAAAACCCTAACGTAACCTCGGTCCGTGCTAACGAGCCGCCGCGGGATTTCGTGGGGTGGAGAGGCGGGGCGTTCCCTCCTTGCACGGCCGTTTGCCGTCGGTCCACCCGCATCCAGCGCTGCTGTTCTAGGCCCGCTCATGCGCTGTCGACGCCTGCGGTTTTCTTTTTTGCCGACCTCTTGACAGATCATGACCCGACCCGCGAGTGGGGCAGAAATCTCATGGTTCGGGTTGGTTCAGATCGGGTCGGGTCAGAAGGTTTTCAAACTCTCACGGGTCGGGTCGGGTCGGGTCGGGTCGGGTTGGGCAACCCTTGTTCGGCCCGACTCGATCTCACCCGCGAGGTTTTGGCCTGACCCGTGAACAGCCTCGGTAATGATGCGTAACTACCTGTGTCCACGGCTCCGCGCGTTCAACGAGGTCTGGTTGCTGCGATGATGTTATGGTGTCGTGAGATCTTCTATGTACCCAGGCACGTGGTAGGTACTGCAAGACCAACCACCCTTGTCTTGCACTCCGACAATCTATTAGGTGCACTCTATCGTCATCAGGTATTCCGTCAGCGGTCTCGCTAATTCACGTCGTCGCCACGTGTTTGTTGTGGCTGGCAGCTTACCCCCCACCACGCGCTGGTGTGACTACCTCTTGTAAGTGCCTTCTCTCTGGCATGCTGAGTAGACCTTGGCGGGGCGCTTGGGTGCACCGTGCATCGTGCTATCATAATCGTCGGCTTCACGCTATGGATCGGTTGCCCCCTCCCCAATTATTTTCCCGAATTCGAAAACGCCTCGACAAACACCGCATTATTTTCTGATCATTGTTATTATCATGCCATGGAAAGTCGCTGTCCACGCTATATATACGACTACTGCTGTATCGCACTCGGAGCACACAACAACCCAAACAGCATCTATCACATGCTCCGGGGAAAAATATGAAAAATACAAAAAAAAAACGGATATTCGACTGCAACAAGCGACGACCGCGGCGATCGGCGATGTAGCCCAAAACGTCTTGTACAATATTCTGCACTCTAGCCCAGCTCCGCACCAGGGTGACGACAAACCAATTCACTGGATGCATACATACTACAATGAGGTCCCTCGTCTACAGCAGCAGCAGAAGCAGAAGCAGCAGCAGAAGCAGCAGCAGCAACAGCAGCAGCTAGCTCCCATTCAGTGGGCATGGAGAACTCGCGAGCGGCGCGCAAATGTCAGCCACAGCCCAGACCGAAATGCCAGGGTAAGGCTGGTGGTTTATTTGCTGTGATGTCATTCATCACATAAGGGGTTCAATATCTTCCCCGAAGCATGACTTCAAAGTCGTGTTCGTGTAACCCGAGGAACATTTATTTCTATTCGCTACGATGTAGCCCTAAATCAAACACACCGGTAAAAACAAAACAACTAGCATACTACCCCCCCCCCCGGCAATTGGCCACTTGGGGAGCTCAACCAATGAGAAACGTTTGATCCCGAAAGTGAAGTTCCTACCGTCGTATTACTTCCCAGAGAAACAGAGCAAGCCCTACAACCTCACCCCTGGCCGATGCGGTTTTTGAAATCCAGACTTGTTTCCCCCTAGTTGTGCCCTGTGTTTCCTTCGTGTGTTCCCATCGTTTTTACTTTACGGCTCCACTCGCAGGACTTTTCAAGCTCGGCGCCTCTTCTTGATAAAAGCCGCGGTCCCCGGGCGTCCATTCCTTCCCCCCCCTGGTACTTTCATTATCGCACATGTGGATTCGGCATTCCCACTGCTCGTCCACTTTCGTCAAATTTTGATACAATATAATCTCCAAAAACACGCACTATATACTTGCTGGTACTACTTGCTGGTACTACTAGTGTTGAGTACAGCCCCTGCATGCTGCACCCTGCTGTACAGGCAGCGAAACCAACCGTGGGATGCTTCGGAGAAGGGTCGAAGCCATCACCGAACGGCGCCGCCGCTGTAGACGACGATGCAAAGCTTTTTCAAAGTCACGAGTGCTATTGCACTGTTCAGCCCGTCAGCTGAAGCTATAGAAGTAACACACCTTTCCTCAAGCTTGACGCTTCATAATGCGGGCAGCAGGCGTTACACCTGCTGGCAGGACACATCCGCCCCTTCGCTATTTCCTACTGTCAGTATCATACTATGCCCAAAATAACATAAATAACCGCGTAACATCCGAGTAGTCAGGCGCTATCCTACTCGTAGTATACATCCACTTCACCGCAATTTAACCTGGGAGTAATGATGTAACAACGCTACAACAAGGAGCCGTAAAAACAAACCCGCCAAAGGGGTCAATACACGATACCAGACACCAATCGACACTGCGGCAACTGTCCCTCCTGCTGCTTGCTGCAGGCTGACCCTAAAACCAAAGAATGCGCGCGGTTTTCCCACTCCAGAGATGTCTTCCTTGCTTGACGTAAAACAACGCGGCAACATTACAGACGCCATGGAGGGACAGGCGACACAGGTCACCCATGTCGAGGGATGCCCCAGTTGGTCACCGCGCCGCCCAGAAAATACGGTGAAACCTATTTGGTAGAGTCACGTTACCCACTAGAGGGGTGGGAGTGGCAGCCACTGCGTAGAGTCGTCGCGATACACCCAGCAGAGACGGGGGGGGGTGGGGGGGGGGAGTTGAACACGCCGGCAAACAAAAAACTTTGACGCTTGAAACACTAAATCATCACTCCAACATCGAAGCCCACACATGGGCTCCAGCTCTACGAAGGCAATGACAAGCTTCGCGCAAAGCACGCCCAGCGACCGACTACGCAACTTGAAAACCAATCGATCATATGGCTGACCGTGGAAACGATCCCCAAACTAGTAGGTAATGTGGACACGAACATCCGAACAATCGATCGTCTCCCCCACGTACAGCTGGCACGGCACTCGCAACTGTGGCCAGCAACGGCACGGAGGCTTGCCCCCCCCCTCCATGGACCGGCCGACATCACTGTTGGTTTAACTCCACCGTGGGACTGAAGCGGTACTCGAAAATGGATTACATCTGCTCGGTAGAACGGACTGTGCCTGCCAACAACCCCGCCAACCCTCCGTGTCACCTTCCAGTAAAGTAGTCGCTGCATCCCGCTCGACGGCGCACAGGGCCTCCCCCCGGGGGCTCCGTGTGCGTGGTCAACTGCCAAATGACTGAGGTAAGCAACAAAAAGGCAACCCCCCCTACCGGCGAGGGAACCTGCCCCCACTTTACCAATCATTCGGTTGGGCATCGACTGATCTACACGGTCGAAAACCGATCAATCAATACGCTCGAGTATCGACCAATCAAATCAATACGCTCGGAAATCAACCAATCAATAGGCTCTCGATTATCGACCAACCAAATCAAAACGGTCGAAAATTGACCAGTCGATCGGCTCGGGTATCGATCACTGGATCCGGTTGAAAATCGGCTAATCAAATCAATACGGTCGCGTGTGCTCAAGAGATTTGGTGTAGGTGCTGTCCCGAGCGGGAGAAGAGCTAGGAAGCACCGACGCCCATCATGTCGTCTAGCGTTGCTTGGTTGTGGTCGCTGGAGCGGGGCGCCATCATCTTGTGGATGCGGCATGTGTCCGTCGGGGTGACCGACGACAGATCCTGCCGAAACAACAAAACAAACACCAGACCACGGAGGGGGGAGTCAGATCCCGAAGCATGGCATGGCAAAGCACACAATAGTAGAGCACAGCAGTCAAGGACAGCATGGTACAGTGGAGCACATTGAAGGAAGGGATGGGATAGCACAGCACAGCAGCGAAACTCGCGGTAAATTACAACATAGCACAGAAACGCACACGGCGCTTACATCACAGGAAAGGAGAGCACAAAACAGCACAACTCAGCACAGCACAATAAACACGAAAAAAAACACAGCATTGCGGAGAGTAAAGCACAGCATGTACAGCACAGGAGAGGATCGCAAATATGGTGTAAACATAGGCATTTCGGTGTTGTTCCCGAAATCTGAAGGGGATATTTCAAAGCGTTTCAAGAACCGCAACCTGAACCCTATTAATGGGCCTACCACGGTCCTGTCCAAAGCAATAGAACAGTGCGCATAAATCAACACTGTCCGAAAGGATTTCGGGCAGAAAAAAAAAACTTTGAATGAAAAAGTGCGTCAATAACTCCAAAAATAAGCGGCAAAAACTGGTAATAAAAGTCATAATCAAACACGTCCCAAATAAATATGTATTAAATAGTACTCCGCTCTGAATCCCAGATACTATCGGTGGAGACTGACACAGGACACTGAGTAAATCACAGCACGACGCATCAAAGCGCACAGAAAAACACCGCATCGTAATGTGAGCAGGGAGATGTTTACAGCCAAAGCACAGCACAAGTACACCTGAAGTACAGCCAAAACACACCTAACGCACAGTCAAACCACATGCACAGCTTAAGCACAGCCAAACCGCAACTAAAGCACAGCTACAGCACAGCCAAACACAAGTAAGCATTTGCCGTTCGCTGTTCCAGCCGAACGGCGCCTTCACCGCTGCTGCCGCCGCCACCGTCACGGCCGCCACCGCCGCCGCCGCACCGCCGTCAGACTAGCCTCTACGACCTAACCAGAACCAGCTACTGTAGTTTCGGGCACATCTTTCTTGGAATTAGAGTAACCCTAACCCATATTATGTGTATACCTGCAGCGCACTAGTAACAGTAACAGGGTAAACGCGCCAAAACCTACGCCAGCAACCGACAACTCGGGTTGGAAGGATCTCAAGGAACTACCCACATTGAGCTCGGTATGTCAAACTAAAAGAGCACTTATCGCCCGAAGCCAGACCGTCAACCCATTGTACCAGCCGATACGGGGGGGGGCATAGTAAATAGGACCAAATACTGTTGATAAAAATAGATAAATATATACCTGGTAGGTTTTTGTGTGTACCGTAGGTCCTATTGAATATGGTCCCCCGTAATATTAACGGTGTGTTGAGCCAAAAGGTACTTTGACGTGGCCGAAACCAGACCATGAGCAGACATTCACCTGGGGCGTGATGAGGATGAATTGCCGTTGGCTAGAGTTCTTGGCAAAGTTGATGACCTGGTTGATGGCGATGTTACGGCTCATTGCGTCCATGAAGACGTCGAACTCGTCCATCACCCTGCACACGCCCACGCCGGGCACACATGTTCCGACAACAACAACAAAAAGTACCGACGGTAAGGAAAAAAGTTCCGACGGAAACACGTACCGACGGAACATGTTCCCGACAATAACGAAAAAGTACCGATAGCACGGAAGGAAGTTCCGACGAAAAAACGTACCGACGGGAGGAAAACATTTCCACGAAAACACTCAATGTACCGATGGTCCAGGGGTGAATTTGAAAAGACAAAATAGTCCTAAAAAAATCATAACGAAAAAAAAAGCAGTAGGGTGGGGCTTCTGGGCTGATTTACTCCAAGCGATTCTCAAAGCGATTGTTTAATTGGTTTTAGCATACCCCCACCCCCCGTCAGAGTCTCGAATATGGATAGTGAGGTATCGGATTTTATTTACGTGCACCGCTGGATGGTAGGGCGAAAATTCCGACGGGAACCCGTACCGACGGCAAGGTGCAAATACCGACGCAGACACACAAGCAGTCGCATTCGGCAGAATTCATAAGTTTGAGTATGTTAGATGTGCACCATAGAAGACTTGTCCATAACTCAGCCATAAGTCAGCGCCGACCTAAGGAGAAACGAGTATGGCGCATACCATGGTACAATATATAAAACAACAAAAAATACAAGCGGGGAAAACACCCTGTCAACGCCAAGCGCCCATACCGACAAAAAACAAGTACCGACGACAAGGTGCAAGTACCGACGAAAACACACACATGGAGCGACAGGCACAACATTACTCTATCTAGCTATTTCGACACTGCCGTCCCCTTCTTTGTTACCCAGGTTATCCTACCAAGTTCCTAGGGTATGCCATGTTGACGAAATATTTCGAGCATCACTAGCCAGAAGCAGCCGACGCGTTACCAAAGCCAGCCTGTGCAACAGACCAAGAGGATGAATCCATTAACCAACCCAAACCCTAGGCCTAATCCGAATACTACATATAAACTAGCCCCCTTTTGAACCACAACCACATTTGTTTGGACCATACTACTTGGGAATAGTGTAGGATACATATCGCTGTACTGTAGGGGTGACGACTCGCAAAAAATTCAACCCTACCACCAACCCCAACCTTTACCCCAACCTCAAGCCTAACCCAATCTTAACTCTCAACCCCTTCAGGCCTTGAGGACGACTGCAGTCCCCTTGTTGGGACAAAAAAATTGAAACTAGAATCGGAATACAACGTAGAAGTACTAAAAGGGCAGTCCCAACCGTAACCGTCGCTACAGCGCATGTCGTAGTTCAAACCCCAACGCTAACCTTCATCCCAACCCTCACCCCTCTCTAACCCCCGACCCCACGTCCAGCTCCAAACGACACAACAACCGAAACACCAACCCAACCCCCCCCCCCATCGGAGGCAGCGTCCAGCACGAGGAGAACAGCCAAGGGAAGCGGAAGATCGCTCGACCCCTGCAGCCAGCTACTCGTCGCTGAAGCGCGGACTGTCCCGAACCCCAACGCCAGCCGAAACACCAACCTTAACCCGAATCTTAAAATCTTAAAATCTTAAAAACCCAGCGACAACGGTCGCTTGCACTGGCTGCCGTCATTCCAACCTCAAGCCCGATGTACATACCCCCAGCATTCAAGAACCCTGTCAACACGAGCAGCAAAAACCCTAAACCTACGTTATCACTATTTCGGGGGGGCAAATTATATAGGACCTACGGTGCACACAAAAAGCCTACATGTTTCGCTATTTTTACAACAAGATTTGGTCTTATTTATTACGGCCCCCCGTGATAGAATCCAGCCCTGACCCTAAGCCTAAGCCTAACCCACCCTAACCCACCGGAAGGGACACTCGTGACCTGCGCCGAGCGCGAGCAGAAGAGCCAGGGTGGCGAAAGACCGCTCCCCCCCCGAAAGCAGCTTCACGTCGCTGCACTGACTGTCGTCGTTTGAGCTGTCCTTCTGGTACGTCAGCCCCAAGAGGCCGTTCTCGTAGTCGAAAACCACCTCCCTGAAGCAGCATCATCAACATACCCGTGGGGGAACAACATGAGACAAAAATGACCATGTCTGTGTGGAGTGCGGTGCTGCTACAGTCGCGGTACAGGGGACATTGTTTGGGCTTGGGCTGCCGTTGAAGTCGAAAATCACTCCCAGCATTAACATACCGGTCGGTGAACAAACAAAACAAAGAATCATGCCTCCACCATGCGGTGCCATGATGGCGGGGGGGCACAGCTAATAGGACCAAATATTGCTAGTAAGAAAAGGTAAATATAAAGGTTTTTGTGTCAACCGTAGGTACTATTTACTGTGGTCCCCCGTAGTAGTAGTAGTAGTAGTAGTAGTAGTGTATGGCCGTGGTCGTACGACCATAGACCCTCGCATCTCGGGTTTTCACCCACCAGACAGGCGTTGCTTGCGCCACGCCTGAAGCGCAGTGAGGTGTTGTCGGCGAGTCGACCCAAGGGTAAGCTGCATCCTACTGAGACTAACACGGCCAGTCTTGCGTATGGATGAAAGCGTCCAATCAATTGGTGGGGTGGGGGAGGGGAGGAGTCTCCAGTAGGGCAGTGACTAACGCTGGACTTGACGGCTACTCAATATACCAACAGCTAGAAATAGTAGTTAGCCAACTCACAGACTCATCCGGTTGTATTACAAACACAGTAAACCACATACGTCGATAAAAAAAACGTTGCCAGCCAGAAATCAAGGCGCCACTTCGCAAATGACAGCAAGCATAAAACTGTCAACACCCCCGTACCGTGTTTCTACAGCCAACGAACAGCTGCTCGGTGAATTGTAGCGGGCCGAAAACATAAGGGACTTTTACGAGTACGTTAACAGAGCGGTACATGTGTATCTAGAGCCAAAACCTACGAACAACTGCTCGGCGGTTTGTAGTCGGCCAATTCACAGACCCCTAAATAGGGGGGAGGGGGAACACATCCTCAATGTGATGTCCATGGTCAGGAAAGGGCGTGGAGGAAGAAGAGAGACGCGAAAGGCGATAGTCACGGCAATCAGATAATCGGGAGCGGTTTCATATCGAAATTAGCGTGGAACACACGCTTTCTGAACTACGAAGTCTAGTGGAAGCCTGGGCCAGAATCTCGGTTTCATGTTTGAGAGCCGGTACCGTATACATCTCGTGTCTTTTCAGAGGGCCGGTACTGTAACGCGCATACAGCAGTAGGCTATTGGACCACATACTCGATGGAGCTGTAGCATATTCAATGCGACAGTAGCATATTGAAAGTAACAATAGGACAGTAACGTCCTGAATGTAACAGTAGCATATTGAATGGAACACAGTAGGTTTCTCCCCCAGACGCGCTCTTCTACTGGAGGTATTTGTTGAACAGCACGCTTGTGTCTTTCGCGCGACATACATATTGAATGGAACAGTAGCATATTGAAATGGAACAGTAACATACTGAAATGGAACAGTAGGTTGCTCACCCAGATGCGCCCTTCTCCTGGAGGTACTTGTTGAACAGCACGCTTGTCTTTCGCGCGACATACTTCCGCATCAGCTTCCACCTACCGGGAAAAAAAACGAGAAAAAAAAAAAAACGAGAAAAATTTGAAACGGTTTCTAGCCGAACATACTGGAGAGACCCGAGGCTGCCGCGACAGATACTTGGCGGGAGGGCGGGGGGACGACAACGTGTTTATTGCCGGGGTAAATACATTGGCGTGATTCAAATCCAGTCACCATGAAATAACGTCAGCCTCAAAAGCACCCGCCCTTAACCCTTTTAGGACCCCAGTCCCGTTTTGCATGTTTGAGTGCTTTGTCCCGACATATGGGAGTGCTGTGCTAAAAGGGTTCATCTCGGCCACAAAAAATAATCGAAACAACTTAAAAACTGCACACAAATTTAAACTCACGATTCGTACAGATAAGCTAAAAAAACTGTGGTAATCGATATGACCTCGATATTTGACATATGGTTAGTCAATATCTGCACATAAAACAAGGGTACGCCAGGGGATGGAGGGGCACAACGCGCTCGATATGATATATATCGAAAGTTCGATAATTCGATATATCGAAACATTCCACACGATTTCCCAACACCACAGTACGTGCCGTGGTGCAAATAAGGGGGTAAGCCACGAAGTGACCAAAACCGAACAACCGCAACTGTGACGATGGCTGTGACCATGTTGTTTGTGCTCTTCACGTTGAACCGGTCTTGCTACCCGTCGACATCCAGCACACCCAGTGTGCGTGCCGACTCTTCGTCCTAAGTTCTAGTATACAAGCTCTGTGGTCACAAAGTACGACGCAGCATAAGATCCACATCGTAATGCAAACATCGCAAGGCGATAAGACAAATGGACTGCACTGCTATGCCATCGTACTGGGTACGACAAGCACAACATACACACCCCAGCAACATCGAGACCTGGAAAACAGAGAAAAAAAAAAAGAAAAAGATGACAGTATCTGCACCCCGAAAGTCTAATCGACACATTCATAAAAATAACCGTAAGCGTAACCGCACAAAATAACCGCAACCACAAAGCATACCCGCAACCGTGATCACATCAAATAACCGAAACCATAAAACCAAACCATTACAATCAGAAAAATGAACCGTAACCGCAACAGCATGAACTACCCGCACGAATAAGCGGGACCGCAAAAAATGGCCGCAACCGCACGACCAAGCCATTGCATCCAATACATCAACCGCAAAAATTACCCCGCATCACAAATTACCCCGCATACGAAGCACGACAGTACTCGCAAGTCTTTCTCACTTCGTCATCCTGTCGCGCTTCTCGGCCGCCAGCATAGTAATGTTCGACTCCAGACGCCCCGCCAGGGTGCTCTTCTCCTGGAAGACCGCGGTCGCCTGCTGCAGCTGCTTCGCCACCTGCGCAGACAGTCAGTACCCCCAAAAACCTCTTACCGTTTAGTTTGACACTGCTGCTGTACGAGGGAGTGCGAGATATTCTACTATTGATGGACGACCTAATAAACTGTAGGGAGACAGTCCCCTGTCGAGATGGCCGAAGCCTCTTCTTACCTTCATTTACCGCATAACACGCAAGACGCCCCCCCCCCACACACACGTAATGTAATATAAGGAAGCAACGTAACGAGCGCCCAATGGCTGGAGGTGTCTCTACTAGGAGTAGGAACGGTGCTCCGTCTCGAAAGGGATGCATGGTCAACGGTCAAATGACTAAGGCAGGCAACAAATGAGTACGCCCCCCCCCGCCCCCCCCCCCGACACAGACACCGGGGACAATTTTCAAAGCCGGTTTTCTCCCAGCCATGCTTTAAGGCGGGCACACACAAGCGAAGATTACGGCTGTCGAAAAATCTTGCGCTAGAGATCTCCCGGTCGCCGATAAAATCGGCTTTGAAATTCGTCCGACGGCGTGTGCAGCCATGCGTGTTAAGTGTACGTACGGTGACCGGAGTTGTGATCGTGCATGTGCTCAACCAAGCGTACGGCTAATAAGTTAGGATAGCTTTTCGAAGGGTTGGGCTGTCAGTCTATTCAAGTGTGTGCGGCGTCTGCGAAGGCCTGCGGGATCAAGGGACGCGGCGTGGACCCGACCCAACTCCGTATCTCCCACCGCTGGTATAACCCAGCCCTACAGTAGCCGTACAGTACACTATTAATATTAATAGTGGATGGGAAATTAGCGGGTCGTGGTGCAAGAACACCGTCCAACCCTTTGCGGACCCATCTTGAAAGCGACAGAAGCCGCGTTACCAAAAGCGCCCAGGAAGAGTGGATATCGTAAGCAGTTAGCAGCAGGAACACCGTACATGCAAACCTCCGCATTGTACTTCAGACGCGCACCCCTTACATACAAATTCACACATTTTTTTTTTCTTTCTTCTCTTCTCTTCCCATTTACTACTTTCGCCCTCCTTATCTACTCGTGACTCAGATCCGGACTACCCCCCCCCCTTTCCCGTAACGGCTCGGGTCTTCTTGCTTTTTTGTCGCGAGGAGACTGCAACCATTTTCTTTCTTGTCGAGTCACGTCTGATTCGTTCCGCCTACCCACGCCTCTCGCTCTCAGCAGTTGATTCCTTTTGTTCGTATTTGTAAAAACACCAAAATTATCACCATACATAGTGGAATAAACTGTAGGAGCAGTCGAGGGCATGATACTCCTGAGCCACCGCATACACAAACCGACCGGTGCTACGATAAAGGTGTACCTTCTTTTGGCAAAAAAAATTCTGACTGATGGAGCTCCTTGAGGGTACCGAGGAATTACTAACTAATAGTCCTCTTTGATTGTTTTTCAACAGTTTTCGATCTAAACCTAGGCTCGTCGGGTTCGTCGCACTCTTTTCTTAAGAGCTATTCTTTCGGGGGGCCATAGTAAATAGGACCAAATATTGTTAGTAAAAATACCGAAATATATATGTTTTCGTGTGTACCGTAGGTCCTATTTAATATGGTCCCCCGTAGTAACAGTTTTGAGTCGGTGATAAGACCTTCTATACAAATAATCCGCCCAGGATCCCGAGGACATTAGCAGGTGCACCCACTACCCCCTCTTCATGCTTCGATCTGCCGTGGCCCAAAGTCTTTTTTCACGCGGGTTACCTCTTGTGGCTGATTCACTGGTGTGGTCACGGCTGCCAGGATCGGGTTGGGTCAACATACTCACGGGCCCGACGCAGCGGCAGCGGCAGCTCTGTCAACATACTCCTGCGGCAACGGGGGTGCCGGCATGAACTGACACACTACGCGTACCTTTCATGTGCACGCAACTAAGCTGTACTACTAATGGCATGTATACCAAAGTAAAACAAAACTGATTACCGCATCCCACACCACACGCAAGAGGTAGCGCACCCCCTGGGAGTAACTTGAGAGCCAACTTTCTCGAAACTTAGGGTGCCGCATACGCTTACGTACTGCGCTTTTTCTTTTTTGTGTTCTTTTCATTTCCATTTATTATCTTCGTCTTTCGTTCATCATAGTAACTCATACCAGTATCAATACTAACTCATCCAAGTATCACGTATTACGGGGGACCATGATAAATAGGACCTACGGTCAGACAAGGACCTATATATTTCGCTTTTTTTACCAGCAATAATTGGTCCTATTTACTATGGTCCCCCGTAATAGCAGCCATTCCCGCCGTCGGCGATGGGGGGGCATAGTGAATAGGACCTACGGTACAAACAAAAACCTATACATTTCGCTTTTTTTACCAACAATATTTGGTCCTATTTACTGTGGTCCCCCGTAATACCAGCCTCTTTTCCCCCCTCCCCAGGTACGCTTCGTGCCTTGCTTTGAAAACCGCGACAAGAATGCAGCTAAATCTGCCCTCGTCGACCCGTGTCTAACTCATTACGCCTACCCACGCTGCGAAAGCAGTCAGCAATTCAGTAGGGTCCTGTCAATTATTGCAGACAAAGTCACAAATATATCACGATGGTGAGATTCGAAACTACAGTAGAGCACCAATGCCACTGCTGTATTAATAACAGCATACCAAGGCTAACTAACCACTACTAGTAGTAGACTGCCGGGGCGACAGGCTACTTTACCGCGAAATGACACGTGACACCCAAAAAAGACACACCGCCCCCTGGGATGGACGTACAGTAGTTCAGAGCCGATTTTCTCCGATATGAACGCGGTGCCGCACACAACAAAAAACGGGGGATTTTTGTTCATCAAGGTAAAAACTTAAGGTAACACCCCCCCCCCTCCACGAAAAATCCCACGACCGATGTTATCGACGCAGGGCACGGGTACAGACGCGGAGGGAGCTTCGTGCCTATCATGAAAAATATAATCGACGAGACATTTCCGAAGCCACCACACCACCATTTCGTTGTATGCGGTGCCCTGCTCCTGGAGAAAAATCGGGCATGGAAAATCCCACTGTAGCATCCGAGGAGCTGTGTCGCCTCCCTCCATTTTCTCGGGACAATCAGCTTCGAAATAAATCACAGCCGGTGCATTATCACAAAGGCTCTGAGCTTCGTCCCGCAGGAGTGTGATGTTGTGGCCTCTCTTCCCGGTGTCTTAACAGTTTGTTTGTTTTTTTCTTTGTTTCGTCTGGGAGGGTGCGCTACCTTGGCGAGTTGTTGAACGGCGATCCCGCTCGCTTGCTAGCTTACCTCGTCCTTGGACTTGCCCCTCATGTTGCGGCTTTGCCTCTCCTTCTCGTATTTTTCCTGCGCGACCTTGATCTGCACGCAATGACACCGACATCGACACCGAAATCAACAAAAACATCGCGCGGAAAATTTAGTGGGCGGATGGAGTGCTGGAAATGATACGTGCTGCTGGTACCTCAACAACGTAAATCCCATTATTTTTTGTGCAACATTTTTCGAACAATATACCTACGATAGGCCGAGGAAACAAGCAGCCGAGTTCTTCCCCCCTGATCTGCTTTCGGTGGTGTTGTACAGCTGAAAAAAAAATTCTACCCGTACCGTGGGACGCGTCCCACGTTAATTAGGCGCCTGCCGAGGAGGGAAGAAAGTGTGATCAACCCTTCTCGAGATAATACAAAAAACTAAAATGAAAGGTACGCATCGCAATGGGGGGGGGGGGGGGTGAATAACCTGCAACGTGACGCCGGAGCTGAGCTACGACTACGACGGAGAGAGAGGAAACAAAATAAAGAGCGGCTGTAAAACAAGGAACGAGGAGGAAAACAAAAAAACGCCTCCACTCACCCTATGCCTGAGCTGCTCCTGGTTGTGCCTGCTCTTCGCCCTCAGCCCGTCCCATTCCTTACCATTCGCCTGCCTGACGTTCGCCATGTATTTCTCCGTTTTTTCGAGCGCAATCTTGCACTCCTCCACCGCTGCCTCCATTTGGGTGGATCGGTCTTTTAGCTCCTCTTCCGCCTGCTCTCTCGCGCGCACGCGGGGGTGTAAAAAAACGTCTTTAAAGTTTCAGCAACACCTTTTTTTCAAGTTTTGCAGCTACATTTTATTTATACTTTATTTTTCAACCAACCCAGTGTTTCCAAATTCAGCAGCACACGTGCTCATACCTCAGATAGATCATCTACATATAGATCATCTACATATATCATTTACAGATAGATCATCTACAGATAGATCATATAGATTATCTACAGATAAATCATCTACAGATAGATCATCTACAGATAGGTCATCTATTTAATAGTTCTTCACCTGCCGTTGTGAGAGGTTTTGGAGGATCTGCCTACTGTAGTTCATATCCACCGCAGGAAATATGTGTTAGATCATGCAGAATATACGGCACCCACCCGGCAACATGAGCTAGATCATACAGACCATACAGATCATACAATATCTGGAATATATGATCTATGTAGATCGTCAAGTGGCAATCTGATACATATGATATGTCTGATCTATTTTATCTATGTGTGATCTATCAGATCTGTCTGATCTATCTAATCCGTTCGAGGAGTGCAGTTTTTCCGAATTTTCAGCAACAACTATTTTCCACGTTTCCAGCAACACAAAAGTATACCAGGTACCTCGTACATGATTTTTCACCCGCAAACACAAATCTTCCCAGGACAAGAAAAAGGGTTCCTTCGCGAAAACACTTTGTCTTGAAATTTCGAGAATTTTCCGAGAATCAAGATTTATTTCCGCGCGAATGTAAGCTTCCACTGTAAACGATGCAGACAAATAGGGACCCGTCTGGGATGCGATAGGATATTATACTACTGTACCAGGTAGACGTTGTGATCGTATGTTATACTACAGTATATACTAGGTGAATGACATGATGTGATCTTAGGCTAACAGGAATACGGTACGATACGATATGATATGATATGATATAATAATACAAGGCATACGATGTGATATCTACAATACCGGGTATTATACTACCAGATAGACGATTTGATGTGATCGTATACTATTAATACCAGGAATACGACATATTGCACTGCCAGGTATACGATATGATATGATACTACCAGATACACGATGTTATATAATACCAGGGATGACAATACCAGGCACGCGATATGATATGATAGTATCAGGTACCTGGTACACGATACGCTACGGTATGATGATGCCAGGCATGCGATATGATATGTGGTACCAGGTATGATACTACCAGATACCTGGTAGACGAAATGATATGATACGATACGACCAGGTACACCATATGATATCATCTTCCGTTCCCCTCGCTGCCTCGGCAAGGAATGCTGCGAGGCATGCCCTATCAGGCTAATAGCGAGTGGGGTAGGTCTTTCTGGCGGGTGTAAGGCCGGACTCGCCCTCAAGGAGTGATACCTTCTTGCTGCTGCCTGTGGCCGCGAGGCTCAGGCGGCAGTAGAGTTGGGTCGTACGTGGTGCGTCAGACACGGAGACCTACGATTCGCGCGTCTTTTTTAGGCAGCTGCGGCAGAGCAGCAATGCTCAATCGGGGTGTCCGTGCGCGGAGGCAGGCGCCACCACAGGCCACACTACGGCACAGTCTATTGCGCCGGTAGGAGGCCGGATTCGACGACGAGGGAGGAGGGAGACTGAGCGTCGACGTGCGGGGAAGAGACGGATTGACCTCCCCCTGCGCGAGAATTTTTATTTTCCAGATCAGAACCGCAAGTAAGTGCGAGGAGCATTTTGTTTTTCAGGATGACGGAGAAAGGGAAACGACTGGAAGGGAATGGCAACGAGTGCACGCGCAAAGGAGAGGGTGGATTGGGCCAAGGCGATGATGCGGCCATGAAGAGCGGCAGGAAGACGGTGCATGGAGACCCATGATCTGCGCGCACACTATCATCACGAGAGAAGCAGTCATAGTTTGTTTTTTTCCTGGTATTGTTCTTCACGAGGCAGAATAGTATCTACCGGTACTTGTTATAAACGTCGTTACTGGTCTTTGTAGTTTAACGAGTGGTATACCCTTCATGGGGAATAACCTACGCAATTATCAGGGACGTGGTATCATAACTGTGCTGCAACTTTATTGCGTCAGACAGTCCAGGAAGAGATGGCGATGGTTGATATTCGTGTGGTAGTAAGGTTCGATTGCTCCTTTTTTCACTGCATACCCGCGAGTCTTCACTCTGACAACACTCCAGATAGCAGGCAGGTGTGTTCCTCTTTCGTTTTCACGACTACCGTGCGTTTCGTACGGTGCAGGCAGCACTTCAGACAGCATCCGCTGTAGTCAGCAGCCACGAGTTGGTTAGTGGTGGGAACGGGGGTACTCTTCTATGTTATAGTTGAGAGGATATACCCGCGGCCATGTTAGTTCAGTTTTGCACATTGGTTTTATCTTGTGTGCGCTTTTTTCGTCTCGTGTATTTTGAGGCAGCCGAATTTTCGATTTTTTTTTCGTTTTTCGGATCTTCCTAGGGCTCCAGCACCTTTGTGTGACCACGGTCTCCTTCGTCAGAGATCTAATGTGAGAACAACAACAACAACAATTATATGATCTCACCATGTACACCGTATGATATGATATAACACTACCAGGTAAACGATATGATACGATATGATACTACCAGATAGACGATATGATATTATATCACATCGTACTGTTAATAAAACGTATACGATAATATATTATCCTACCGGGTACACCATATGACATGATATGATATGATACTGCCAGGTAAACAATATGATACGATATAATGATATGATACTTTGAATACCAGGTACCCTGGCACACGATATGATGTAACATCATACCACGGGACAGCGAACACCGAACCGCACCTTCGCGAGCCTAGCCTTTGCCCGTCCCGAGTGCTGTTGCTGCTTCGACTCTCCCGAGCCTTCTTCTTCGAAGAGTCTCGACATGTGTTCGCATTCTTTCGTCGCCTCCTGTCGAGTCGAGTTATGCGAGTCAGCGCCAAGGCCAGGGCTAGGGTCAGCGTGCCGGAGACACTTTCTCGCCAGGGCAGGGAGTAGGTTGACTACAAGTCGCCGAAGAGTGATAAGTGTTACTGTAGTTGCCTAGGTATTACACTTCGTTGGCAATGGCTACCGTTCGGGTGAGCCCAGCCCGGGTCCCGTCAGACACTTCCGATAGTCCTACCGAAACTCTCTCCGACGAGACAAAAGCAACTGTACAGTCGCCAACACTGCAACCAGAACTCGCAAGGGTATGTATATACCGTGAGTTCGTTCGGTACGGTATACCGGTCGGGTGGTGGTATTGAGGTCGAACCGAAGTAACCGAATTGTCGGGCTGCGCTACTGAAGTCGTACCGAACTTTCCGAAGTGTCGGTGACCGGTATCGAGTTCATACCGAACCATACCGGACTGGTCGGTGCGGCATTGAGGCCATACCGAACCATTGCGGTTAGGTAAATACCCCCGATATACGGAATAATGCCCTTAACCCGTTAGAACCGCAGTCCCGTTTTGGGAACAAACCATTCAATTTTTCAAGTACTTTGCCCCCAAAACGGGACTACGGTACTAAAGGGGTTGAACGAAGCGTCGGGTACCGGTATTGTGGCCATACCGAACTCACGACGGTGTCGGGTATAGGTATTGATATTGAGGTCGCACTGAAGTTATGGAAGTTAGGGTGTAACCGTTTTGCCTCTGCTGGCAATATCAGCAAACAGTCCCGTGCGGTTTGTCCCCTCCAGAGAGCGGGTGCAGTTCGTCAGGCTCAGGGCTTATCGTTACCCATCCACAGGAGGACAAAAACACAACAACAAACAACAATAATAATAATAATAAGAAGAATAATAATAATAATAATAATAATAATAATAATAATAATAATAATAATAATAATAATAATAATAATAATAATAATAATAATAATAATAATAATAATAATAATAATAATAATAATAATAATAATAATAATATAATAATAATGAAGATAATAAGATAATAATAAAGTAACTACAACGAAAGGGCCAAGACGAAAGCACTACCAGGGTACCTGGTACGTACGTGTGTACTCCTCTTTCCCCGAGTCGGGTAATAGTACGCAAAATTATCCTACAATCAGGGAGAGAGTACTCGTAGTACATATGAATACGTATACATCACTAACCATAAATAAAAATCCACCTGTTACTGGTACGTAGCACATGAATAAATAAAATACATCAAACAAAAACAAGAACAGAGCCAAAGCCAAAACGAACACAAACAACAAAACAAAACGTGCCTGGTGAGATGCGTGTGCGGCCGTCTTGGCCTCCTTGAGCGGGTCTATCTGGGCGGTCACCTCCCTGATCTGACCTTCCATCGTAGCAAGCTCCGCCTCCATATTCTCCAGCGCCTGCGGAGCGATCAACAGTGACCGCATCAGGCGACCTCCACGCCAACATCGCCAAACAGGCTCCGCTACCCCTGCCGTACTACATACCAGTACAAGGTACCTACCTCATAAGTCTTTTGCCGTGGCAAAAATGCCACTTTTTAGCGGAAATTTCACGAGCTTCGACGACCAGCAGGTCGAAAGCCGAATGATTATTTTACGCCGGACCATTTTGGCGGCAAGCACCAGGGGGGGGGGGGGGGGGGGGGGGGGGACGATGCCTACGAGTCTATCCCTCCGCCCCTTGTCCAGAAGGCTTCCGAGGGAAAATCAAAAGTCAAAACACTCCACGAGTGTAGCTGGGAAAAAAATAGTGAAAACAAAAAAAAATGCGCAAAACGCGTATGATGAAAAAAAATTCATAAATAACTAAATTATGGAGACGTTACCCGACGAGCACCCGTATCAAACCGGAATCTGCCAACTTCGGGGGGGGAAATACCCGGGGTACTTGCGAGTATTTACGGACATTTTGGGCGGGTACCGGGGTACCCGTTTGACGGCGGCTAACTGTTGGGGTCGAAACGGGCTTTGTTTGCATTCCCGGTCATAGTACGCAATCGGTATAACGCACGAGTACCCGTCTGACAGCAGGGTACCCGAGTGTCTGGGGCGTAAATACTCTGCGAGTATGAAGTGATACCAGTGCCCGTGACGGGTATTTGCAAGCCGAACAATACTCGTATCCGGACAATTCGCAAAAGGGCAACGACCTTTACTGAATAATAGCAATAACAAAAACAACAAAAAACTAACTGATTGGTATATGGTGACACTACTAGTCATTAACTACGCTCGGGTAACTCACGGTGCAAGCCAAAAAACACATCCCGATGCTTGCACCCCACTGCTCCTTTTCGAGACCTAGGCAGGGGGGGGTGTATTCCATAGGAGGTATGCACTCCATCTCATACATGGCCGTAGTCGTATGACCACAGACCCTCGCATCCCTACAATGCCGGGACGGGGCATGTCGGGTTTTCACCGACCAGGCAGACATTGCTTGCACCAAGCGCGAAGCGCCGTGAGGTGTCTGGCGAGTCGCATGAAGGGTGGGCTGCATCCTACTAAGAACCGCTTTTGAGGCGGGCTTGGATATGGATGATAGCTTCAACGAGTTGGTTTAATTTCGGTGTGGGAATTTCCAGAGGCAGCGATGGAAGTACTATGTTACTGCCTCTTCGGTGCCTTACCATACACTACCAGATACCAGGTATGTGATACGATCATTCCCACTTGTGCGGAGTAAAGGTTGTTCACCTCGCACAGACGATCTAAGTCGACAACCAGCTGTGCCCCAGGCAGGGGGGGGGGGGAGTATACTAACGCCAAGTAAAAGGAAACGCTTATATTAAATGTGTGTACGGTAGAAATCCCACCCCGCCAGTGTATTTCGTTCAGCGTGACGTTGTTAGTAGTGTGTTCGTCACATTTTGTCTTTTTATTGCGTGAGATTTTGTCTTTTTCTTGTGGGCCCCTGAGCAACTACTAGTAATAGTACCTACAGCAGTGGCAATCGTTGCCTTGTAGGGGTGGTGACTTACTGCTTGTCCGAGCTCTTCGCGCAAGGAGCTCAACAAGTCACCCGAAACATGACTTCCCGAGTATTTGTTTTTTGTTGGCGCAATCCTATCCTATCAACATTTCTACGCGCTATTGTTATGGCCCTAAAACGTATGGAGAAAATTTGAAAGGCGTCATGCGGATCGATACTTGATCGCATGAGGAGCTCAACCGGTCACAAAGTATTCAGCCAAAAGGTCCAACTCCTACGCCATGATATTAGTCCTAACTACCTGACTAGATACGCCATACCTATTATCATAAAAAAACTACCATTCCTGTTGCGTACCTCGTTGACGTTTTCGAGAGACCTCTCAAGATCTTCCGTTGGGTCCGTGGTAGCGTCGTTTACGGCCTTGAGTGCCAGGAGCTTGTTGTCGAGCTTCTGCTTCTCCCTGCTCAGCTGTCCCTCCAGGGTCGCCAACTTCAATCTGTTCTCCTCCGCCTGCCCCGAAACCAATGTATACACGACCAATCAAGGATTGACAACGAATAAAACAGGAGAAGACATCTACACGCACACACAAGGAATGGCACACAATATATACGAGCCTCACCCCCCAAGTTCAGCGGGAAATCGTTTTGCATATATATTGGACAGCACGCCCACATATACGCATACTTCGAAGTACCGCAGTACATGCATCCAACGCTTTCGGGAACGAAGAAATACCTACCCTCGGCAAGAACTGTGGTAAACACAACCGATAAACTACGGAATACGTACCTTTTCGCATCTGACAATTTTTCCGAAATTAATACAATCGGCCTTGCGTTACCCCACGCACGTTCGAAGGAAACCCTTGTGCCAACCAGGTACTGTATATAATGGAGACTGCTGTAAGAACCGAGCTGAGAATAATCCGTGGCTTGTAAGATATAAAGAGGCGTGTTGGATAGGGTGTCGTCCCCGGCTTGTGAACCACCAACCGACCTCCAAGAAGAAACAACCATCCCCCCGCACAACGCAATAAACAAACAACTCTACCGCTGCTTGAGTATACGCAGACTACTAAAGTAGACTACTCGCAAGCAACTAAGAATAGTAAAACAAAAAACCCGATAAGATCGAAATGGGCATTCTTCGCTATATTCAAGAATTGGCCTTCGTGCCAGGCCTTCTTCGGATGGATGTGCAAAACAAATGTGGTGAACGGGTTAGACACTAAGAGACACAGCCTTTAGCCTCCCTCGTATGGAAAACGCGCGCGCCGGCACCGACACCAACGCGTCAACCACCCTCTTCAGCAGGTTTACGAACTGTTCGTGGACTTTCGGCAACACCCCTCATCTTCAGTCCCAACAGCAGCAGCCGCATTCGTAGTTGTTGCCAATCAGATACTCACCAGCTTTCTGTATGTACTCTCTGCGGTATATGCTTTGCTTATCAGCATACCCGCCCACTTCTCTCCTGAGTTGGAAATCAACTCTAACCAGACTCGCTGTCTCTCGTACGTGTATGCACGATATCCCCTGACCAAAACATGCCTTCCATGTACACGCTAAGATGCGATCCCGTTCCATGAACGCCCGATTTCTGACATTTAATCTTACCTGGGACACCTTAGTCGCCTTGCCCTTGTTGTCGGCCGCGAAACGAACTATCAGTTTTTTGTACTTGCATCTATCGAAAGTTCGACCGATATATCAACGTTCGACATTTCGATACATCGAAGTCTGACTTTATCAATGACATTATCGGTATCTCGAACTTCGACATTATTGATATATCGAAGTTCAACATTATCGATATATCGAAGTTCAGCATTTCGACATATTGAAAGTTTCCAATGCGATATCCACTGTTAATGTTAATAGTGCAACGCCCTTCCAGTGGCAACCGCGCGAACCGACACCCACCAGTCAAGCTCCCTCTTATTAATAGTTTCCTTAGCGGTCCTAGTGTCGTTGTCGGCCGCGATACGATATAATTGAAGCTCGATGTTTCGAAACCTTGTGATATCGAATTCGATCATTCAATACGTCGTATTGATATATCGTATCGACATATCGAAGTCCGATCTTACGATATATCGATACATCGAACTTCGATATATATCATATATCGAACTTCTAGATACAATATATCGCACTATCGAATATCGATACATCGAAGATCGATACTCGAAAATTCGATTCAATCCCCAAACACTATAATTAGGGGGGAAAGCGCGAACCGACCGCAGCGGCACGCATCATACCTCGTCAAGAACCCTCCCGGTGGCTTTAGCCGTCCTGGCTTCGTAGTCGGCTGCCTCTCTCGCCGAGATTAGAGCGGTGTTAGCTTGCTGCACTTGCTCCGCTGCTTCCTCGCGCTGTGTTCCCGCGTCCACCCCGAGAACGCTCCTGGTTACCACGGTGCAGAGAAAGTAAACAACAAAAAAACCGAGACCAGCGGGAGAAGAGAGGAGAATCACAAAAAAACGGACAAAATGAGAGAAAGAACAGAAACCAGCAGGAAAACGGGTACGATAATCGCCAAAAAAAAAGGAAAAAAAGAGACGGGAAATGGAAAAGAAAAAACAGAAACCAGCAGGAAAAAGTGACGAGAATCGTGAGAAAACGGGCAAAAAAGGAGAGAAAAACATAACGCAAATCACGGAAAAGTAAAAAGCATGGAGACAAAAGAGAAAAACGAGCAATTGGGAGAAAAAGGGAACGACGGAGGGGAAAGGGAGGAGATGTACACGAGAACAGGGGGCAAAAAAAAACAAAAAAACAAAAAAAACAAAAAAACAAAAAAAAACAAAAAAAAAAAAAACAAAAAGCAGAACGAGTTGTATTATACCACACGCGCGAAGCAACGTACACCTGTAATCACGAAACAAGAGCAACGTCAGCCGTCGACTTAAAGTGAACCAAATGAAGGTTTCGGTTTAATCCGTCGATCGCGGGTAACGAAAGCGGGTGGCCAGGTCTAGAAATCCCCGGTGGGGAGTCAAAAAAAGAAACCAAACCAAACACATCGGCACTTATTTAATACCGTAGTCCCCGTTCCTCGGTGCAAAATAAATAGTAATAACTCCAGATAGACGGGTGAGGCCGAAGCAGCATGCGTCACCTGTGCTTGTCGGCGTTGACGACGTTCATGCGCGTCTGAATATTTCCGTCGCTAATGCTGAACTTGGAGCAGCTCCTGCCTCGGAGACACGGGTAGTACGCCTCGTACATTCCGTGCGGCATGCGCTGTGATTGGCAGAGCGATTGGGCAGATGACCAATCAACGATCAAACGTACACCAGTACACGGTGTGCACATTGCTCCAGCATATATTTGCAGAAGCACTAGCACCCACCGGCAGACTACTGCCAAGAACACACCTACAGCATACCTTCACAGCAGTAACACACACTGCACTACACCAGTAGTAACACATCGTCAGGATAACTACTCCACCTGAAATTACCCTACATCATCCAATATTACAGGAGACCATAGTTAATAGGACCTAGGATATACATAAAAACCTACCAGGTACCGTATATATTTAACCATTTCTACTAACAATATTTGGTCCTAACTATGGTCCCCCGTAATAGCACGTCCAGGTGTGTGTGTGTGTTCTTCACATTAAACCGTTCTTTCTACCCGTCGACATCCAGCACAACCAGTGTCCGTGCCGATTCTTAAATCCTAGAAGAGATACAAGTTCTGTGGTCACAACATGCAAAATACTGGTACGCTGCAGTAGTATAAATGGTTGCCGTGGACGGTGCATCATTGCCATGGTTGGAAGAGCAATTGGTCAGGAAGAACCAAGGACACCATTCACTCTACGCACGGTCGATACGGTAGTAGGTGAGTACGTCATGACAGTAGACCGAATAGTACACTGGAAATCGGTACCGGTCATAGTCGGTGCCGGACTGGCCGGGTAGATTACTCCGAAAAAGTCAGCCATAAACCGGTTTTCCCTCCCACAAAAGCCGCAAGCACCAGGCAGGTTACAGAGTCTGTGCGGTTGTAGAGCTGCGATATCGCTCGCGGGGTGATACTTAATCACTGTCTCTCAGTACGATTAGGCCTTCTCGAAAAGGGATCCACCCTACGGGCGTCCCGTCCCCTCTTTTCTGTTTCAGATTACATAGTAAACCCAGTGCTGTCTCTGGAAGTGGCCACACCAGAAAATAAAGCAATTCATTGGCGCTGTCACCCAGGTGCAAGGCCGCCTCACAGGCGATTCTTAGTAGAATGCAGCTCACCCTTCATGCGACTCGTCCAAAACATCACGGCGCTTCGCGCTTGGTGCAAAAAATGACTGCCCGTCCGGTGAAAACTAGACGTGCTCCGTCCCGGCATTATAGGGATGGGAGGGTCTATGGTCAAACGACCACGACCATGCATGATAATGAGTACCTCCCATCCCCCCCCCCCCCCGAAAAAAAAGCACCAATATTCAGACTTGATCATTGCAGTACACCTGGCACGATAGCGCGGCAGTACGAGCACAAAATGCAGCAGACCCGCGAGAATATACTACCACGAGACGTACAGGAGTACGCGGTACGTTTCAATCGCAAAAATATTACAAATGCGTCCGCACGTGGTCCCTCGGAAAACCTTACACGAGATCATGGCAGCGTTCGGCGCTTCCCCCCCAAAAAGCTTTTCAAAAACACATTTTCCCATCCTGTACGACGAAGCCCCCAAAAGGCTGCTCGCCCCCTGTTCTCAACTCCCCGATTCAGACACGCTTGACGGGTCTCTACGAAACCCTGCACACTTATTTTCACAGGCGGTGGACCAAAGCATCAGAGGGATCGCGCCACATACAAGCAATCGTGCAACACGGGCAGCAAGAAAACCCACGTCTGATGACATGGCGAGACAGCCCACCCCGGGGATCAATCTGAGAGACCGTTTTCTCCAACAGAAGGGGTGCGCACACGGCGAAAATTGTTCGAGGACATAGGCTTCGTAAAGAGTCCGAGGCGGTGTGCCATCTCATGACACTATCACCCTATTACGGGGGACCATAGTTGATAGGACCTATGGTATACAAAAAAACCTACCAGGTATATATTTGACCATTTTTACGAACAATAGTTGGTCCTATTAAGTATGCCCCCCCCGTGATAGGGTGATAGTGTGCTATCGTGCGTCTTGTACGAGTACTTATACTATACGTCTCCTCAGTGCCCGATATATGCCAGAAGAAAAACAGAACGGTTTTCTTTTCGGCGGTTCACGATACGTACACACTGTAGCTCGAAACAAAGCTGACAAACCGTACAATCTGCCTCAAATAGCACATGTTTCCTGGGTTCGGGTTGGATCTGTACTATACATATCCTGCACAATTTATCACGTCACAACCGCAGGGTGTGATCTAGATGATATATAGAGTAAATACATAGATACGAAGTAGATATAGATAAATAGATATATCGTGATCTGTCCGGTGTGTTCAAGTACTCAGAATAAGCGGTCTCGGGGCTCAGAATAAGAAAACAAGCGCTGCAACTATGATAATACGGGGCACCATAGTAATAGGACCTTCGGTATACCCAAAAACCTATATATTTCCCTATTTTTAGTAACAATATTTGGTCCTATTTACTATGGTCCCCCGTATAGTAGTCGTCGCCGCTCAGAGGCTGTGAATTGGACCATAGTATTACCGCATTGGACTGCTGTGTAGACTCGCCCCGGTAGAGGGGTACCGCCTGACTTGACCAATATCCTTAATTCCCGACTCCAACCCGCCACGCGATGGCGCTGAGACCCAAGTTCCACTTCACATCCGATAGTTGCCGCGTTGGCCTAGACTCACTCTCGTGGTGGGATACAGCCTGGTACTGGAGACTGACCCCTCCCGTAGTCCCGACTCTAAACCGCCACATAATGGTGCTGAAACCCAGTTTTACTTCCATTCACAGCTGGTAGTTAAGCGCCAAAGAGGAAGGCCCTTTCCGTGTTTTCTTTCGACCGCACCCCTTCGCCCCGACTCTAAAACCGCCACCGAATGGTGGTGAAACCCAGTTTTACTTCCATTCACACCTGGTAGTTGCCAGACGCGCCAATGAGACAAGCCCTTTCGGCCTCGTTCTTCGACGGGAAGAGGCAGGTCTTCTCCACCGAACACTGGTCCAGCAATGTGTTAAACGCCTGCATTTTCAATCACACACGGGGGAAAAAGCGTGAGGAAAATATAATAGGGGGGGGGAAAACCTCGCTTAGCCGCTATAGATAGGTCGATAAAACGTGAAACAAATGTAGTACGAGAAAAAAAAAAAGTACCTCTTGAGCTGTGAGATCGAACAAGAAATATACGAATGTATCGTGAGGATATTCGATACCTATCGGATGGAGAGATCCACGATACGTCGTCGGAGGGCTGCAAAAACACAAAAAAGTATTCCAGTTCTCATAGTAAATAGAATGAAGAGATATCAAGTACGTACTACTCTAGTACAAAACGGTGTCCTCCACCCTGTTATTGGTGGCCAAATAAATAAATAAAATTGTTTGGGTTCGAGAGGTGCAAAGCAAGTAGTTGGTGCTGTTCGGGGAGAGCAAGTCGCGTACACCAGAACCGGAAACGGATCGGAACACACGCACATCTCGGACAGATCATGTACAGATCATGCAGTTCATGAGCTGCATCTTTCAGGGCAGATAGATAGATGTATTCCTGAACTGTATGATCTGTGTGACCTAGTTCATGTTGCCGCGTGGGAGCCGTATATTATCTGCATGATCTAGGGCATGGTTCCTGAGTTGGATATGTTCTATACAGATCCTGCACACCATATCATACCATATCATGTCATATCATATCATATCGTATCACATCATATCGGCAGCTTAGGATACAGCTGGTCTAGATCATGATCGGTCCGACAGGCTGGTCCAGAAACCAACCGCAGACCCGCCGTTCTGTGAGAGAGAGTTGATAGTGTGTGACCTGTAGGGTACTGTACGTAGCACTTTTTGGGCAAACTGTCACTGTGACTGTAGAGACGCCTTCCTAGCTGAGGAATCACCCAATTCCAGTTCCGATCGCCAGAAAACAACTGCTTATACATAATTAACTCATTCAGTACTGCACCGACTGTGCAGAAACTTAACCCTAACCCTATCTTGAGTTGTTTTGTAGGCACAAACGACGTCCGAAAGAGGACGATAGGCCCGTTTCGGGGTTGCAAATTTTCTAAACAAAATAGACTTCGTTTTTTTTATCACAGTGCGCTTTTCAAAGGGGTACTGAAAGCAACCGCAACAGAGTGAGAACCGTAACCGCGCCCATAAAAGTAACCGAAACCATAAAGTAACCGTAACCGTAACCATGAAAATATAGACGGCCGCCAGGATAATGGGGTAAACACCTGTTTTGGCCAAAACTATTTCCGACTGATGGGCCTTCCCAACTGAGACTCTACCCAATATTCTTCTGTTTTGACAACATATTTCGAGATACATCTTGAACCGCAATCGCCTCGAATGTCTAGTGGCTAACTTGACCTCGAATACCACTAGCTTTGGAGTCGGGGGTTCAAATCTCGGGATCGGGTATTTCATTCTGTCGAGAGGGCCTGGTACAGCGTTCGTAGACAACGACGACGCAAGAAAGTGCTGGACCTTTCTCATGACAGAAAAAAAGGCGAGGCGCGTACCATAGTGGGAAGGGGGAGGGGAGAGGAGACCCTACTATCTGTGACCCAACGGTTCATCTGAGGGAGAGATAATACAAGGGCGAATAGCAATACATGGGATGACGGAGAATACACAACAACAACAACAACAACAACAACAACAACAACAACAAAACCTACCAGGGTAAAAGCGCCATGGGATGGATGGCTCATCGGGAAAAGTATACTCTCTTCTATTGAAGGACTTTCTGAAAGCCGATGCTGGGTGACACGTAGACCTATACCTCCTCGAGCGATAAATGCCAGGAAGATTGCAGGTGTCCAAACCCCTACCGTGCGCTGGCGCTGGTGTAAAAACTATTCCGGCTGTACCCACCTGGTCGTCCGTCACGTTCACGGCCTGCATAATCTGGAGGAAACCCACGGGGTTCTGCGGAGGCGTGTGCCTCTCGGTCGCCGACTGCACGATAATGGTCGGCAACCCCCAGTGGTTCCTGCCGCGGGAGCTTTGCCTGAAGGACTTCATCACACTCACCAGGGTGGTTTTGTCCCTTCCAAGGGCAACGCAACACAGGGATAAAACAGGGATAGGTGGTGATACTATTAATACATAACAGGTACATCACGAAAGCGAAAAAATGTGTACCCATGTAACAGGTAGTGGTTGACATTCTTGTTTCAGAAACGAAGACGTGATATCGATTTTTTGCCCGAAACTCTCCTTTGCACGCTTGGTGTCATACCATTACGGGTGGCCAATTAAATAGGACCAAATATTGTTCGTAAAAAGAGCGAAATATAGAGGTGTTTGTCTGCACCGTAGCTCCTATTTACTAGCCCCCCGTAATAGTGTTACTTCCATATATGACAATTACCGCCGACCACTGATGTTTCGAGTGGCTTTGTCCGAATCCCGCATCTTTTTCGTAGTTGGGTTATTTTTACAAGGCATAGCATAGGGTATTCTTATTAACCCTTTTGGCACTACAATAGAACGTGCCATAGAAGCCCGCAACTATTTTCGGGATTCCTTGCTTTTGGAGGCGTGCTTTTTACTGCCAGTTGAATGCTTCGAGTAACACGCCACATCTATGTACAGCAAAACGCTATAAACTACCCATCGAAGTCCAACAATAATTTGGAAGTTCCTCATCTGATGCACCCGTCCGTGACGAATGCTTAACCCTTTAGGTACCGCCCTGTGTGTTCTTCACTACTTTCTTCGCGTCAAACCGTTATTTCCTACCCGTCGACATCTATTACGGGGGACCATAGTTAATAGGACCTACGTTACACACCAAACACTATATATTTACCTATTTGCATTAAAAACATTTGGTCCTATTTACTATGGTCCCCCGTAATAGCACACCCAGGGTCCGTGCCGGATCTTCAATCCCAGAAATATACCTAGCTCTGTGGTCACAACCTACGCCACAGAGATACTACGTAATAAAGCGGTAGACAGAGTAGACAGTGCAATGACACGCCATCGTACTGGATACGACAGGCACAACATTTCACATTCGAGCAATCCACACGCGTTGAGTAGCTGACTCAAACAATCCCAAGTCATTCGTCCCCCGCAGGGGAGTGCGGCCGTAAACAGTAAACAGATGACAATTGTTTCAGTAATACTGCAATCCCGTTCAGGGGGCAAACTGTGTACAATTTGAGTATTACGGGGGACCACAGCAAATAGGACCAAATATTGTTAGTAAAAATAGTGAAGTATATAGGCTATGTATGGGCCGTAGGTTCTATTTAATATGGTCCCCCCAAAACGAGAACACCGTACTGGAAAGGGTAAAGACAAGAATAGTTGAAACCCTCCCGTAGCGCACGGGTCAAACTACACGTCGCGTCTAGCATCATAAAAAAAACATGGTCAAGCCTCCCTCCCGGTACAAACCCACGGCGACTCGTGCCACGATGAGGCATGCCTTACATAGAGCGCCTTATACGCAGCGCCGTATAGTGCCTTACAGTGCCGTATAGCAGTTTTCGGCCAAAGTGTCACTGGGAGTACTCGGGTTCTTCAACCCTTTCTAGGGCCGCAGTCGCGTTTTTTGGGACAAACTACTCAGGGCTTGACTGGCTTGTCTCCAAAAGGAGACGGCAGTCCTAACAGTACTACAAGGGTCTGACCCGATATGGGAGGAATATGTAGAAATGAATAACTAACAGCCAATTTCCCCTATTACGGGGGGCCATAGTTAACAGGACCAAATATTGTTAGTAAAAATTGTTAAACATATAGGTATTTATGTATACCATAGGTCCTGTTAACTATGGCCCCCCGTAGTAGTATCAATCCCAGGGTGTGGGAAGAACACCGTTCTAAACACCTGACAGTGTTTTTACAATATTATTGTTGGTTTTGTACAACTACATACCGCAGGGGAACATAATTATACAGAGTAATCAGGACCGAATATGTCTACTAAAAATGATGGAATACATAGGTTTTTGTGTTTACGATGGGTCCCGGTTCGTATGGCCCCTCGTAATATCAGCATTGTCTCGAAGTTCGCTATCGGGTGCGCCTAGTGCGGTCAGTGCGGCTAGTACCCCCAGTGCGGGCATTGCGGGCATCGAGGGCATGAGGTACAGAGCTTCGTCGGTGAGGAACCTCCCTAAATCTAATACTGCAGCTGTAGCTTGTACACAACCACTCCAACTAGAAACCCGATTGCCTTGTTGGTCGGTCAGTCGGTCGGTCGGTGTTACTTGCCCGGCGCCTGCCTGCCACCTATACCAGCATAAGTACCTATTTTTTCTCGTAGCTTAACGATACTTGAAATCAAAAATAAAATAAAGTTCTTCGTTCTTGCCCGGTGGCTATCATACGTGCGTATTGGTATAACGGGGGGCCATAGTAAAGAGGACCTACGGTACACACAAAAACCTATACATTTCCCTATTCTTACTAACAATATTTGGTCCTATTTACTATGGTCCCCCTCAGCAGCTGGTACGACGAACGAACGAATACCTGCTGCGGTGTTCCTGTGTTGTCCATTTCCAGCTTGCGACACCCACGGGATTTCAAGCCAACCACATATCCCGAGGGGGGATGTTTTATCTACAGTTATCTATATATATCTATATATATATATGCAGTAGCTAGGTCTAGGTATACCGCAGCATTGGTAGTGAGGGGCGTGCACTCACTGCTGGCAAGACACGACGAAGCTGCTCATGAACCTCCCCAGGTGTGCCTCGATGCTGACGCGGTAGGCCTGGTGTTCCTCCTTCAGCTGAATGGACCCTCCGATTGGTCCCACAGGTGGGGTCCGGAACTGTGCACACACGTCAACAACGCAACAGGCACGGGGTACAGGACGAGAGCTACAGGCTACAGTATTATACCAGTTAAAATATAGGCCCACCACCAAGAACTATCTACTGTTATCCGAGCAAGCCTCAGCACTATACTGTTATACCCTCCTTGCATTACCTTGAGCATAATAGACATATCATATGCCTGGTCGGATATAGTGAAACGCTCGCCGCTAAGCACGGTTTCTTATTTCCAACTGTCTTAGCGTCAGCCAAAAAAAGTGAACCTCGTGTTTTTGTTGCTATTCTTACTGTAATATTTCTCATTACTCGTGGGCCTATGTATACTGTATACTGTATACTGTCTGCCACAAATCTTGGGCACTAAGAAAATGTGCGGCTTACTGCCGCACCAAGTTTCGATATATCGGAATATCGAACGTGTTTTGCCCTCCATCCCCTGGCATTCCCGTGTTTTTCAGGTAGATACTGAACGAAGTCTTCGACGTACCAAATACCGAAATCGAAAATATACTATTTCGTGAGTTTATCGGTACCCTTATCGAAATCGATTCCGATATCGACTTTCGATATCGTGATCCAACACTACGCTACATGCAACACAACATGTAACGGATATCGAAATCGAAAATATCTGACTTTATGCTCATCGGTACGGTATCGGAATCGATTCCCAGATCCGATATCCGACATGCTGTACAGAAACACAAACACGGGTTTTGACCTTGTCGACGTTTTGGCGGATCATCTGGACGAGGCCGGGCATGTAGCCTCCAAGCGCGGTCAAGGGGTTAAAACCCTCCGTGTCGAGGCTGCGGAGTTCCGCCTTGCGCGCGTTTAGCTCCTGTCGCGAGTAAGGAACAAGAAAACAAGAAAATAAGATACTAAAACTAGAAATGATACACATGAAAACTCGAGATACTACAGTAAGTAAGAACAGGGAAAAATATAAACAGGGGAAAAAAAAATCAGTAAGAAATACCAGGTTCATGGTAAGACTTATCTGGTACTACGAGCATGTACTTGTACTGGCAAAATATACCAGTACGGGACAAATTCCTACCAAAATAAACGGGCGGAAAACGGAGGATCGGAGACCATACCACAACCGACACCACTGCACCAGGTGAAATACGATACGATATGATATTACATGATATGATATGATACGATACGATAAGACATGTGTTTGGTTTGTTTCTTGTCTACCTGTGGACTCATTGCGCCTTTTCGTGGCCACGAGCTACTGCCACGAAAAAATATCAAGCGAAACCAGAAGCGACGACAAAAGCAAAACCAACGCTCCAACGGGTAGGTGGGTGGGCCGTAACTGGACCTAGTCCGGCGGGAAGGCGTCATGGCCTCGGTTTTGGTTAGTGGGTGAGGTCGCGCAAGTCCCACACTGCCCGGAAGAGATTATTCTCCCGGGTGGCTATCTCCACCGCACCTGTGCTCCTCTCGGGGGGAAGGTCGGGTCAAAGTGCCCAGACTCCAGGGATAACAGCAGCATGTTCTGATGCTACAACGGGAGATATGGGCTAAATTGACACACACGACACGAAATTAACGTGGAAGTCCGGTGAGCTTAAGCTCTACTTTTAATAATCCGCCGGAGGATAAGAACAAGAAAAAAAACAGCAACATCCACCGCAACAACAGCAACAACCACTATTCATACAACAGTATCAACAAAAACAACAACAATATCAACAGCAGTCTTCGCTTCCTGGCCGACGTAGCCCATACGCGTACCAACACGGGATGCAGCTTTACTCTGAAATAACTGATACAAATACTGATCTAATGCTACTACGCATATTACCTGGCACACACAATCGCCAACATCGCACCAAGCCATTCTCTCATTAATCGATAAAATCGATAAAATCGATAAAATCGATAAAATCGATAAAATCAATCAAATCCATCAAATCAATCAAATCAATCAAATCGATATAATCAACAGGGGTGCGCGTGAGCAAACTCTCAAAACACCCCACTCGGTATACTAAAGGCAAGTAACAAAAGCTTAAAGAAACAATCGCCTTGGGTAACCTCGTCCCAAAATCCCAGCCCACTGGTTTGTTTTTGTTCATGACTACTACAGCCACATTGACCATATTGACCTTTTTAGGAGTGGGGTCTTGTTCAGTGTTTTCGTCATGCATAACCCCATGCTGGAGGAAAAGGATAGCACAAGAATTTGTTTATTACCTTTTGAGCGATCTCGAAGTCCTCCTTGGTCTTGTCAGCCGCTACCTTGGCACTCGTCGCTGCCCGCCTGAGCTCGTACATGGCCTCCTCGCCATCGAGCTCTGCTCTCTTTCTGCTCAAGTGCGACAGCCTGTCCTCCACCTTACCCGCGAGCAAAACAGTCGCCAAAAGAGAAACAAAACAGCCACCAAAAGAGAAACGAAATAGCCACCAAACCAGGACAAACAAATACAAAGACAAGCGCAGCTGCCCCTATTAGTATACCTCGTATAGGGCATTCAGCATTCGACAGCTTGTCCTCCTACCTGACCGCATAAAAACAGCGACAAAAACAGAAACAAACAAAAAAGAGATTGTTCAGCTGGCGCTGAACATTCGACAGCTTGTTCTTCACCAAATTACACAAAAAACAGCCATAAAACAATAGGGGAAAGAAGAAAAAAAGTGGAACTGGTGCGTAAACAGCGATAAAACAATAGGGGGAAAAAAAAGTTAGTACTGCTGCGTCGCCGTAAAGGAGCTCTCGCAGCAGGGTAGTTGTAACCACTGTCGTCAACATGTGTTTACTGGTGGATTTATCGACAACTTGGTCGTAGTTGGTCGGTGGATTCAGCCACCCCCCTCAATACAAACGCGGGGAGAGACGAGCACCGGCATGAGCTAGATCATGCCGGTAACAGAGCAGGAATGCACAGTATTTGCCCGGAAATATCGACTGTAGATCGTGAAGCGGAATTCAATGATCTGTCCGCTGTGTCAACAAATTAGGACTCCAACAGCATTGTAATCTGGCAGCAGTGTTCCCGATTTTTCGGAAATATCGCGATCGTGACCCCAAATAACCAGGTAACTGCCTTGGACACCTCTTGAGAACGCAGTCTTGACTCGCCTAAGGAAGAGTCGAGTCGACGTACCTATTCGCTTTCGGCCGAAAAAACGCAAACTTTACTTGAAGCTCGAAACAGCTAAAGACTAACAGTGTGTTGATGGACTGATAGATTGACCCATTTGATATAATTCGATGCGGTTATAATTTTATATCGATTTCGTTTGTGTCAAGTAATTGTTGGTACACTGGCCTTCAATGCCGAATGCTCAGAAACGATATGTCTCGCGCGACAATGCCTACCTACACGAAACAAAACAAAAATAACAAACAATAAAAAACTATAAACGATGCGATAAAAACAAAAAATAAAAAAAGGCTTGCCTGCTGTATATTATGGTACAGATCCTTCTCCCGCTGGTCAGAAGCCTTCCGCTTCGCCTGCTCCCTAGCATGCTTCAATGCCGCCGTGGCCCTTCGCTTTTCATCTGCACATATGGTTTGCATGATTTGTATGATCTGTATGGTCTAGCTCATGTTCGCTGGTTGTATCCCGCGATCGTATAATCTGCATGATCTAGGCCATATTTCCTGGGTTGGATCTGTACTATCAATATACGATCCTGCAACAAGCCTCCCTCTTTCTCAATCCTGGAACTACTGCAAAAAACTAATCTCACACAAACTCCAAGTAACTTCCTCCGAAAGACGTGGGTGCAGTCCTAAAGTTAACACCACAGGTTAGGATCTACGCAACCTGTCTTATCAATATCCCACTTTGTCCCGAAATTTAAGCACCTTGTGTACATCAATATACAATGAAAACAGTTCTCATATTTTGGGACAAAGTCGTATGATCGAGATCGTGATCTGTCTTGCATTCGCTCGTGACCAAAATATATATATTGAGAGCCCCCCCCCCCCCCACACACCCTGTTTCTTTTTTTGCTCCACTAGGAGATTCTTGCGCTGGCCCCGGAGCACGAGGAGCGGGGAATTGGCCGCGGATAGCTCCGATCCGGCCTGCTCCAACGCCGCCTTCCGTTTGACCAACTCCGCCTGCCCCACATCCGGAGCGAACCGAACAGAACCGTAGGCATGGGGCAAGCGGTAGAATAGGTAGGTTGGAAGTATGGATCAAGACACCAGACCGCCAGAACATCGGAGTCTCAAACCGTCAAGAGACGAAGCCTCCAAGAGACGAAAAGCGTTCAAAAGACGAACCAGTCAGTGATTATAAAAAATAAAATCGTCGAAAAACGATACCGCGATGAGTTGAATCATGGAAAAAATACAAAAGCCGACGGGAAAAAAACAAACCAAGACCTTCACCTAATCAGCTGCTGCACGACACCAAACTAGCCGAACGAAGACTGGACACAAAAAAACACAGTGGAAAATAATAAGAATAGTCCTCCAAATGCTAAACTACCAAAAATACTGAAACCGCCAAATTGTGAAAAGGTATATAAAAACGACTGAAACCAAAAACGAAACCGTCAAAAAACTGAAACCGTCAAAGAGCAAAAACGATTAAAAAAATGAAACAAAACCGTCAAAAGCGGAGAAAATTGATAGTATCATGATCTCACCACCCCCTTTTCGATGCGGGCCTTGCTCTCTTCTTTCTTGGCCGTAAGGTGAGCAAGGTCCTCGTCAATCTTGACGATCATCGCCTTGAACCTGAAAACCGCGGGGGGGAAAAAAGCAGTAAGCAACAACCAGGAGAGAGAGCAAGCAGTACGTGCGACAATTCGCCACATAAGGCCACACGAAGAGGTCATGGGTTTACGCTACTGCCGCACTGCTGCACATGAAGCTATTAATACTCTTGTATCTGGTATCATTTTGCAAAGGCTTCTTCCCCCGTAGCATGAAGACTTTAGTTTCGTCACCCAAAAAGGGAGAGCGGGCCTTAAAGCAGGGGACTACTGCGGCGACAAAAACGCTCGGGGGGATTCGTACCGGCATATACCAATGGTGTATTATATGGTATGTATGGTATGTACCAGGTATGATAGCAGCACACACTCTTACGGCTTACGTAAGGGAACCATTGACGAAACAAAAAAACACATAGACACTATAAAACGCGTGCGACGAAATCTGTTTTTAGGGTTGTCTTCACTTCAGGAGATTGATGCTATTATCAATATACAGAATATATCACTAGTATTGCTACCGGTAGCATATACCACAATTACTACTGTAATACCGGTACTACAGTAGATACATCACTTGAAACGCCTTTCCAGGAAGCAAACAAAAGCGCAACCCGACCAAGCAGGCTACTAGATAGCAGCAGGTAGACAGAAAAATGTAAAGATTGATATTGTCAAAACACAAACGGGACTCTGACGGTGATTTCTTAGTTGTTCGTCAGTTGCAGTGGTCGATGCCATGGTTGCGCATCCCCGTCAGTCAGAAACATTGTGGACAAAAAAAGGTACAGCAGTACCCCTAGGGTGGCACGTGTCCTATCCTGTCCACCTGCGTGTCGTACGTATCCCTCCCTCCGTTTGTTTGAGTGCCCCGACTTAAGAGACTGCACGCAAACATAACGTTAAAAGTAGGCACAATCGGATGGACCCGCCCACACAAAAATCTATGTATTCCCTAAGGGGATAAGAGGCAACGGTACTGCAGTCGAGAGAGGTGTTCGGCCCGTACCGGTACCAACGTCACGGCAAAAAGAGTAACTAGGTTAGTCGCATTTTGTAAAGCACCGACTGCATTCCAACTCAAGTAGTTCTGGGCATTTTCTCGGCGCCCATAAGGAGCCCCGTCAAGCCAGAAACATAGCCTCACGAGGCAAAAAAAAGGTACAGGACCCCTACCGGGGCAGTCCCGTCAGTCAGATCTTGTTTGGACGAAAAACGGTACAGTAGTCATATCGTGGTCCTGTACAAAACCCCATTACCATCACCATCACCATCACCATCACCATGACCATGACCATGACCATCACCATGACCATGATAAACACCTCTTAATCTCGATCTCCTTAACAGCAATCTCGTCTTGACGCTCGGCGACCTTCTCCTCGTGCGCGCCCACCATCGCCCATGCCAGTTCCTCCTGCACAGACGCATAGCAAAGGCGGGGGAAGGGGAGAGAGGGGGCAGGCTCATTTGTTGCTTGCCTCAGTCATCATGTCATTGATCACGCGTCCCCTTCCTTCGAGACAGGGGGCGGAGAGTACTCATGCCATGCATGGTCGTAGTCGTACAACCATGGCGATAGACTTTCGCACCCATACAGCGTCAGGACGGAGACGGAGCACGTCGTGCTTTCACCGACCAGGTAGACATGGCTAGCGCCAAGCGCGAAGCGCCGTGAGGTGTTGGGCGAGTCGCATGAACGGCGAACTGCATGCCACTAAGCAGCAGCAACCCGTGCTAATGTTGCAACGGGAGCTATAGGTTCAATTGACACACGACACGAAACTGGAACGTGGAAGTGTGGTGAGCTCAAGCTTTATTTTTATCAATCCGCCGGAGGATAAAACACAAGACAATAAACAGAAACATAAAACAAAGAACCGATTTTGAGGCGAGGGGGGGAAGGGGTGAGGCTGCGCAGTCAGAGTGCCAATAAGACGAAGGACAACGGTATGACAGAGCAATGCAGAGCCCACCCACCCACCCATTTTTGGAGTGGGACAAATTCCTGCAGGAGCAACGGGGTCAACACCTTTACAACTAACCGCACCCTAGAAACACCTGGCACTAGTATGGGATGCTTTAGTCGGCAGCGAAACCTTTGGCACGCCGGACAGATCGCGATGTATCTATATCTACTGTATAGATCAGATAGATTATCTAGATCATTAATATCCCAACCTCCTAAAAATAACGACAGGTATAGGATCTAGATGATGTAGATGATCTACTAATAGATGATCTATACGATGCAGATGATGTATCTGTTCAATGCGTGGTATATACCTTCCAACGATAAATCTTCTCTTGGAGCTTGTCCAGCGTTTGGTACTCTTTCCACTCCTCCTGAAGACCAACCATGACTTTTTGGTACCTGCAAAGACGTGGGGGCGGGAAAGGACCCGATTCAGCCGGCAGCCCAGCTAGCGCACGGGTAAAAACAAGCGACCAATCAACGCCACTGCAAGCGGTCAACCAACCGATTGGCCAACGAACAATAACCCCTCGACACGACACACCACAACACAACACAACAAAATACATAAACACACAACGCAGCATAACGCAACACAACACAGCACAGCACCAACACCAACACGACGATACGATACGATACGATACGAAAGCCCGTTCCGTTCACGTTTCGTTTAATTCGGTGATGGCTCAGGCTAAGTAAGATCAACGCCACGGTTATGAGACCAAGGCCAAGATCAAGACCAACTGCAAGGCTACCGCTAAGACCAAGGCCAAGACCACAGCCGAGGTTAAGGCTTAGGTCGGCGCTAAGCCTAAAGCTACGGCTAGCACTAAGGCAGAGAGAGGCCAAAACGAAATTTTCCTCCTGGCTGGCACGCACTCGGGCAGCTGGTCAATGGCTTGGTGGTGGCCGATCCTCATCTCCGTGATCTTCTCGCCGGTTTCTTCGCAGGCCTGTTGGGCTCAACAGACCACGCGCGGGATCACAACGTGAGAGGCCCGTGAGAGGGGAAAACATGACGATACATACAGAATTTACGAGTACAGCAAACGCCCACTGCGTACCATGGTTGGGAGACGGCACCACTACCGTGGTTGGTGCCCGAGTTACAACGCAACAAGTCGCACGCACGGCGCAGGCGCGGCGTGATCGCACCCCAATTTGCTGGGCGGATGCTCAAGCTGCTCTTGCTTGGCCAGACCGCTCGAGAACAACAACAGCTATCCTTGTTTTGGTCGCTGTTGTCGCTGCTGTTTAGCGCTTGATGTTTTACACCGAAGGGGTGTGACGCTCCATGTATGACACCGGGTCTAGGGCTTACGTGTAGGGTTGGGGTAAGAGTTAGCCGCCGGTGTAGGGGTCCATGAGAGGGACGCACCCCGCCACGATGGTAAAGGTAGCTCGGAATCTGAATTGAGGCTCTTCACTTCAATAGTCTATAGGAGCTCTGTCCCACACACACGACCACCGAACGAAACAAAAAAAAACAATTCGACCGAATCCCATGATTCTAGGCGTATAACAACGAGTGCTACTGTATTGTAAAACATCGATGTAATCCAAACGATAAGGAATACCGCTATGGGCCAAAATATAAGAACTATTTCGTGTGAATATTCATGTGTAAACCCTGACCCTCACATTCCGGGCCAGAGTGCCTTACTGGGTACCAGGTACCTCTTCAATGCCCTTAAGGACCCTCGACACTCAGAACGCATTTTACCAAAAAGTGTTAATAAAGACAGCAATCGTATCCCTACGATTATCGTGGCGCTGGATAGCGAGGGGAATGAACTGGTCTATTGGCGGGGCTTGCGTTTAGGGCTGGGGCTGTTAGCGTTATCGATAGCGCTACAGCAGGTGCCGGCCTCGAGGTCCGTGAGAGGGTCGCAGCAGCAACGACGTTTGGCGCGTCAGTGGCGTGATCCACACCCAAGATTTTACGGTTTCATGTACCACGAGAGAGAGAACGAGAGAGACGCTGCTGAGCTACGCTGCAGTAGTTTCACGGTGGAGTGTGGGGCACTCCACACTTTTCGCACCTGAGACATATCAGACATATCATCTACAGATCATTCTCACAGTTCGTCATCTAATCTTTCAGGGGATATATATGTATATATATATTCCTGATCTGTATTATCTAGCTCATGTTGCCGGGTGGGAGCCGTGTAATCTGCATGGATGATCTAGGACATGTTTCGTGGGTTGGATCTGTAAACTATGCAGATCCTGCGCAACCCCTCACAGCGGCAGGGTATGATCTATCTGCAGATGATTGGTATGTAGATAGATAGATCAACATCTGTTCGAGGTCGCACTTTTCGATTTCGCGATTTTCACTCCGTTCGAACCGCACCCACGTGTGTGGGGAAACATTGGTTGGAATCGGTAAATGGGATACTTTCAGCAGTGGTAAAGACTTCACACCAAGGACCGATCATCGATCAATACATCATGATCAATACATTTAAGGGAAGCTAGACTCCTCATCTGTACGGTCTCGTTCTTGTGGCAGGGTGGGGACCATATAATCTGCATGATCTAGGACATGTTTCCTGGGTAGGATCTGTACTGTCCAGATAGATCCTGCTCAACATGTCATAACGGTAGGTTAGGATTTAGATGATCTATCTGATCTGTACATAGATAGATTTAAATCAATTCGAGGTGTGCAGGAGTTCATAGTGTATCGTGAGGGCGTTTTTATCTCCCGAGTTCACTCACGGTGAGGACGCGGTCGAGGTCAGTTGCCTTCATGAAGAATGCGTACTTGTCCTTCTCGCTGCCCTGCAGAAAGTTCTTGGAGTTTTCCTGGTCCAGCACCGCGCAGGGGTTGTCCACCTGCACTCTCACCGAAACGAACGCGCACAGAGTCAGGCCATAACGGTACCAATACTGTTTTTTTATCTACACGAAAAAATACCATCACTAATGCCAAGAACAACACTAACAAAGGCGTCAACTGAACACCGACACCAACAGTGCCAAAAAAAACGATACCCGCCCTAACCTTGACACAAACATTAACACAACCATCAATGGCGGCATCGCCAACACCAAATCATGGAACAGCAAACCCACCGTAGATGGCGACGACGCCAATAACACTAACATCAACACCAAAACCAGCAACATCAGCACCGATAGCACCAACACAACCGCCAACGACAACACGGCCGACGCCAAAACCAGTAACACCAACACAACCATCAGTTGAATACCAACCCCGACAGCGGAGACAACACGAACGTCAACACCAGCACAACGATCGATGGCAACACCCGAAACAATAGCACCAGCACAACCACATTTCAACACCAACACCGACAGCGCCAAAAAGACCAACCTCAACACCAAAAAACATTAACAGCAACAACACCATCGGTCGCAGCACAACCAACACCAGAACTGGTGTTACCAACATAGCCATAGCTGGTTACACCACCAACACCGGAAGCAATAGCACCGAAAGCAATAACACCACCACAACCACCAATGGCGAAACCAAACCAACACCATAAACAATAACAGCAACCCCAATTCGACAACATTAACACCAACACCATCGACCCCAGAACCACAATCACCAACACCAACACCAACAGCACCAACACCAACACCAACACCAACAACAGCAGCAGCAACAACACACATAACAAGACGAATGAGGTCATATGATGATACCAGGGATGTAACATCGTACCTTTCAAAATAACGCCATACTGTTCGCACACTAAATTTTTATAAGAACGGCCCTTTTTCTTGCGGTACAGAGAGGTATCATCAATGGAACAAAACAAATTCTACAATGGTGTGTTTCAACTAATCATATAAAAGCTGAATAACATATATGGGACATACCATGCTATCGCGTTTTCCACACAAGGCTACTAAACAAAAAAACGTGTGTCATCCCCTCCCCCCGCTATCACCCTACCAACGGGGGGGGATACGACATCATAATCCACAAAGTGTACTAAACATATTACTACATTGTTTCCGAAAAAAAAAACATTGGCATTCCTACCAATCCATCAAAGTCAAGCTGGTTGATGCCTTGCCCCACCGACGCTACTCGGCGGAGCAACGAAGGAGGACCCCCGCAACGCGCCATCGACCAAAACTTCCAACACATCACCTGAATGTTGAGGACGTCCAGCATCCTCGTCAGCTCGCTCCTTTCCCTCGAAATGATCTATCCGAACAAACCCAGGGATGAAACATAACGGGTTATTTTGGGCATATTGACCCATCTTTCATACTTGAAGCCATTTTGGCGAATATTGACCAAACTGCAGTCCCGCTTTGGGGACAAACCACTCAAACTACAAGTAGTTTGTCCCTAAAACGGGACTGCAGTACTATTACGGGGGACCATAGTTAACAGGACCCATGTTACACATAAAAACCTATATATTGAACCATTTTTACTAAAAATATTTGGTCCTATTAACTATGATCCCCCGTAATAACAGTCCTGAAAGGGCTAAGGCCGCTTTCGGGGGTATTTTACACCACTCTGGGCGGAAATACATGAGTAGTTAGAGTACTATTTACTACACGATGGGGGCACTTGCGTAGATCCTACCAGGTACCTGGTACCAGGTATTACTTTTGGAGGCAACTCACTTGGGGACCTCCATACCTCACCCGAAAACTACATTTCTGACCATATGAAGCCTTAACCCGACGAAACAGAAATCGATGAACAAGATCCATACAGCCAGAGCGCTTTGACGAAAAAAATGTGAAATCCAAAACTTGGGGAGCTCCTCAACTCACCCAAAAAGAACGGTAGAGACAATCGGTATGAGTAGCCTTAACCGGAAGGAAAAAAAATCGATGAACAAAAACCTACAGCCTAGAGGCCCTGACGGGAAAACCGTGAAACCCAACTGGGATATACGTGATATAGATATATATAGATATATATATACAATGAATCTCGGCCGCTGTGAGCGAACCTTAAAATTCCGATTTTATCTTCAACTTTGTCTGGGACTCCGGAAGCCTTCGCTCCCCCGCCTTCGTGCTTGCTTTTTCGACCGCTTTCCTCGACGGTCGCGCGAGCCGGCCTCCGACGGGTGTTCTCCCGTGCGCGAGTCTCGGAGTCTCGCGCCACCGACGAGCCCGCCCACCCCGAACTTGAGGGATGTTTGCTGGAAAAAGGAGATGCGGACGTTCTATTTTCTGTGGTCCTGGAAATTTGTATAGGTGTTGTTGCTCCGCGAAGAGCTTCTCGTGACAGGCTTCATCTTACAGTAGTAGTAGCTTTTTACTCTCCGAGGTTCGATCTCTCGGTCTTGCTGATGCTACCACTTTCTACCGACGGCCTTGCTTTGCGGGCCGCCGCCATCGGCCTGTTCGAACCCCTCGGTCCTGCCTTTCTCGATGGCTCCCTTCCCTTGCTCCTGTCTCTTCGCCGGGCGACTACACGCGCCTTCTCGGCGTATCGCGCAGTTCTTGGTACCAGATCGTTGCATATCCCGGTCATTTTGCTTTGTCATTTTTTTTCAAAGTCAAATTTTGATAACTCGGCACATCTTCTCTTTTCCCCTACTACCACTACTACGTACCTGGTACCAGGTATTGTTCTAAAAGGTACCAGGTACCTGGTACACGGGTTGCTCGTGTACTCAGGATGCGAACGATTGAAGGGTTCATAATTTTTGCGGAGGATTTTTTATTGGTTCAAACTGACAGCCCCGTTTTCGACCACGAACTCGAAGAATATTTTGCTGCGTTGTGGAGACACGGAGCTCTATCTTCAGTTTCCGCGAAGCCTCCGCTATCGATTTAGTCTTGCAGTTTGTCTGGGACTTCGGACGCCTTCGCCTCCCTGCCGTCATGCTTGCTTTTACGACCTCGATACGTATTGACAGTCTCATGTATTCTTGGGTGCGAGATCTATAAAAGCTTATTATTTTACCTGGTATACTGCTGTACACGTGACAGACTTGATCTTATCTCATTTTCTCTCCGAGGTTCGATCTCTCAGCCTTGCTGATGCTACCGCTTTCTCCCGACTCCCTTGCTTTGCGGGCCACCATCGGCCTGATCGACCACCTCGGTATTGCCTTACTCGTCGGCTGCCTTCCATTGCCCCTCTCTCTTCGACGGATGACTGCACGCGCCTTCTCGGGGTATCGCACCGTTCTTGGTACCAGATCGTTACATACGAGTATTATCCCGGTGATTTTGCTTTGTTGTTTTAGAACTCGGCACGTCTTCTGTTTTCGCCGGGATTCAGACTGAGAATACTACCGATGTCGTCAGCAGTAGTAGTACGAGTACTTTGCGGATGTTCTGTATTGCCGATCGATATCAGGTATCAGGTATCCGGTAGGTGCTCGATACTGCTCATCATACATGCAGTATCTCGATTGCTGCCTGCTGTTCTCAGGATTGAGTGCGATAATGCGAGTATAGTACGCATCCTGTTCTCGCAGTAATTTATGCGTATACTGCAAGTTGCTGTCTACTGCGATGCCGTACATACCGCTGCTGCTGCTGCTGTTGTTGTGTTGCTGCTGGTGTTGCGGCTGGGTCTAAGCAGCAGCTGCAGCAATCGACCGCAGCAGCAGCGATGCCAGCTACTACTCTTGCTGCTGCTGTTGCTGCTACCTGGTACCTTTTATGTTATGCTGCAGCGCTGCAGCTGCTATCGCTTTCGTGTGCGAGAGAGGTCATCTCCTCTGCACAAGCGCCGTTGGAAGTAGGTATACAGCTCGCCTTAGAAAGGGGTGATATAGGCGTGGGTTTGGGGTGCTTGGCAACTGGGCAACAAAAGGGCAGCAAAACTACTGCAGTATACTATCATCGCACAATTAAAGCGAATATCTCAGTCCTGTGAGAAACCCCTCGGAACTAGGATGATTTCTGCCCCCGACAGAAGCAACTGAGCTCCAGATTATCGATGATCTCCTGGCCCATAACAAAAAATAGACGGTGGTGATTTCCGGGCTTCAGAGTACTTGCTGAAAAAGACAAAAATAATACACGTCCCAAACTGCAAACGAATGTGCTATAATAAATGTTGGTCTATAAATTTCGAGTGAGACAGATACGATAACTGAGAACTGACAATCGGCAGTGCCTTTTCCCTGCATCACTTGGCAGTGCCCTGATTCCGTTCGTAACAAGATCGAATGGTACATTTATGCCAACTTCCTTAAAAGTAATTACACGACTTGGCACTGGGGTATATTTTCCTATCCGGAGCATGGGTGCCGGCAGGCACCCATGCGGAGCCCTTGTTATATATGTACGATACCGAACGGTAGTTGGTGAGTTAAGGAGTGTGTTAATCAGCGATAAATAAGCCGCCGGAAAAAGTGCCACCCGCGTATCGTAGCACGCGTCAATACGATCACCAAACGGCACTACGTAGTTACATCTCCACCCAAAGCGATACAGGTGTACCCCTTGCACCAAAATATATGGACCTTTTTGATCGAATAGTGATATAAAATCGTTCACTATATTTTGGGACACAGCGGTCTGTAAATTTGCCAGATACCAGCAAACACTTATTTTGTCCTAATACGTACATGTTCCAGCCCGGCATGAACCGAAAACGCTGTGATACCGAAGGAGCCTTCTTCTCTTCCAACACTCTGTCATGTGAGCCTGTTTTTTTTCAGTCGCCCACCGCACCGACCTCCCTACCGTGCCCAATGAGGGCGAGGCTGCCGTACCTCGCACGATTGTTGCCGGTACATGCTCTGTAATATCCAAACTAGAAAGTGATGTGTCTGTCGTGTGCACAATGTTTAAACCCCCACACTGACTCACTGACCTGTCCGTCATGCGAAATGAGAGCGAAGCCGCCGCCGCTGGGCTGCTTGATGGTCCTCTTCACGGTGATCGAGTCCCCGTACTCGTCGAACTTGTACCCCTGGGAGTTGTTGAGGAGAGTCACCTGTACGATCGCATCCCCTTCCCATCCGTGCCTGTCGACAAAATCGTCAAACACTTGTGTCAGTTGGCTGACGTGTGTTACAAATACTGTGGGGGGGAACATGTGTAATACACAGTAATCAGGACCAAATGTGCTTAGTGAAACTACTAGAATATGCCACTTTGTCCCTAAATATAAGCCCAGTTTCGTTTAATAATTAGTTTAAAACAGGTGCTTATTTGGCGGGACAGGGTGGTTTAGTTTTTTTTGTGTATATGATGGGTCCTGATCACTGTTGATATGATCCCCCGTAGCGTTGTCGTCTTGTGATGACCCATTTACTACTGGGTCTTCGCTCTTCTTCCCTCCTGCGCCCTCCCTAGTCATAACCCAGCCCCGGGGTCATGTAGTAGCCCCCCCCACCCCCCCCCCTAACCCACCGACCTCCAGCCCCCCCTTCACCGACCTGATCAAGTCGGAGAGTTGGCTTCCCTGCAACTATCAAAACCAGTAATGCCTACATAGTTCAGGCAACTGATAGCTTGTTGGCGACTCACTTAAAAGTCAGCCAACCCACAGCCCTACCTTTTACCTACCTGATCAAGTCGGAAAGCTGGCACAGCTGCAGCTATCGATAACTTCACAAAGCCTAGGCCACACATAATTAAGCGATTACTTCTTTGGTAGCTAGCCAAGTCACACCCCCACCCCTTGAAATAATGATGCGTGTCGAGGCTCCGTCTCCGTGAAGAGAGAGATGCAGAGCCTCGTCAAACACGAATAGTGCAGGTAAAGAACCTCGTGCGCCCTACGATAAACAGCACCACCTGCGACATTTCCAACAACTACGACTGGCGCTGTTTCACAGCAATAACCTACAGCATGTATCTATTAATAGAGCCTTTACCGACCTGATGAAGTCCGAGAGTTTCTTGGCGCGGTGAGTGAAGTTTGCTTTCGCCCCTAGGCAGATCTGGAGGGAGGCCAGGATGGCAGACTTGCCCGACCCGTTCCGACCGTTGATGAAGTTAACCTGTCTGCTCACATGTCGCACGCATCATACAAGGTATACAATAAGCAGCCCGCCAGCGGGGAGGCACAGTTCCACAACATGGGACAGATCATGATCTGAACCATCTACAGCAGATCTTAAGCAGCTGCAGGGACACGCTGTGCGGGTACAGTACAGTACTGCAAGCCGTCAGTCGCTCAGCAGGGACGTGCAGCCCCACACGTGGGAGTAATCGTGACCTACGAGACCATGCACATGTACAGCCTAAGCAGCCGCACTGAAATGCCGTGCAGGATATTGCACGGTGCAAATCCAACTGAGGAAAGTTGTACAATAAATAAACCATGCAGGTTATACGGCTTCCACCCGGCAACATGAGCTGTAGGTCGTACAGATCATACAGATCGGGAATATATCTGCCCTCAAATCAGTAGATCATGATCTGTATGATCCATCTGTACATGATCCGTATGAGGTGCGTACGTACAGTCACACTTGTATATAAAGGCAATACGACGAAAAAGAACAAAACAAGAAGAAGCAGGTTGTTACCCACGTAAGGATGTGATTGCAAAACGAAACACAAAAAATGACAAAAAAAAGAAAAAAAACAATACGTACAAAACAGAAACAGCTCGAGGGGTGGGTGCAGGGTTCGAGCCAAACCAAACAAACGCACGACAGGCACAAAACAGCTGCTGCACGAGAGGGAACGGGGTGGAATCAAACAACCATGGCGAACCCTACTGCAAAAACTTAAAGGCAGCATAACTACAGCCGTCGACGGGGAGCCAACTAACTGAACGCTTTTCAGGCGACCGCCCGCATTACCACCCTGTCCCAAAACGTAAGAACCGCTTCTACTTCGACATCATCATTTCATCCACACGCTCCTTACGTTTGTGAACATACTATTAATGCCAGATTTCCCGTGGGGACACCAATCACAACTTATAGTCACGACGGCAGTTCTCCATGCCAGAAAAGAAACAGCACTACTGCTGTAAACAGATTATTACGCCATGAACTTCCGTTCTGTTCTTGGAGGGCCGACGCAGTTTTCTCCAGACGTGGCGGTTTGGCTACCGGCCTGGGACCCCGACTGGGTTTAGCTCGGTTGGACTGCTTTCCCAGCTACCTCTAGACCCCGCGTGTTTTGAGACTTCGGGCTGTACTGGGCAACAAAGCTACTACAGTAGTACTGATAGGGTGTCTGCACATACTACTTTTGTTGGTCAAGGATTTCCGTCGGAAAGATAGTCATGATTGAAGACCTTCCGGCGTGTGCATAATGGGAGACGAAAAGACGCTATGTATTGTATTCTTATGCTGGATTAAAAAAATACTGGCGGCCACTGCAGCACTTGCAGGACACGAGCAAAAGTCGTGCAAGCAGAACTAATACCTAACTGCAGTCGCCAGCAGCAGCAGCAGCAGCAGCACGCAGTAAACTGCAGAAGCAGTAAGCAGCAGCAAACACCAACAGGCAGAAGTGCGGTCTATCCTGCGCTCCTCGGCACTCGCTGTGCACGCCACACCGCCACAACGAGAAGATCGTCCTCCTCTTCCTCCTCCTCCGTTGTCCTCTCCCCCTGAGAAGGGGTGGGAGCGGCGATTATCGCAGGAGCGTGGCGGCAAGGGTGCACGCATCTGCAGCAGCATCAGCTCTTGTCCGCAGCAGAGCTCGCCTACCGCAGTGCTTGCTTGCCGCAGTGCTTGCTTGCCGCAGCGCTTGCTTACCGCAGTGCTTGCTTGCCGCAGCGCTTGCAGCAACAGCATTGCAGCAGCACACTTACTTGCAGCAGCCGCAGCAGCACCAGCACACTACATGCAGTAGCAGTAGTACGTGACGTGCAGCAGCACAGGCGCCAGAGGCATGCAGCAGAATTTATTATGGCAAAACCTCGTCCGTAGCGAACATGACCCGAGGCCACTCTCGGGGCAAGCTTGGCCAATCCAAAGCGTTCGGAGAGTTTTCGGCCAACGGAATGCGCGAATCTCATACGACACTAATATGGCTCTACTACTGTAGTATAATATGCTATTCAAAAATAAGTTCGTCGCATTAGTGTCAATTGCTTGGGCTCTTTGCTATGTCGTCGGTAACAGGATGAAGGATAAGCAAATTTCGTGATATTTTTTATTTTGCGCAGACACTATCAATAATAATGGCGGATTAAGCAACAACAGCAACAGCAACACCACCGCCACCAACAACAATCACAACCAACACCAACAAACAAAAACAACACCACCACCACCACTCTCACAACAACACCATGACCACCACTAACAGCACCGACAAACCAACGACACCCCAACCATCACCACCACGACCATCAGCACCACCACCACGACCATCAGCACCACCACCACCACCATCATCAACACCAACACTGACACAACAGCTCCAACACCAATCACCACCACCACCACCACCATCACCAACGCTGACACAACAGCTCCAACACCAATCCCCACCACCAACACCACCAACACTGACACAACAGCTCCAACACCAATCATCACCACCAACACCAACGCCTACACAATAGCTCCAAAACCAAACACCACCAACACAACCAACACCAACGCTGACGCAACAGCTCCAACACCTATTTCCACCAAACACCAGCGCTGACACAGCACCATCAACACGACCACCACTGCCAACAGCAACAACACCAACTACATGCCGGACAAAGGGGCTGCGGTAGTTCCTTGCGCGTACACTCACTTGCACAATTTGATCTCGAAGCGCTTATGGCACATGAAGTGATGCAGGTTGATCTTCAGGATAACGCCAGCTTCCGACTCCAGGCTCAACCTCTTCTCTAGCGGAAGCTCTGCGCCCGCACCACCTGCCCCACGCCAACAGTCACGGGTTAGACACACCAATACAATCGCTCATACCTCGGACACGTCATGATCTACAGATAGAGTATCTCCTTATCATGTACTTCCTCACCTGCCGTTGTTGGAGGCAGGCTGTGCAGGTCAAGTGTTCGTGCGCATCTCGGTCAGATCATGATCTATCTATCTACAGTAGATAATCTAGTTCCCCACCTGCCGTCGCCAGAAGTTGTGCCGGATCTGCCTACAGCACAGACCCCACCGCAGAAACACGCGCTATATCATGCGGATTACACGGCTCCCACCCGGCAACATGAGCTATTAATATACCATATAAATAGATCATACATATCATACAGATCATACAGATCATACAGATCAGGAAGCTATCTCTTTGCCCTGAAATATCTAGATCATGGTTTATCTGTGGATGATCTTTCAGTGATCTGTCCGAGATATGAAAGCAACAGTTACGGGGGTAACCCACCAACGCAATGGACACGAGACCAGTACGCCAATGGACAGTAGTGCTGCGAGTTGGCCGGAGTTAACGGGTAAGCCCTACAGCCCTCAACCCTTCTAGAACTGCAGTCTCATTGTGGGGACAAACCACTCAAATTTCGAGTAGACTGCCCCCAAAACGGGACTGCGGTTCATAAAGGGTCAAGGACCGCACTCGCTATGTGGGGGCAAAACCTTTACCACTAGACCTACAGTGGATTGATCTTTCTACAGTAGGGGACCCCCCATTAGGCGGTCTGAGGGAGGAGGTATCCTGACATAAGGCGGTCAAAATCGCCTGGCGCGACTGGGGCAATGCGCTCACAACCTGGAATGAATACGGCGGGTTCCTCCCATAAGGCGATCACATTGCTTTGGCACACCACACCATCGCCATACTGGGGGGGGGCTTACTGCTGTACTGCACTACTTATATGTACGGGGAACCACAGTACATAAAACCAAATACTGTCAGTAATAATATAAAATATGTAGGCTTCTATGTACACCATAGGTCCTATTTACTATGGTCCCCCGAAATAGATGGTTTATATGATCTAGATCGCGGTATGGAGTAAGACAGGCAGGGGTGGGTGCGATGGTTGATGGCTTTCTCGACAAGGAGAGGGAAAAGTGTCCGATTCCAACATTTCGTATCTTCGGAAGCTCGCTCTCGACGACGGTTTTCCTCAAACATCGCAAAGGCGTTCTGCGATGATAGAGGTATCACATTTCGGGGGAAAAAAAGAAAGTTTGAGAGCCACCGCGGCGTCCTTTCCGGGCGGCAGTTGAAGGAAGGATGGCTGCGTAACTTGTGCTCTATATTGTCGGGCACAATGCGTACGTACGCGAACGAGATGCTTGTAGCGTCAGTCGTATTCATGTGCTTGGCTGCCTCCGCTGAGATTCCGCACTAAACTGTGCCTTGGGGGGACCTAAGAGCCTCAGCAAGTTTAGGTTGAACCTCTATCGTACAACGCCTCCTCAATGACGTCGTTGTTGTTGTTGTTACTGTTGTTCGGTATTGGAGCGCTGAAAAACGATCGCACGTACCCCTGTGCCAAGTGAACGCTGTAGGGGACCGCAGTCCCGTTTCGGGGACAATCAACTCAAATTCCAAGTAGTTTGCCCCCAATTACCCCCAACAACGGGATTGCAGTCCCGAAAGGGTTAATTAAGGCACTCCTTACGGTATACCTTCTCGAGTACAGGTGCTGGCGAGGGATTGATATACCGATAATATACCAGGTACGATGTGGCACTTTTGAGGTGTTCGATGTTTTCGGTGCTAAGACAGTATTCTTGTGCCACTGTGCATAGCACCTCTCGAGCACCTCCACAGCATATTCGGAGATATCGTACTGCGAGTGAGGCCCGTTCAGTACCCTGGACATACCGTACTTTGAACAAATGGGGGCTTTGAATTACTGGGGGTATACCCATACATCTGGGCGCACTACTGTCGTAACGTACCACCAGAGCCGGTATAGTCGAGGAAATACAAAAAGAAGAACACATGGAAAAACGTACCATTCTGGGTAAAAAATAAGGACCGTGTGGTATCATATCACATGAAGGAATATACAGATCTTATTCTCGCCCTGAGGGGCAAAAGGGTTAAGCGACCCCACTCGCCCTTGCGTTTGCCCTTGCCCTTAGACGACGACAAGCCCCCGTTTGCTTGTCCGCTCGCACCGCCTTCCTCCTCTCCACCACCTTCATCACCTTCATCCCTGTGCGCAACAAATTCAGAGAAGACGCATGCGGCAGCGGCTTGGCTTAACCTAAAAGTCGCCGACTACCATTACTAGCTAAGTCGGCTGGGTCTTTACAGTCATCAGTGGTCTTTACAGTCATTAATAGTTGAGTGCCGAATATTTGCAGGTTCGGCGTTTTCTGTATCTGTTTCGCGTGTCTTAGACCTCCACGTGCCCATTTTACGACCGAAAATCAATTTTGATGCTTCAAGCTTTTTAGCTTGGCGAACTTCGTCATCCAGCAAAATCGTGTAAACACATCCACGCGCCCGAGGTGGCAGCAGCTTCTTCTGCTGTTGCCATGGGAGCGACAAGAGAAAACTGGACAGAAGACACGTACGTATAGCATATGTGGAAGCGCGGTTGGCTCGAGATATGGTCTCAAACATAACCAGTTCAACGCTGGACATAATAAGTAGAAGTACGTTAATAAAAACAAAAAAAAAGCTAACAGCTACAAGCAGTCAGCACAGTAGTGCTGTACACTGTTCTAGCCGCCAGGTCCGGCCAAGGCATGCATGGCCTACTCTACCGACCCAAGGAGAGAACACCACAACCGGCAGCCCGAGAGCGAGGCCGAGAGCGACGGTGGCGCAACGGTGGCGCGAAGGCTTCAATAGGCAGAGCAGTCCTTCATTCGGAGGGTTTCAACTCCTGCTCTCAACAGAAACGGCGGTCAGGGGATGGATGATACAACTTGCGATCCCCGGGCGCGGGTCTGTTCCAATTTGAGGCAACCCTCCCCACGATAAACAAGGTAGAAAAAATGCCACGTTAAGAGATATCTAAAGTCATCAAACCCAAGTCCGGCTCCGTCTCGAAAGGGAAGCGTGGTCAATGGTCAAACGCCAAATGCAGTTAACAAATGAGCAAATGAGTACGCCACTACCACCCCCCTACCCCCACCTCCTTCAATGCACAATTTTTCATCGGATCCTCTCGCCTCCCCTCCCCTCCCATTTCCTCCCCTCCGCCCTCTTACCGCCCCTTCTCATATGAGAGGGGCCGAAGGATAACGCAAGGAGTTGCACCACACGCGTTGCGCTGCGCGGCACCTACTACTACCACTCACACCCTAAAGGACAGTCGATAATACAGCAACACCACAACATTGGTGGAATAATTTTGGCTGTCTTTCTGCGTCCCAAGGGGGTTAGTAGCAACAGAAGAGCTACTGTAGGCAATACCAAGGATAGTGGTTAATAGCATAGGACAGTAGTCAATAGCATCGCATAGTCAATCAAAATAGGACAGTCAATAGCGATAGGACTCGTAGTCGACAGCAATATTATAGTCAACAGCACTAGGACAGTCGTCAATCGCTTAGGACAATAGTCATAGCATTGGACAGTAGTCACCATCAATAGGACAGTCAAATATCACAGGTCAATCGCAATAGGACTGCCAATAGCAAAGGACATTCCACACTAACAGGATAGTCGATTGCAAAAATAGTAACCAAACGCTAGACATCAGCGGTCCTTTTGTCTAGTGTCGAGGGTAAATATGATATGATCTCGACAAGACACCGGGTGCCAGTCAGAACACCAACCCGCAAAATTGAGGGAACTACGATCAAGTCCTTTAGCGCTGCTGTACCCACGTTTCTCCAGGCAAATCACTTGGACTTACGCACGTAGTGTGGATCCGTATGGCAGCAACATTAGTAAAACTGTCGACGTTTTATCCTCCAGTACCTAATACATCGTACATGTCTTGGGATGATTTCAGAGGACCTCCATGACGGGGAAAAGGGACGACTACGGAAACAGCCACTGCGATTGTGGGGTGATAGTATCAATCAATAGACGGTGCCCGAGTTACCATGTGAGCAATGAATCGTTGGGCACGGGCTCACGTTGCTGTATAGCTCTCACATATTGACGGACGCTTCACTACACCAAAACAACGCTAACGTTATCATTGGACGAAATTGGTCGCAGCCTCGGGTCCCAAGGGAGTCAACCTCCGAAATGAAAATATGGAAAAAAAAAGGTACATCCTTTACTCCTCCCTCTCAGCTGTAATCTTACCCTGCTCCGCCACCCTCTTCTTCCTCCGCCTGCCTGAGGATACTGTCCATTATCTTTGCCTTCTCGCCCATGTCCCGCTCCTTCCCCGCATCCCCTTCCTCTTCCCCCTCCCCCGCCTGCCCCCCCCCCCCTCCCCTCCTCCTCCTCCTCCTCCTCCTGGTCTCCCCCCTCATTCGCTTCCTCCTTCTCCCACTCCTCGCAGCTATTGCCGCTGCCGTCGCCTCGGCTTTTGCGCTTGCCCTTTCCTTTACCTGCCCAAGTCAAGCGCGAGATCGTCAACGATTGCGCGCAGATGTTGATATTATTGTTAACCAACGCGACGCGGGGATACTACGATCCCACCCCCCGGAAAAAACCCTTCCATGTATCCACAACGCCAATGAATCGGGGGCGAAAGCGGTAACCCGCTGCCATAGGCAACTCAGTTGTAGCATCTTTTGGTTTTCGAATCCATCTGATTCATTTGTTGATTTTTTCCCTTCGATTTTTCGCCGACACACCCAGTCACACAGGTATACGGCAATTATAAACATCCTATTAACATGTGTGTTGTGTGTTGTCTTCACATGAAACCGTTCTTCCTTACCCAACTACGGTAGTGTCCGTAGACCCACCCAGCGTCAGTCCTGTTTTTTTATACCGAGAGATACAACTTATTCGGTCACAGACTGTCAGACGGAGAGAACTATACTGTTCATGGTATCTCAATAATAGTGTACAGCCGTGTTGCAGTACCACACCTCGTTCGTTCCCATTCTCCCTTTCTTCTTCTTCCTCATGCTGCTCCTCGTCCATTCCCGTTAGAGCAGATTCCGTGGTAGATCCGCTCGAGGATCGTCGAGAGCCGTTAGAGAGACGGCTGGACTTTGGAGAGCGGCCAGCGTCGCCCTGCAGATGGCGCCCACGGCAGTAGGGGGGGGGGGTGTACTCATGTCAAACATGACCGTAGTGACGTTGTCGTATGACCATAGACATCTCTGCAATGCCGGCACGACGCGCGTCGGGTTTTCACCGACGAAGCAGATATTGCTCGCACCAAGCGTGAAGCACCGTGGGGCGTTCGGCGAGTCGCACAACGGGTGAGATGCTTCGTACTGAGAACCGCTCGTGAGGCGGTTGCCAGTGGCTTTAGTTACTGGGCCATGTGAGGCCACACAAGAACTTAATCTATCACCCCCTCCGTATTTCCTGTCATTTTGAAGTGAGTAAAATCGGGCTGTGAGGCCTATCCACCCCATGAAGAGCTTGTTGTAGCCACTTGTATACTCGAAGTAGTACTTAAAAAAACTCTGTTACACATAGGTCATACGTACGACTTTCTTGCATATGGAAGACAGTGTCGAATTCATTGATCATTGTTTTTACTGGTGTGGCCATATCAGGGGAGGGTTGGGGTGGTGCTCAAGACGCAAGCGAAGGTAAAGCAAAGGGGACATCAGCCTACGGGCAATACATACACAAGGCGCTTCGTTCCGCGGGCGGCCTACGCCGCCCGCTACGCTCGCTCAGAAAGGAAAAGCACATCAAGTTACGCGAAGTGGACAGAGGTCCATGATTGAATATAGTTTTTCTATGATTGTAGTTCTAAACTGGCGACTTGATAATGCCAAGAGTCCCGCCGCCATGCTCCAGGAAAAAACAGCTCGGACGCCGCTTCGCATCGCGGGCGGTTCCGCCCGCTACGCTCGCTCACATGCCGTACGTACGTACATACCCCATGTCAGGTATCCGTTTCTTCTTTTGATATGCTTGCTGTATACACGAAAGAGAAAGCACAGTACGGAACAGCAGCACCGCAAAAACAACGAAAATGAAACCGAAATTTTTGGAAAGAAAGAAAAATACCCGTCCCCTTATGTAACAATTTTCTGCCTGATTGGAACACCTTGCACCGGTCAAAAATAAAATAAAATCCCACAGCAGGGCTTCTCTCTCAGCCTCGTACGCCGCTCGCCCCTCTCGCGACCACCTCGCCCCCGATTCGTTCCGGGTTAAGCTTTCCTCACTTTTTGCCACAGCGAGCCCCGTCGCCCGCCTCGCGTGAAGCCCGGTGCTCACCGTGGCCGTCATTCACCAGCTTGACAATGTTGATGGTCAGACTGCATAGCTCTCTCTTTGAGCTTCAACCCGGTCGCAGAAATAATGACCGCTTGAATCTTATCTTGCAATCCCGAAGGACCCTTATAAACTCGTACATACTTTGTCAAAAACCACAAATGGAGGCCCGACTGAGCCTATTTCACCCCTTCCCTCGTGTCTCGAGGCACACGCAACGCCTAGCCACGAAAACGGCGACCGCGCTCCGCGACGGCGCCGGGCTCGCGGGCGGTGCCGTGCTCCGAGTACACGCACGCACACGAATCGAAAAAAGAAGAAAGGAAAAAAGGACTGAAAGTGCTCAGAGGAATAGAGAAAACATAGAACCGCTGGAAAGGTCCGGCAAGTGATACAAGGAAGGCGAATTCCAAGTGGGAGCTCTGAGAGGCCAAGGATGTACCAACCGAGCACGCTCAGAGAGTGAGATATCTGTAAGTAGTTCTATGTACGTATGTGGACAGGACTACCAGGTATAAATTATAACACGCAACAGGGACAACGGAAAACGCCGCCGAGCCTGACCGAAACCCGAGGCCAGTGCCACGCTTACAGACGTCGGCTAGCGTAGTGAGGGGCAGGGCTAGAAGTTGGAGGGGGGGGGGGGGGGGTACTCATTGGTTGCTTGCTTTAGTCATTCGACCATTGACGATGCATCCCTTTCGAGACGGAGTTCTACCCCTAGTCCCAATAGAAACACCTCCAACATGTGGGCGCTCATTACGTTTTTCCACAGCGTATATTACATATTACATACCTCGTCGTTTTTTTTCGTTCTTGTCTTATCCCCTTCCTACATACTTTGTCGCCCGTGATGATTCTCTGGCTACCATCTACAGCAGTAGTTAATCAAAGTTGTCCAACTCACATTCGTCTACTTTTCTCACCTCCAACACATCCGTTCCTCCTTGCACATTAACATTCTCTCACCATCTGAGTTATACTCTCTACCAGGCATTTCTTTGTCACGAGAGCGCATCTGTGCATCTACTTCCAGCTCCCCCCGCCAACTGGTACGCCCCTTTCTTCTTTCTGGCAGGTCTAAGTTCTCTGCCCGAGAGGGGGAGGGGTGCTCAAGAAGGAGAGTCAGAGGTACACCAGTCTACAGCAAGATTTAACTGTACAGCAGTACGTTGTCTGAATTATCATAGCGAAAGCGAAGACGAAAACGCCGAGTTTGGTCGAAACCTGCGGCCACCGTCACTCATAAAGACGACCGCCAGCGTAGTGACTGCGAGGGTTGGGGGGGGGGGGGGGGGGTGTACTCATTGTCATGCATGACCGTAGTCATGTGACCATAGACCCTCGCATCCCTACAATGCCGGGACGGAGCCCGTCGGTTTTTCGCCGACCAGACAGGCATTGCTTGCAGCAAGCGCGAAGCGCCGTGAGGTTCCGGCGAGTCGCATGAAGGGCGAGCTGCATTCTACTAATAACCGTTTCTGAGGTGGATTTTCTTGCATATGAATGAGAGCGTCAATGAATTGACTGCGGGGGTGGGGGAGGGGGTGTTCAAGAGGGAGGAAGGCAAGGGTCAAGGGCACATCAGTGTAAGCTCTTTAACTAAGCGTACAGCATAGTCTGAAGTACAGTATACTGCTCTAGTAGCGAAAAGGAAAACGCCCGAGTTCGATCGAATCCGAAGCAAGCGTCATGCTGCAAACGGCGGACAGTATCCTGCAGTTAACTACTGTAAAAGGTAGCATAGGACCGTACCTAGGTTCTCTGTACTCTGTATTCGTATCATATGTACCATAAGGTATGCGTTTTGTACAACGGAGTATTCATGCTTTGGAGACAGAATCAGTCGTATCGGTGGAGGAAATCACAACACCTCGGACATACTTACAGTCAACATTACTAATAATAGTATCATGCCGAAGTATCACGGTTCATATTACAATAAATGATCTGATGATCTGAAGAATTGATGATTTGATGATTTGATGATTTGACGATCTGCCTCACGGTACGTAGAAAGTACGGATGAGTGGGTTGAGGCATGCCTATAAGTTAGATGTGCATATATATCACCGCGTGTGTGGAAACCTGTACAGCAGCGGTACACAGCAGTACACAGAGCACTACGTACGCACCTGGTATGTGCTCAAAAGGGTAGTATACATATTTATACCACACAGCCACACAGATCGGTACAGCAGCCATCAGCCAGCAGCGTGCTTGCAAACCTGGGAGCGCGCATGATACACGATGCCACTCTCACGTACCAGATATATATGAGGATCTTTTTAACACCGATATCCGAACAAAAAGTTTACCAGGTACCTGGTATGGTACCTGGTACAATATTTAGAAGAAGAAACTGCTGCTGCCGTTGTGCAGATGACATAAGCACAACCTGTAGATCCCCCCATATCATGTACGGCGGGAACACAACACAGCAGTAGTTCGCTCAGACCCTGCACATCAGACCCATGGTGATGGTACAGCAGTAACTTGTACCAGGTAACTTGCACACCAGATAGAAACATAATGCAGCCATCAAAATCTCCATGATGTACAATGTTAACAGCAGTCATCTATGATCGGTCTGAAGTACATTCAAACATTCAAACTGCTTGTGACACGTGGTGCCTGTTTCGCTAGTGAAGTACTCAAATGTGGATTGTTTGACTGCTAGTCGTATACCAGCAGCATGGTTGTGTTTCCCGAACACTGCAGCAAATATGATATGGCCAGCAGAGAAGCAAGCTCGGGGTCCCGACTACTGCTGTACCGAGTACAAGTCGAGCTGTGGTCGCCAGAATAGCAGCAGCATGATCGCTTCTAGAGCATGCTGTGCAGGAGAAGCATGTACCACGAAAGTCTGCCACAAAGAAATAGCAAAATCTCATACAGAAATAGTGAAGAAAATACAAAGACGCAAAAAAATGAACCTTTATCGGCGGTCGGGAGGGAGTGAACGAGTAAATGGCATCATCGGCCACGATGTCCTCCTCGCTTCCCCCCCCCCCCTCCGCCCCGCCTAAGGGCGCCACCCCGACAGGAGGCGACGCGCACGGCTTGCAGAGTTTCTACTTGAGCACCGGAGGCCCGTTGCTTGTTGTCTTCAGGATCGAAAGGACTCAACTTCGGAGCGCGGGTCGCGAATCGTCATCAAAATTGCGAGCCAGAAGCGCACACGACACGACAAGACCCCTGGAGACCAAACCCTGTAGCCTGTACGTACAACAATTGACAGCAAGCTGACAGGCATCCCAGCCGAAATCCCTCCATCGGGCGCCACGAGATCTTCTCTGAAAGTCTTAACGCGTACAACGATAGCTAACTCCTTTGCCGGCAGCCTGTATCACTGCGGAGCACGCAACCGCGGTCGTAGTATTCTCATGCCAAAGGGTATATTTTCAAAAATTGAATTACTCTCAGAACTCAAGAAGTGTCGGCGCCAAAACTGAAAAACGCTCACATCTTTCCCGTCGGGTGAGCCCCTTGCGCTCCTTCGTCGAGGCGGTGCCATGCCTTTCTTTGGTATTGTGTGTCCGAGGATGATGCCAGTGGTGAAGATGATACGACCGGTTCCTGCTCTCTGCCTCCCTCTCAAAACGACGCAAAATTGAAAAAATCAGGGTTTCCGAAATGTTCTTGTTGCTTATCGTATTGTACTGAACGCTGAAAATATTCCGGGGGGCGGGGACAGATTGTACCCTTTTCCACTGGCGAATAAAATGCGTACATAGATAGAACAGACCAATCATATTGCTTTCCCTGAATTACCTGGTCATCATGGTAGCGATGTCGCGATCATACATACGAGAACATACGAAATCGCTGCCGCTGTACGGCAACCGTGACCAACACCAACCAGATCCTCGGCGCTGCACACCGTCGGTGCCATTTCCCTGGGTACCGGCGCACACCATGACACTATACAGCAGTGTCGCGAGCTCCGATCTTAGCTTATCTGTGCCTAGCAGACAGAGAAGACCTGATATCGAGCAAACAGCAGATACGGAGATACAGCTACAGCCTCTTTTTTTTTCTGTTGTCAAACGCGTGGGTCGACGATCAACCGGGCTGGTTCCAGATCTATAATACTGACCCGTTGGCCCCGCAGTATGCCCACAGCAGAGAGACCTCCATACAATCCACACACTCCTGACAATGGAGAGAACATCGAAGATTCGCCTATTCGAAGTAACGACAAATATATGAAGGGACAAACGTGAAAAGGTCGACCTGTACCCCACATCCCATGGTCAGGCTATAGATAGAATGCCTATTGCAAACGATGTAACGACATCACTCATGAAAGGACAACAATTTTATCGATACGTGGTAGTGCCAAAAACCTAGCACCTGCACGTACGCATTCCGTGATGAGGCTAGGACGCCTCTTGCGAGAGCTAAATCCTTCGGTATGGGGGCAGTTGCACCACGAGGCCTCCGTACGAGTCCGACCGGGCCATAATTTTCGTGAAGGGTTCTGTAGCTTAGGAAGAATGTATCTACGCGATGAAAAATCGGGCTAGGGGAGAGGGGGGGTGTACCAGGTACTCATTATCATTCATGGCCGTAGTCGTATGACCATAAACCCTCGCATCCCTACAATGCCGGGACGGAGCACGTCGGGTTTTCACCGACCAGGCAGACATTGCTTGCACTTGCACCAAAAACCATGGGGGGGGGCATGGAGAAGATATCGGAAGAGAGCGGCGGTGAAGAGGGTACGGAGGCCGACGGCAAAGCAGATGGTGGACGTGGGGTGGTGGCGATGCTACACATACGGCAAGCGAACACCCAAAAAGGGGAGAGGGTCGCAGCTACGTTTCATCGGCTCGTCAAACAGGCACCGGAGAGGTTGTGGTCTTCAGACGCGTCATGTGAGGGTATCGGGGTGTCGCCTTTGGAGACGGGAGTGTGCAAGAGGTTCCCTCTGAAGGAAGGGGTAAAACCGAGGAGGATGGTGCGGAGTCAACGTGTGAAAGATGACCGGATATCGATTCACATCTTAGAGCTGATGGCGATAGTAGCGACGGCGAACGTGACGTTAGTGAGGAGGAGGGACAGGCCGGACAGGGAGGGGGCGACGGTGTTGGTGCAGGGGGGTACCTTGTCGGCGGCGCTAGAACTATTCACCGCAAGGGAGGGAGAAAAGAGGAAGTGAGAGCAGGGTCACCGGTAAGGAGGTTGGGGGCCTTGGAAACGCAAGGGGGGTGGTGTTTTCGGGCCAACCATGTGACCGCGATGGGTAACAGGCTCGCGGATGGGACAACTTCATGGAAGGGGAAGGAAATCGAAGCGAAGTTGAGGAAAGGGACTCCCCAAACGGTTTGTCAGGCGTGGGGAAGGAATAGCAGCGGATGTGTTCGGAGAGTTTGCATGGGAACACGCGCTTGGACGGGTTGCGGCTCCAACTACTCTAGAAAATAAATGCGTACGAGGAGAATCGGAGGATGTGAGTAAGCTAGAAGACGTACGCGGGCAGAGGGAGCTATTGGATGCAGAGCTGGGGGAGGCGGAGGTGGTCGAACAGGTACAGCAGTAGTACAATGCATGGAGTTCTGCTAGACGTTGGAACAAACTAAAGAGGGGGAAACAGGTAGCGATCGACTTCTTTATCCTGAGCAGTGTGTGGAATTGCCGTTGTCTACGAGCCACGTCAGAGGAAAAAGGCGGCGAAGCAAGGAAAAAAATGGGCGCTTGTGGATGGTGGGGATCAACAGCGATTGAGGATACCGCTAACGTGGAGGATGCTGGTCGGGATGGGTGGGAGCAGCCAAGAGTGGGGGACGGGGGTAAGAGTATTGTGGACCAGACTGTCGCACACAGAACAGAGCAGCTGCTGGTGAGAGCTTTGGAGCTATTCGCGGAGGAGAAAATAGTATTTTACGGAGGGCATTGTTGATGGAGGGTGGGCGTGACGTTTTACCGGGGGGGCGGGGCAGCAGCCGGGAAGAGGACGCGAAAAGCAACAAGGTGGAAATCAGGTTTAAAGGGTGAAAAAGGGACTAAAGAAGAAAATCGGCAGTGCCGGTGAGGACGATACACTCGATCGGGGAGAAGGGAGGGTGCCAGGAGAAGGGGGGCGTTGTGAAGCTGCTGGTCGGGATGTTTTTGGGGGGAGAAACGCCGCAGGGAGCGCCACTGATGAATTCGTCGAATGGTATGATTTGGAAGGTGTGGACGAGGGGGTAAGCCACATGCTGCCTGAGGAGCATAATAGTTGGCTTTGCCGAAACATTTAGCCACGGGATGAATGGAAGGGAGGGAGGTAGGGAGGGAGGGAGGGAGTGAGGCTACCTCCGGAATAGAGTTCGCTCTACATTCCAAGAGAATCGGGGCCGACAACAAAGCCAGCGGTGGGAGGAGCGAGCGAAGCTGTAATTCAGAGAGGCGGAAGATGGGCGCCGAATTCGTTTATGATATACGTAAGAGGAAATATGAAAGCCTCGATTTGGGTGTCTGATTTCCCAGGAAGAGGGTGTGTGTGATCGACATCCTGCACAAGGGAATACGCTGTGGAGGAGGGGGGTGGCGGTTGGAATGCCAGGAGGGAAACTAGAACACCAAGACTCTGGAAACGCGACATAGTGATGAGAGTGTATACTGCTTGTGGGCGGGTGTAGCCTGGGAGTCGAGTCAAGTCCTCGTTTTGGGCGTAGGTGTGTGTCGCGCGGGGTGAAGGGTGCGGGTAGCAGGAGCATGTGCAACCGCATTCCTTTCCCGCTCCAGGTCGGAGGTGACATTCATACAACAAATACATATTTCGTGAAGTGGGGACTAACCTGTAGGCGTGTTTGACCACCCGGTGTTTGGACATGGCGGGGAGACAGTAGAGTATGGACGTACATATACAACGACAGTAAATGATACCAGGTACTGCCATTTTAAGGAGGGGGACAGACGGAGGCGTAGCATGGCTTCAAGGATTCCAATATTTAGCAGCAAGCCAAACAAGCACAAACAGGCCGTGTTCTTGTTGGAGGAAAGCTCAGTACAGAACGACGGCGGAGAAAGACAACGACAGCGCAAGAGAGGGTAGACAGCAGCAGCAGGCAACAACCACAACGATATGCACAGCAACAATGCGCGTCCGTGTTATTTCCCTCTCCCACTCCCGTACATTTCACGAGCATACGGGTTAGCGGGGGCAGGGGGGGGGTTACCGCGCCGTAGACTGTTTGCGGGCGAGTGTAGCCTAGAGGATGAATCAGGCGCGTGCTTAGCGGAGGCACATAATGAGCGACGCACCGAGCGCGACTACATTCGGGGGTCTCTCAGGTAGTAGGTCATCGTGTGTTTGTTCACCAAGGTTAAACGAATGAGCTACATCGAACCTAAATATACTTATTTTGTTTGTTTACAAAGGAGCTACTGAGTCAGCGCTGACTTAGTAGCTCAGTGGTCTACCCTTCATATTACGAACATCAATGTAGCATAGCATGACATCATAGTATCTCTCTGCTGCCTTGACCTGACATGCGATGACAGCCTTTTCGAACGTATATCCTGCAACCACAACGGCCGCCTCCCTCCCAACTTACCTCCACCCGTGCACGCGCTGACATTCTCTTCCCCAACAGTATAGGCGTGCTGCGACAGAGGTGGCCATTTTTGTACCAGAGCGTCATGATCATAAGAAACACTCCTCAGCTGAGGAACCACTGCCGAATAATACTGTATCGTTGGACTATCTTTACCTCAGTGCTTGTTTTCACTATTTTTCGATAAATGCTTTAGGCATAGCATTCTTCATCGGGTTGCGCTGTTGTCACGTGCTACGATAGAGCTGACACCTCTTGCGGACTATATTATCTGTCTGGCAGGACGCCTTAAGGGCACCGACGAACAACACAATATCGTTTTTCGGTCTGGAACAAAATCAAGAACACCTACGATAGGCCGAGGTTTAAGCGTTATTTTATTTTAATCAAAAACAGCTTTTGGACGAGATATACTGCATACCATATATATATATATATATATATATATATATATATATATGTGTATATTTTCTCAAGTAAGGAGCCTCATAATAAACAGGGGCTACTTCTACCCTAGCGCACGTCTTTCGGTTTTCCAGAGACCAGTCTTTTTGGTAGGGGGTATAGAGTTCCTCAAGTTTGGAGCCCTATGAGTGATCAGGTGCACCTCCTTGGTAGCATGCACCAGTCCAACCGTAGGAGCGTACATGGACGGGAAGGTCTCCACATCCTCCCGGCCGTCAGAGCTCAATCGCCCCTCTTTGTACTGCAGTGTTAGGCTAGCATTCTTATTCTGGCTGTGCCACAAGGGAGTAGGGGGCAGGTTTCTTCCAGTTTCCGACACCCGGCGAGCACCTTCAGTAGGCTACGATCGTACAAAATTTCTCTTTTCTTTTCTTTTGACTTCGAGGCTACAGTCGCTTTCTTCAAGGCTGTTCTCTTCTGAGAGGGTCGATATTGTTGTATGCGTCCAAATTATACCTTCGCTGACAAACAACGGTGGCGCAGCTCTTCTCTCGGCGACACACTGACACTGACGCACGAACACGATCCCAAGCGTCGGAGACATCACACAGTCTACTTGCGCGCGTAGTTACGAACTGACATGTACTGGTGTTCGCCTCCAGAACCACCGAACTATTAACAACGTATCCGGTGGGACCTCCCGGGAGCCATGCCGTGTTCGTTTGTGCGCAATAGGAAACAGTTCTCAGTGGGTTAATAGTGCGGGTGTAGACCCAACCCTATTCAAAACCCTACCGCAAACCCTAACCCTGACCCCAAACCGGGCTCAAAACGGGCCAGAAACGGACCAGAAACAAGGCTGCGCCGCTTTTATTATCTCTTCCGATATGCCGAACTGTTGTTGATGTCTTTGCTCAAACCCATTATTTTTACCCGACGACATCAGTACGCCCAATAGCCGTCCTGATTCTCTATTCTGGCGATACACATAATGTGTGGTCACAAAATGGTAGACAGAGACAACCAAAATGGTTGCACACTAAGCAATTCGAATGCCACGTAACTGGCTACAGAAACTCTAAACGAAATTAAAGAAGGGGACCCGGAATCTTCCACCAGCTCTGGGGGCTTTGAGCTAATCCGTACAGACTCTTTTCCAGCTTCATGGACGTGTCGCACGCCTTTCTTGTCCTTAGTCTCAAAGTCTGGTGCCCTCTCCACGAACACGTCCTCCTCTATGTCTGCGTAAAGGAAAGCGGTTTTTACGTCTAGTTGAATCACCCCCCAATCCTATTCCGCAGCGATGGCGAGCACCATCCGAATGCTCTGTTGTCTGCAGACAGGGGAGAAGGTGCTGCCGCAGTCCTTTCCTTGGACTTGATTCCAGCCCTGGGCCACCAAACTTGCTTTAAACGTGTTGTTCGGTTTGACCTTGTACACCCACTTCGTTCCAATCACGTTCTGTCCCGGAGGGGCATCCGAACGAAGTACAATTGTGTACACGTTGAGGTCTTTCAGGCTTTTCATTTCCTTTTCCGAAGCAGCTTTCCACTGTTGCGATTCCGGCAACCGCATTGCCTCCTTAAAGGTGTTTGGGATAACCTTGAGTTTCTCCCCTTCCGAACGACTCCGGAGATGCGTGTTGGTGGCCGTGTAGGCGTACTCCACGATATTGTAAAAATCATCGCCGTGTGTGACATCCGGAAAGTCCCCTTTCGTGAAGAGGGCCAGCTTTTTCAGCTCATTAAGAGTTCTGGCTGAAGGGGCTGCCGCAGACGAACGAAGATTTCTGGTTGAAGGGGCTGCCGCCGAACGAAGAATTCTGGTTGACGGGGCTGCAACTGATGAGTTCGTGGCGGCCGGGGCAGGAGTTGCACTACTACTGACCGGGCTCGCGGGTGTTCCGCCGAAATCACGATCCGTGGTCTCGCGACTGCGATCAGCGAAGTCGAGTGTCGGAGCATTGGGTGTCGTATTCTCGACAGGGGGGATACTGAGATCGAGACACGAAGTGTAATCGCGCACATCGCGCAAACATTCATCATGGCTGTCGTACGTGAACTTCCCCTCGTCCAAACCACTCACCGAGTCCAGGTTCGGCTCAGGCATTGCGGACGGCGTCTCGATAATAATTACGTCCGGCTCTCACGCGCATTCCGCTTCGGATTGAAGATACGAAACGACTTGCTATCGAAACTGTACCCAACAACACGCCCTTCCCAAGCGCGAGGGTCCAATTTCCTGACGTGTGTTTCGACGTGCACAAACGCTCTAGCGCCGATGGCCCGCAGATGTCAGAGGGGCGTATCCTTTCCGTATATAGTCTTGTACGGCGTCGCGTTCTTCAGGGCGGAGTGCGGAACCCGGTTCCGCAGGCATACGGCAGTCTGCATCAGTTCCCCTTATAGAAAGTGTGGCAGACCGGAGGCCGCCAGCAAACACCAAACAACGCCTGACAGCGTCCTACCGATTCTCTTGTTGGCCCCAATTTGCTGAGGAGTGTTAGCTGAAGCAAACTCTAGTTTCGCGCCGATGTCTTGCCAAGACTGGCACATCGCCGACGCCGAGTATTCCGTACCTTTGTCGGTTTTCAGGCGCTGCAGGCGTCACCCATCCAGGATCACGACCGTTTGCACAAACAGCCGGAGTGCGTTGATGGTGTCCTCCTTCGTCTTAAGAAGAACGACTTCACCCCACTTGGTGTGCTGGTCGACGAATTTATTTGCGTACTTGTACCCACCAAGCGCCTCAGGAGGGATTGGCCCCTTGAGATCGGAGGTGACGAGCGAGAAAGCCTTCTGCACGTCGTAAGACGCTCTTTTGGGGTGAGGTTGTTGCGCACTTTTGCCTATGGCGCAGACATCGCAAGCCGCGGCATCTTCGTCGTACTCGGCACCGTTTTGTGGTACCTTCCGCAGTACCGCCATGCTCTTGCCGTTAATATGTCCCATGCGGCGATGCCACAGATTCGCAAACTCGACGCGCATAGCTGCGCCATCGGAGTCACTAACCAAGTCCATGGAATATGAGTATAGCGTCTGATCGTCCCCAAGCCGAGCCATCGGCTGAACTACTCCCCCCATCTCCAGCCGTGGTCGACAGGGATCCCCGTCAAGGACTGAGAGCATGTCGTGCTTGTGATACCCAAACGCATGGCGTATCTTGGACCGCCACGCTCGGAAGCCCGAGCCGCTGAACTTGGGGATGGCATTGAGGGTGTGGTTGAGCGCGGAGTCCGACATGACTACGACGTGCGCGTCAGCTTCCTACAGAAGCCGACAACCCTACGTGACACACCAGGCGCGCAGGCAAATCCTAGGCACAATACTAGCGCCCCGAGAACGCAAGTGCTCGACGCGCAGATATGTTCTGTCCAGATTTCAGAGCTGCACGTTGCGTGTAGGCTTGTGGTTGTAGCAATGGAGCTCACAACCAACGCCCAGCGGACACTTCCAAATGTACATCCAGACGCCCTGCACGCCAAGGGCGCACAGTCCAGAGCAAACGACTGCAGGTAGCAAGACTGCAGCCCTGTGACCGGAGGAGTAGCTAATTCCGGGCATGTTGTCCTACAGGCACACGGGTCAGATGTACTGCTCAGACAGCTGCTACACGTCTTTCAGTGCAAGCTTGAATTCGGCTGCAGCACGGGTGCCAACAGGCCAAGTCTGCCAAGTCTGTTCAACAGCAGCAAGTATACGTTAGCTCTATCAAACTTTGCTGCGCGGCAGTAAGCACGCGCAGACACTCTAGTGGGAAGACCGCCCGATTGGAACGATACAACTCGTTTCGATTTATTATGTGGTACACGCCCCGAGCAATATAGCACGCGAACACAACGATCAAACCTGCACAACTCTATTCGTCGACCGGAATCAACGTCTAGAAATTATGCCTCCGAACGCTCTACACAAAGCACCCACTGATTGCGTACCGAATGTTCGGTCTTGAACGCCAAGTGCTCAACCCGTGTCCAAATGCAAGCGGGTTGGCTCGATGCAGACCCCTCCCAAAAGGCTCTATCTCCGATAAATGTTCCGAATCTCCGGCCCAGCCCGGACCATTATCAGGGATGGCCGAAGACGCCTTTCCCCGACATATACTGGCGCCACGCTAGATACTTCGAGGATCATAACCTATTATTGGAATCATGATGTATTCTCAGGCAGGTGTGTGGCAGGGGCTGACGCCCCCCGACGTTAGTCGATGTTGTAGCTCGGAGAGCTGGTAGCAGTAGACGTACGGCAGTACTTCAGTGCAGACGACGATGCTTCGATGTTGTAAACACGGCACTTCGATGTAGTAAACACGGCGCTTGCGACAACACAACCATATAAAACAGAAAACCTGATGGTTACCCAGGCAGGATGATGGCAGTGCCCAGAAGTTGGCAATGGTAGCTACAGTACCTAGAAGAACCAGAGAGAAAACAAAGAGTGAGACTCAGGCACCCGTCAACATTGGGTGTTCTACGAGTGCTAACACTTATTCCTCCGGATACGTTACATGCCAACAGGCACTGATCATACCGACCATACATGCTTCTACACAAGAAATACATAGAACAATGCTACTGAACATTGATCACAAACATAAGGAAGATGCATACCTGGTAGGCATTTCCATAACAACATGATACAAACTACGCAATATATAAAAATACTTCAAAATAACACGCAAGTGCTGAAGAGGAAGCTATATATATGGCTGCTGCACGAACGAAGCAACACGGAGGAGAAAGCGAGACCGGAGTACGGATGGAGAGGAAGACAGGAAGGGACCATAGAGAGGAACGAAAAAGAACAACAGGAATGAGGATATGAAAAAAGAAAAGAAGGGGACAAATATAGGGACACGGATAACAAACAACAAGAACTCGCGTTGAAGGCGGGGTTAACTGTCAGTACTGTCTCTGCCATTCCCTCCACCAGGAAATACATCAGCCAAACCCAAACACAAACAAGAATTCCGGGCTAACACACACTATAATTTCGGGCTGTAGTAACACAGGTTCCATTTAAGGGTGCAACCGGTACCTTGTCACACGACATGCCATTTGGTTTCTGTAGTAGTCAATACCGGTAGTACTACGGCTGCCCCCCCCCCCCCGCGCGATGATCGACCCACATAGAGTGTATATGGTGAGGCATCCACGAGACAGTTTCATAGTAAACCCGTTGCTGTCTCCGGGAGTGGCCACACCGGAAATTTATTCAATTCACTGATGCTGTCATCCATATGCAAGAAAATCTGCCTCTAATGCTGTTCTTAGTAGGATGCAGCTCACTCTTCATGCGACTCGCCCAACACTTCACGGCGCTTCGCGTTTGGTGCGAGCAATGTCTGCCTGGTCGGTGAAAACCCGGCGTGCTCCGTCCCGGCATTGTACGGATGCGAGGGTCTATGTTCATACGACTACGGCCATGCATGGTAACGAGTACCCCCCCCCCCCCCCCCGCTTATTTCCTTGTCGCTACTCTTGGTGCTCTTTCTGCGTTGCGTAGCTAGCTCCCCCCGCCTCGTTGTTGCGCCATCTCGCCATCAAACAATCCATCGCTTCGGCAACCCCCTGATACCACTTGCCACTATTCTTGGCCACCGTGGGCCACAACACCCCACAACACCTCCCTACCCCAAACAACAGAGGGGAGCTTTGCGTAGACCCCTCGGTGGCTCCAAACACCTTGAGGTCGTCTGCTAGACATTGGACCCATGTGCTTTCTGGTCGCCCTGATCCCGGAATTTCCCTTCTAGTCATCGTCCCAAACATCACCCCACTGGTTTGCCGCTCGCTGGTCATCTACTGTAGTACGGTCGCCGCAAAGGGGAGACGCTGTTCGCGGATGGTTTCAACGCTCGTGCAGTGGGGCCTTGGCGTACTACATACACGAGGTACAGTACTTGGGGTTGTTGTCGGTGCTGGAAGCCAATATTTTCAGGAGGAACCAACGGGGTGCCATGCGGGGTTCAGCGAAGCACGTTTGGCCGAGCGTCCACGACACACACCAGCACAGCAGGGTCTCCACCACCTCGGCTTCTAGTATGCGCACACATAGAGTGAAAGGGGCAGCCTTCATGTCGTACAACTCTCGCTTGAATCGTTCATAGCATGTTTTTCAATCTCTGACTTAAACGTCGGTGCTTGCATCGATAATACCACCCATATTCCAAACTCACAACGCGTTCCTATACCTCTGGCCTGCAGCTTTGATGACGAGCGTTGAGGTCCGGAGAGCCTGGTCAGGTGTCCGCAGCAGCATGCCATGCGGCCTTCTCCTCGGACACGATGAGACCCACTGCTTCCACAATGGCGATCATCGTCTACGCAGCCCTTTTGCGGATTTAGTCACAAGACCCGTAAGGCCGGCGGACAGGATGTCCAGCGCTACCCTCCGGACGCAGGCTACGTGTATACTATACTATAGAGTGGGTCAGCGTTCACAGACCCCCACGTAGTCCTCCTCGAAATCTTCGTCGAGGTGAACCAAACGCCTTCAAATGTCTGGGCCCCCACTCGAGTGCATCAACACGGCGTGTGTCGCAGCGGTGCCGAAGACACTGAAATGATGCGGTGACAGCACACATCCTTGCCGCAGCCCCTGAGCGACATCATACCACCCGCGGTGCTCACCATAATCCGTACGAACGCGAGCTTTTGCATACGGTGAACACGTTTGTTGATGATATACCACTAACGGCTAGACCACTCAGTCAGCGCTGACAGAGTGGTCTAGCAGGTAGCGCTATATAATAAACAAAATGTATGATTTAGAGTTCGTGGAATATCGTCGACTTAGCAATAGTGATCTCCGGGGCCCTCCCCTCTCTACTGGTGTCTACAGGAGAGGCACACTATCATATTCGTTCGTATTGTCTCCAGCGGACACGCTCGACACGAACAGAACACGAGTTCGACGAGATTTGAACGCCCGATCCACCCTTGGGAATTATGCACGAGTCACACTACATGCTACAGTAGTTCACTGAGTCAGCGTTGACAGAGTGGTCTAGCAGGTAGTGCGCTATATCATTCCCAAGGGTGGCCCGGGAGTTCGAATCTCGCCGATATCGAACTTTGTTGTGCTGAGTGGTCTAGCAGGTAGTGCTAGATAATTCCCAAGGGTGGGTCGGGAGTTCGAATCTCGCCGATTTGTAATTTGCGCTGGAGACAATACGAACGATTATGATAGTGCCCCTCTAGACACCAGTAAGTAGCGTTTGGCGCGGGGAGGGCCCGGGAGATCATTGTTACTAAGTCGACTAGATCCCATGAATTCTAAAAACACTATATTTTGTTGATTGTATAGCAGGTAGCGTTGTATAATCAACAATGTTCGCCGGTACGCCGAAGCCAGTGAGCACAATCTACACCAGCAACAGCTCACGGGCGACGGAGTCATACGTTTTGTTTTCTGAAGATCAATGAACCACATGTACACGTTCCTACACTAGCTCGTCCGAGTTCTTGCAGTCGACGTACAATGAACACAGCATGTGCCGACTACAGTCTGTGTTGTTGATGGTAGATCACTACCTGCAAGACCACTGAGTCAGCAATGCCGACTCAGAGGTCTAGTAGTAGCAGGTAGCGCTGCATGGTCAACTTTGTTCGCTGGTACGCCGAAGCCTGTGAGCACAATCCACAACAACAACAGTTCACGGGCGACGGAGTCATGCATTATGCTTTCTGAAGATCAATCAACCACATATACAGGTTCCTACTGCATCTCGCCCGAGTTCTTGCAGTGAATGCACAATGAGCACAGCATGTGCCGACTGTTGATCGTGGTGGGCGAAAGTTGCACTGCTCATCGGGGAGTGTCCCTCCGGCCTTGCAGTAGTGGTTGCAGTGGTGGGGCGCGGCAATAACCGAAATTCCTGGATAGTTGTAGCAATCAGAGCGACCCTCCTCTACTACTGTACAAGTAAGCAAATATGTCGGTTGACAGTCAAGTTTAGGCCTGTCAAAGCCAAGTAAAACTGAATAGACTAGTTCTAGTGTTGGAGCTCCTTGACAGATTGTCTGTCAAGCGGTTCAAAGTCTGTCAACCGACGTCTTTGCAAGTAAGGGCCACTCCTAACCAACAAAACAAATCACGAGTCGTGAGATTTTTGTCGTGAATCGTGTTTGTTTGTCGTGAATCACGACAAAAAAAATAATGGCTGGGGGCCCCAAGCGATCGAGGTACCGATGCTTGCTGACGCATGAGGCAGGTTTGTCAGTAAGTTTGCGGCAGGGGCGACAGCCCCATGGCCGATTGTGAGCAATTTCAGGGTCTAAAAGCCTCGATCGTCCCGGACCCTCGCTTCGATCGTCGGCCTCTCGCACACGTACCGGGCAAGCGTGCGTCGCCCCTGCTCGTCCTCCTCCCTTCGCATGTTACAGCCCGCCGATCGCCGCTGTTGCTGTCGCTGCAGAAACCACAAATGTAGACCTAGCCTCTAGGCCTATCAATCGGCAGCAAGCAGTGCCGTGTTCTGCTTGGGCACCTATCTCGAGAAACTAGGAGGGGGCACGGAACGGGTGTGGCCGTTCTTCTCTTCTCTCTGCCTCTGGGAAACTTAAAGTATTAGTTTCCGTCGGTAGAGCCCATGACTATTAACAACTAATTCCGTCGGTTGTGAACAAACAGGCATCTCACGTGAACTTAGAGATACTACGCTGTTTTTTTCAATATTTTCCCTAACAAAAACATTTGTTATAGCTCAATAACTCTCGGATTACAGTTCTTTCTTTTTCTACTGCAGGCAAAGCACGTTCGCCGACGTGCTGAATAGGCCTGCCCAATGATGCGGTAATCCCGCCAACAAACCCCTGGACCCGTCGCGGAGTCCCGTTAATTATACTCACTACGAAAACCCCACGAAGAGTAATGAGACTGGCTAACCCGCAGCTTGTGCCCCACGCCTTCCCCTGCGGGGCTAAGTAATATATCACACCAACACTCCATACATACATACGTTATTACCTCCTACAAGTACGCACAGCTCAACAGTCATACCGACGTGTTGCAACCTGATGCCCCCCCTCTCTTGAGGTGGCTGGGAAAATCGATCGATCAAAATCTGTCTCGCTGTCTTCTACTACGCGAAATTTGTGATACCACGGACCAGCTGCGACAAAACGCGCCAGCTCTCTTCTTCGTCTACTCCGACGTGCTCGTAGCTCGTTGCCCCCGCCGTCTTACGCCGACTAGAGACTGGACGCGTGCGTCGCACGCTTGTACGTCGGCCTAATTCAAACTATTCCGTTGCTCGAATTCAACCCGCCTCGCAGACGCCAGTTTCCTACGGAAACCTACATTTTCTTGTAGCTCGAGAATTATCGGATTAGTTCATTTTCTACTCCAGGCAAGGCACGTTCGCCGACGTGCTGAATGGGTCTGACAAGGATGTGGCAAACCCGTCACCAAACCCCTGGACCCGTCGTGGAGTCCCCGTGATTTTACTCACTACGAAAACCCCACGAAGATTAATGAGACCGGCCATCCCGCAGCGTATGCCTCGCGTCTTCCCCTGCGGGGCTAAGTAACATATTACACCTTAAGGCCAGCCTGACCATTAAATATACGTCCCGTGCTACTCGTACCCTAGCCCGTTATCCGATCTACACCGATTGCGCAGTTGCGACGGAGACAGATTCTGCCCTACCCCGCCCTCTTCTGGTCGGTCTTCGACGCTACAAGCCGTACCTGTACCGAGTCCGCAATCGATCTGTTCTCCATCGCGACCTGAACTCCCCCTCGAAAGAATGAGAGACAGCTCCGCGTCGGACAAAACTCGGGATGCATGTTTCCGTTTGCGTACGCCCACAACTCCGACGCGCGACACAGCAGGGAATAAAACAACGCGAGACCCCAACCACATGACCTTCCCCCCGTCTGCCATGCTTGTGACTACTTGCCTACCGTGGGCTAGAATGGCCCGGGTCCGTGGCAACCTATCCTGCGCGGGTTTCTGCGCGGCACCATGCCCGCGGTCAATCCCCTTTCCCACGGCAACCATCATGCAGAGTGAGGTGGGGAATTCCCACCCTGATACATCTCTTGGGAGAACTTGGTAGCGGCAAGATACCCCCTCACGGTGCACTTCTGGTTGTTGTGCACGTGGCACCGACTCACCATGAACTCCATCTACTCCGAAAGCACCAGGTTGGGGTTGTCAGAATCACGCTGCAGCCAGGGCTGCTTGCCCTGCGCTGCCCTTTCCGCAACCCAGACCTGCCACCTACGTAGGCAATTTTTCTGGGTACGTTTTCCCACCGATCCGAGCGCCAGCGTCTCCACCAGACGAGCCACCTCCTTCTTATCCTCCCTATTTCTTTGCCCTGTTCCTGTAGGCGCCGCCGGTTAAACCGTAGAGTGGACAGGGGGAAACGAGGGGGCGGGGGTGCAGTATGGTCCCTGTGGGGCGCCGTCACGCGAAATCAGGACGAGTCCCGTCCGTTGACCGCGATGTCCCCCAACCGATCGTCATGCCGGTTAGAAACGTTTTTGGTTCCCAGCACGACCTAGAAAATCCTTATCCCATGGCGGCCGATATCCTGCTCCACCTCCACTCGTTACTACCCGCCGCTTCCCTAACTCTTTCTGCTCACTCGGATCGGGGCAAGCGCGGTATTCCGTCCGCTAAGGTGTTTTACACGCCAGGTATGTTCTTGACAGCGTGACTCCAGCCGTCCTTGAGTTCCAGGCGACCGAGCATTCTCATAAGTAAACAAGCCCACCTGTATTTCGCCCCGCCGCACATAGTAACTCATGTGACGGCGGCCACGTTATCGCCCCGCGTCGCGATCGGACATCCTACAGACACAGATCTGTCCCTGTCAGTTCGAGCATCACCCACGCTATCACTACCATCCCCAGTAACTCTAGCAAGTTGATCATGATGGTACCAGTTTCGCGTCGTTCGGCCTCCCGTTTGACTTCTGCCGTTAGCGCGGTTGGTAGGTTGTATTTCCAGAAGACCTTCTGCTCGACGCAGTACCCACCGACCGCTTCGAAACTGGCATCGGATAGATAGTGTCGTTTGGCTGGTCGTTTGAGCGCGGTGTAGCAGGGCGCACTAATTGCCTCCCCGATTTGCAGAAGCTTGCGAATTATCGTCCACTTCCCAAAGAGGAGGCCGGCGAGGAACTCTCTGCCTCGTGTCACACTGTGCCTGATTCCTAGGGTTTCGCTCATCATGCAGCCCCGTGAGCCTCAGCAATCTTCACACGAAATACTACGTATGTCCGGTTCCACAGCTTCCCTGCAATACTGAGGACGCACCTTGCTTTGGCGCCTCGTCTGTGCCTAGGCCAGTGATCGTCCAAAAGGTTTTTGATCGCTTCTGTTTTTTTTTTTTCATATGTCGAGGAGATTCTCATCGTGTGCGAGTTTATGGTGAACCCCAGGGCATCAATCGTGGAGTCCCAATCTGCACACTTTTTCGGTGCTAGGATCGATTTGGCGCCTGCCTCGCCCGGCCCCAACAACCGTCCGTGATCGGACGCTAGAGACGCCGAGGCGATTAACGCGGACGAGTCTACGTCTGAATGCCGCACCTTAACTAGCAAAGTAGTCGTCCACGTATACGGAAACGAAGAAAGGGTCCGACTCCCCCCCCCCACGATTCGCACAATTATTCGCGTCTGCGGGTACGGTCGTAAGGGTTTCCTTCTTCCCACCGGTCTACCACCTTCACGTGAGCCATCATTTAGGTTCCTTCGTGCAGAATCTGGGCCGACGCCACCGTGGTGTTACCGCGAGCGTTTTCAGCGGCTGCCGACATCACGCCCCAAAACACGGGGGACCCTGACCAACCGAATGTCAAGCGGAAATCGATGACCATCAATTCCCCTACCGTGTAGCAGAAATTGTGAGCCTCGTCGGGGTCTTTTCTGACATTGCGAAAGGCCTCGGACACGTCAGCCTTGCTCCTCAAAATACACTTGGCGGAATTTCTGACTACTCTCGCGAGGCATTTGGGAAGGGCCTCTGTTGACCCGCACAGAGGCACGCTGTCCGTGTCAGAGTCTGCAGTCAATCCTCCCTCCCTCTTGTTGCTCTGCGCCTTGAAGGATAAGTCGTTAATTATCCGTACCTTGTATGTGACGACTGATCCCATCGGTGACACCCGTACGTAGGTGTGGGATTTCGTGCGCGGCTGCTTTCTTTATAACGAGGCATTTTTGGCGTCTTACGTCTTCACAAAGCTTGTCCCAAGTCACTGACATGTGCCCGGCGACGCCGCGGTGGTTACCATACTGAAGGGCGCGCTCCAGACCTCTTCTGTGAGGTACTGCCTGCACCGGGACCCCTCTGGTAACTATTGTGATCAGTTTGTCAATGGGACAAATACCTTTTGTTCCTCCAAAATACCGCTGTATTTGCGTGGCATCTACCGGTGGTGCTATCAGAGACCCTCCCAGCGCCCTGGCCACGTCGTCCACGACGCCGCGGTAGTGTCTCGTCAGGTCCGTGCAAAAGGTCGGCAAGCTCGTACAGCAGTTCCTGTATGGCGCGTGAAACGAGGTTTTCCTTATCAAGGTTGGCTTTTTCTGTATGCCAGGTCCGTACCATGAGTTCGGTCCGCGGTCGACGAAACAACTCCCCATCAGGAAGCCGCGAGCGTACTGACCCGCTACCTGTCCGTGACTCGACCGAATCGAACTTGTGCTTGGCTACTCGTTGCCGGCGCATTTCGCCTTGTCGCGGCTCCGACGGCCACTGCTTCGATCCTGCAATGTGCTTGAGGTTGTGTGTTGCAACCCAGCCCCCGGAACCGACCCACCCCCGCTGCCTGGGCCTAGCGCGATGTCGGTCCGGCCGACACTCGGGGGAGAGGGAACCTAGCCTTGGGGAACCTGGCCCTCGCACTCGAACGCTACGAAGTGTGAATTGGTGTCTCGCCTGAAAGGGGAAGAGGAAGGAGCCCCGCCCTCAGAAAAACAAAACCCATACAGGCTATATGCGTCCCTCACAGCCTAGCCCTGGGGGGGGGGGGGGGGGGGAGGGAACCCAGCCCTCGGAAACGAGCACACCGAAGCTGACGGCGCCTCGCGCGATGTCGGCATGTCCGACGCTCGCGGGAGGGGAAATCTGGCCCTGGGGAACTTAGCCCTCGCACTCAACCAACTACGAGGCGTGAACTGTTGTCTCGTCTGAAAGGGGGAAATGAGGCGACCCAGCCCTCAGAAAACGACCCACCCAGGCTGAATGAGTCTCTCACAGCCTAGCCCTGAGGAAACTAGCCCTCGCACTCGAACAACTGTCGACTGTGAACTGTTGTCCCGTTAAAACGGGGGGGGGGAAGGAGGGAACCCAGCCCTCAGAAACAAAAACAAAAAGAAGAAACCACCCGAGCTGCATGAGCCTCGCGCGATGTCGGCCCGGCCGACGCTCGCGGGAGGGGGAACCTAGCCCTGGGGAACCTAGTCCCCGCACTTCTGCAGCTTCGAAGTGTGAACTGATGTCCCGTCTGAGAGGGGAAAAGGAGGGAACCCCAGCCCTCAGAGAAACGAACCCACCGTGGCTAAATGCGTCTCTCACAGCCTAGAACTGCGGGGGGGGGGGGGAAGGAACCCAGCCCTCAGAAGCGAAAACAAAAAGACAAGAACACCCGAGCTGCCTAAGCCTCGCGCGAGTTCGGGACCACCGATCCTCGCGGGAGCGGGGAACCGAGCCCAGGGGAACCTAGCCCTCGCACTCGAGTAGCCGCAGGATGAAAACCTTGTTCTCTTTACAATACGGGGATCCTAGCCCCGGGGAAACCTAACGCCTGCACGCTGGCGAGGGTTGTATGGACCTTCCGCTGCTCGGTACGGCCGACACGCGCGGAAGGGGGAACCAAGCCCGAGGGGGACCCCGCCCGGGCTGCGAGACGGTTGTCTTGTTCAACGGGGGAAAACATGTCAGCCTGGTACATCGACAGGGAGAAAACGGCAGCACGGAATAGGCTCTCGCGATGTCAACACTCACGGTCCTCGAACCTGGCCCTGGGGAATCATACCCTCGCCCACGAGCACCGCCAGGTTATGAACGCCCTACTGTCGCCAGGAAAACAAGGGGGCACCGAGGCCCTGGGGGACCTAGCCCCGTACAAGAGCGGCGGTTGTCTGCGCCTTCCATGGATCGGGATCGGCGACACTCACAAACAGGAAACCAAGACCTGCGGCTGTAGGTTAAGGACGGTTGGCATGTCTAAGAGGAAACATGGAACCTGGCCCTCGCGGTTGTCTGTCGCGTGCACACTCGTGTTCATTCTGCTATCACCCGCCGGCTCTACTATCCTGCTTTTTTTAGCCCCGACCCGTTTGTGGTACTTAATCACCCTCTGCGCTGCGTACTTTGGACTCACCCGCGCTGTATCGTATCAGACACTCACCATGAAACAGAGCCGGCGAAACCAATTCGGGTGTGGGAACACAAAGTTGATCGATCAAAGTTGGTCTCGCGGACCTCTACCACGCGAGGGTTGTGATACCACGGTGGTACCGCCAGCTGCGACAAAACGGGCCAGCTCTCTCCTTCGTCCACTTCGACGTGCTCGTAGCTCGTTGCCTCCGCTGTCTTATGACGACTAGAGACTGGACGCGTGCGTCGCACGCTTGTATGTCGGCCTAATTTAAACCTATTCCGTTTTCACTCGAATTCAACCCGCCTCACAAACGCCGGTTTCCTACGGAAACCTACATTTCGTGGCATTTGTCGTGTCTCCAATCACGCCTGATCAAGGCACTACGCAACCAACGCGCACCAACGGTATCCGAAAGTCGGTATAGGGGCATGGCAGACTCTGCTTCGTACGCCGCTTGTGGACAACGGGCGGCTACCCAAAGACACCGCTGGGCGCGAGCTAACGAGCAGGTTGTGGTCTCGGAATTTCGAGAAGGAGTCACAGCCTGAAGACAAACGCGAAAACGACCAGAGGATGTCACAGGCCAGGCCGGGCAGAGACGCCCTGCGAGATGGAATGTCGCAAACCGGGCTTGGCCGACGGTCGGTAAAATAGGGATCTCGCAGGCTGGGTTGGGCTTGGGCCCGCGATTCGAATATACCACGGGCCGGGCCAGGCGCGGTCGGCCCGGGTTGGCCGGGCCGTGCCCCACTCGCAAGAGTTGGCTCCACCCGCGAAAAACGCAGGGTTTGAAATATCGGAAATTTTCACACGTAGGACAGATCACGATCTAGATCATCTAGATCCGTTTTCACAGATACGTAAAAGTTGAGCACAAGATCCAGATCATCCAGATCTCACCCGTCGAACATGTGCAGGTCGTGCAGATCACACAGATACCATCCGGGAAACATGTGCAGTTCAGGCAGATCTTACAGATCCCACCTTCTGAAACATATGCATATCACGCAGATCTATCTGCAGATCCCACCTGGCGAAACATGTAAGTATGATCTAGATCATTCGGATCCCACCCACCCAAACATGTATGTAAGATCTAGACCATACAGATCCCTCCGGGCATACATGATCTAGATCTCGCAGATCATATATATCCCACTCGGCAAACATGTGCAGATCAGGCAGGTCATACAGATCATACCCGGGCAAACATGTACCTGGGATGCAAGATCTAGATCATACAGACCCCATCTATCTGGTGAAACATGTGCAGGTCACGCAGATCATTCAGACAGATCCCACCTGGCGAACATATGCAGATCACCCAGACCTACGGATCTCACCTGGCGAAACATGTATGTAAGATCTAGATCACACAGATCCCACTTTATGAAACATGTGCAGATCACGCAGATCTGCAGATCCCACCTGGCATAACATTTATGTATGATCTAGATCATGCAGATCCCCCCCACCGAAACATGTATGTAAGATCTAGATCATGCAGATCCCTCCAGGTATATATTATCTAGATCTCGGAGATCATATACATGTCACCAGTCAATCATGTGATGATCAGGCAGATCACACAGACCATGCCCGGGCAAACGTGTGTGTAAGATCTAGACCATATAGATCCCACACACAGAAACATGTGCATGAGATCTAGATCATACAGAACCCACCCAGGCAAACGTGTACATATGATCTAGATCGCACAGATCCTATACAGCAAACGTGATCTAGATCCCGCAGATCCCTGTAGATCAGGGATCCACCTGCCCCAAAAGATCTAGATCCCGAAAATGGGATCTGATCTGTCCTAGGGGTGGAAATTTTACAATTTGAAATATCACGAAACGGAACGTTTTTCGGTTTTTTAAACTGAAATGTCATGGGTCGTGATCTTTTGGCATGCCAAAAAGTCACGAATCGTGATCTTTCTCGGTTCGTTAGGAACGACCCTAAGTACTGAGGTCATGTGGTTAGCATACCGGACACTACTACTCGTTCCATGAGAGTGTGTTTGGACGCATGAATCATGTTGATGTGGTCAATGTTCCCGCTCCTGCCTCCGCAGCTAGCTCCTTGCCGTGCCGCGTGGGACGCGGTCCGCCTCGACACCCTTCCGTTTTTCCACGCCTCGTACAGATAATGGATTCCTCAAGCATATACTTCATGATCTGCTTTGTGAGCAAGTAACATACATCAGTTATTAGTACTACTGTACTAATAGTAAATCATTCAAGGCGGATCTATTTCCGATCTTCTTGTCGATGCTCTACATCACAGCTCATGCTGCCGGGTGGGATCGGTTAAATCTGCATGGTCCCCTATGGCATATATTTCCTGGTTTGGATCTGATCTGTCTGTGCTATTTATTATGCACAGATCCTCCACACTCCACAACCTCTCACAACGGCTGGCTGTGGCGAGAAACTTCAAGTAGATTGAGATGCTGATCTGCAGGTATTAGATCCTGAGCTGTTGGAGGTGCGAACTCTCCATATTTTCTACGAGGCATGATAAAATACGCGTATTTTATATGATTCCAGGATTTTTATCACGTACCAGGTATTTCAGAAGACTTTTCTTGGCGGCAACTTGCAGTTTTTTTTTTCAATAAAGTAGGGCGTAGGGCGCCAAAATAGCGCCGCCACACCGAGCAAGAAAAGCCTTGGTGAATAACATCTTGGACGCAGGAACGGAAATGTAGGAACGTTTGACTACATATTTTGATGTTCGAGCGGCCCTTACATTTCCGTCCATGTTGTACGGGACAACATTCCTGTAACCAAAAATTTCTACTCTTTTTGTCCAACAAGTGGAGATGCACGTACCAGGCATTAATACTACTCATGTACAACGCTGATGACACCAGACACCAGCCACCAAGACCTGAGGATCAGGTTGCTATCGACCCAAGGGACAAAGGAATGCTTCAGGAGGACAGCATCAGACGCCGCACCACTGGGTGTGTGGGCTCGAGCGTGAGCACCGTGCATCCCAACCACAGGTATTTATGCCCTTACGTGAAGGCGTATGGTATAGCATGCCATGTGCGTGAGTGAGCGTTCGGGTTTGGCTGAGGCGGTGGCGATTATTTATATTTTACGCCGCTACTACTATTATTACTGCTCTACCTGGTACCTGGTATGTATTTCATCATTTTCTTTTCAACCCCCGAGAGTTCATCTTGTGCTTCATATTGTGCCAGACAGAGACGAAGAGCTCTGTGAAGGCCGGGCAAATGTTAATGTGGGGGAGCTCTCTGTTCGTATACGGTACTGCTGCTGCTGTGCTGATATGTTGGTACGCAAGTCAACGTCAGCGCGCTCACGGTTCAGCAGGCTTGGAGGTTGTTGTGGTTGCAGGAGGTACGATTCAGATACATACGAAAATACTGGCACAACAAAGCCGCCGCAAGGCGGACTACTGCTGTACCTGGTGTGTAGTGATGTTACTTGTACCCTTTGTACGTAAAATGAAGGTACGTGCCGTGTGTGGGAGAAGGGACGACACCTGTGACCACAGCTGGCCCAGTAGATCGCTGAAGGAGGGTAAAACCTCCGACTAGGCTGAAAAGTGAGAAGGACGATTAAAAAGAAGATAAATCATCATACAAGTACAACGCGAGCATTTATTTTCCGCCACATGGTACGAGTAAAATCGCCCAAGATTATCTTCAGTACCTCGCGCACAAAGTAGAAGAGCAGATACAACAATGAAGGGTACCAGGCACCATATACCCTGGTACGGTACATGTACAACCTTTCTCTGGTACACTGCTGCTGCTGTACACGATCTGCCATTTATTTTGCACCTCCTTTCGTCGCTCGTTGGCATACTATTATTAATATATATATATTTTTTATCATCATCATCAGCATCACTTTTACTTTCCAGCCTATAAACTCGTACTATTAATATTAATATTTAATACCAGGTACCAGGTACCAGGTAGGACGTTTTACGTTTTACCCTCAACGAGCGAGCTTCTGGACAAGCCGTAGTCACAGGTGTTTACCCTTCTCCGCCCTGGTACGTGCCTTTATTTTTTGTCGAGTACCTGGTATACGAGTAGGGTTCAGCATTCCCACTGCTCGTCGATTTCCATCGAATGTAGCGAACGCACGCTCTCGCGCTTTCCGCTATATATATATATATATATATATATATTTTAATGCAAGAAAACCCCCCTACGAGCATGCACTCGGTGAGACCTGAACCCACGAAATCGATCTTGATAGGCACGCGGGCCACCTACCAATGTTTTTACTGCTGTAATATTACTACAACTGTCGTATGTGCGCGCCAACAAGGAACGCCTAATTAATCTGGGCCTGCCTGAGATTCTTACTGGGGCACCATCTTTAAACAACCTTGAGCATAGGCTTTATTATATACTGGTACCTGGTAGGATTTAGTGTGAAGTTCACCTCTGAGCCGTTTTCTCCACCCAATTTAGCATCCTCCAGAAAGTGAGCATTATGTTTTTATTATACCGGCGTCCTCAGTAGGGTCCGCGTGCCTGTCAAGATCATTTTCGCGGGTTCAAGTCTCACCGAGTAAATAAATGCATGCTCGTCGGGACTTTTTCTTGCTTACAGATTGAATAGCGGAAAGCGCGAACAAGCGAGTTAGCTACATTCGATGTAAATCGACGAGTAGTGGTAATAATGCTGAACCCTATGCGCGATAGAAAAGGAAGGCACGTACCGGGGGGGGAGAGGGGGCGACACCTGTGACCACGGATTGCCCCGAAGAAGAGCGCTGAGGGTAACACCTCCTACGAGTTAAATAAGCTGGAAAGTAAAAGTGATGATTAAAAAAAAGAAGAAAAGGGCACTTTCTTATTGGCGGGCCCACACCAACTAACTGTAGCACTGGTAGGCTATACCTGGTGTAATGTTCATACTGTAGCACTGGTAGCCTATAGCCAGTGGCCGCGAACAGTAAAAAAAAACGAGTCTGTTAATAGGCATCGACACGTTGGTACGAAAATCACACGAACTCAAATTCATCAGTCCCGCTTTGGCTGCCAATCGCCTTGGATCGCGCGGCCAAGAACACTAATTTACCATTTATTCGTGCTACATGAAAGGATAGCAGGAGCAGGACATGCCCCGCGTACATAAGGTCGTACTGCCTGCACAACATGCTGTTCTAACGAAGTGGAAAGACCGGTCTACAGTATTAATAGTAACGTAGATTTGACCCCAGAACAAGGCTGACAAATACCGCGTACCAGGTACAGCGTAGTGCACACTGTCAGGCTGGGGTCTGGGAAGTTCGATTGCACACAGCGAGGAAGACCGCTCTGACTCGATATCAATACCAGGAGTTTGCTGTGGCGTATATACTACTGTCTACAGCACGAGGGCACCACGTGGATGGTAGAAACGCCTGCATGATGCTCCGAGGCTTGCCTTGCGCTCCTTTTTTGGGTGCGAAGTTACTCTCCGTGTCAAAAGCATTCGCTGCCCAAGTATGTACGTGACGGTACCCCTGTCTTGAAGTAGTGTCGCACTGCACGGAAGGCGCGCACTACTAGTGGGGTTTCGTTCGTACGGGTACTTCGTCATACTTTGACGCGACTTCCATGGATGGGCGTTACGTGTGTGTCTAATAGGAGGCCCACGGGGTACCCACGGAGTTCCCATGGTAGCCCGTGGGGAGCCCATGGACCAGTATAGTAGACACCCATTGAGTGTTAAGGCCAGGGGTGGCCGATGGTCGACCCATGGGACACGCGGCGCAGGTGGGCGGTACCCCCACCCCCCCATGCTCAATGTGGGCTTGAAAACCTCCTTGTGGTGACATTGAACAATGTAATGTAGCAAATCCCACGAGGTGTCGAACAAACTCTCACTTCGGAACGTGTAACTGTGTGGCACATCGCGCAATGTCTCCAAAAGGATTTGTTTACGCCCATATTATGTAGGAGGGGGGGGGTCCCGGCTACCTGTGATTTTTGACGGGGACACCCCGCTTGAGAAAAAGTAGCGAGGTCAAACTTATCACCTTCTGTTTGTTGCTAAGAGGTTTTGCCGACATTGGGGGTCGCTCAACGCGAGGAAATGCCCTGCCTGGAAGTCGCAACGGGGGAGAAAACGCGGCTTTGTGGAATGCGAGTGGGGTACCTGACGTTTCGCAGATTGAGCGGCGGTGTTGAATTTTGCAAGGAGGGGGGCAACTTGGGCGATACGGTGGCCTTGTGGAACGCGAGGGGGTAGCCTTGGCAAAGCTTTAAGGGGGCGATAGCGGTATGCGGGGGGGATGATGCAACTTATGAAAGTTGAGGTACCCATGTGACGATTTTCGCGATTATTCCGTGGGCCTCCCATGTGTTTGTAATACTGACCCATGTGCCACTTGGGTAGCTGCCATGGGCTTCACAGGTGACCGAGACCACCCCGCTTGCATAATGTGGGCGTTAAAATATAATTGTGGGGATATTGAGCAATGTAGCGCAGCATTGGTCAACTTCTCGACAAGCATGTTCTTACGCCCACATTGTGCAAGGCGACAACCCAGGCCACCTGTGCGGCCATAGGTCAACCGTGGGTCGCCCATGATGGCTCGCGGGTCACCGATGACTTTCTTTGTGCTGCTGGCCTATGGTTCGTTGCCCATGGGACGCTGTTGGTCGCCCCAAGACCGCCTATATGGTTTTCGAATGGATTTACAGGGCATACCCACGGGATACCCACATTGGTGAGTCTTGCGTCTACCACGGATCTCCAACGGGTCTGTCGCGGGTCGCCAATGGGTATCCCATGGGTTTGCTATTGTGATGCGTACTGGGCAGACATGGGTTACACTTGGGAAATGATGGTAAAATGAACACCATGAACCCATGGGTGACTCGTGTACCACTGCTAAATGTGAACTATTAATAGGTATGGGTGACTGGTGACCTGTGGGCCAGCACTGTAAACCCCATATTAAGTACCAATGGCGTACATCATCGTGATGTCACTAATCGTGATGCGCATGGCTTTCTTTTCTGCATTTCATTAGGGTGTTTGCCAAGATTGGTTGGGTTTGTTTACTTGGAGCCTGTTTCCTATACAACAGCAATCTCAACCCACGAAATAATATTTGCTGGGGGAAAAAGTGGATAAAATGACGCATTTTCCCCAAGTATTCTTGGATTGCGTTACTGCAGTACGGGCCCGCCAACAAGAAACAACCTAACCTGGGCAGGCCTGAGATTCTTATCGGGGCGCCATCTTCAAACAACCTTGAGTATATACTATTAAATGGGATTGAGTGTAGAATTCACCTCCTGATTAGTTTTTCTGAGCCCAATGTGTTTTAGCGTTCCCCAAGAAGTGAGCATTATGTTCCTATTGGGCACTTTCTTACTGGCAGGCCTATATTGTACTCCGTGGGTTGGCTAGCAAACGGGGGCATCTTCTGATTCACCGGTTCAACCAGTCAGCTCCTCACGTTTGTCGGTTTGAAGTATCCGTATAACCCATTCAAATCGGATAATCGCGAACACCCCATTAGTTGTGCCCTCCGACATGGCAGACCCATAGGTAAGCACTATGATTCAGTGGGTGACCAATGACCAAGCTCGACATACCGGAAAACGTTGGTGTCTGGAGTGCTGCTAAAATCCAACGGCACCAGTGCGGAACATGCTTACGAAACATAGCTAGGCTTTCTCACGTACTGGGTGTATCTACTGAACCGCGAGAGTGGTCTATAGGCCAACAGTCGTCTGAAGTATGCTTTGCCAGGATGGCTGCCGGCGCACACAGCGACTAAACAAATAGAAAACGCTGCCCCCTCTCCCCCCCCCCTGGCGTGGGTAAAGTAAAATAACACACCTAGTAATACCTCAATCGATACCAATCGGGTCTCTCGGGGACAAGGCGATCACGGCACAGTGCCCCATTAAGGACAAACTGCTTACATGCATGCAGACATAGCCACCAACTTCAACGAACCAAATTGAGTCTATGATCATTAGTGCCTACATACTACTCAACAGGGGGAGGAGAGGGTGTGCCGGAGGCGCCTGCGCTCCTGCTTTCGTGAGCGAAACGTTTACCTTACGTAGCCGCTGGTGTTTTTCCGGGGGACTCCCTTGTCCCAATCTCCCTTTCCTTCAAAAACGTGGCCGCGACAGCAGCAAGCCGAACTTCCTTGTCGCCACCTGCGCAGCATTTCTAACCGGCAGTCGACATAATAAGCTCGTCGCAGGTGGTGTCTCCTCGTATCGATGCCCCCCCTGGCCCCCGCTATGACGGCGAGCTTCCTGGGCTGCCTGTACACATGCTTCGAGCATGTCCTCGTACAGGTGGCTCCCATAGCTTTCGATGTTTTTTTTCGTGCTCGCAATAAATAGTCATGCACGAGCTCAGTAGGATTTTAGCATACCCAAGTGCATCATCGCGGCATCGATGTCCGTGCGGGGTGTTCGTGTTCGTGGCCTTTAAGCCGTGTCAGTAGCTGATTTTGTGTCGATTGGCCTGGTTCATGAACCATGGTTGATGTTTTCAAAGCGTTCGCATTACATGCAAGCGCCAGTGCAGTATCTGTCTGTTAAGGGAAACCACATCTACCCTCCCCCGCCTGGTCAGTAAAAAAGCGACGTTGCTACATACCGGCATTTGTAGGGATGCCAGGATCTACGGGCTTACGGCTACCGCCATGCATGACAGGAGTACGCCCGCCCCCAACCCCCCCACGCGCCCACCGTTGTCTCTGTTGACCACGTCGATTGCACGCAGCATCTGGGTTCAAGGACGAGGAACCCGACTAGGCGATGGGTGGTGCACCACCTCCGTGTAGTGTTGGTGATGGTAACGATGTTGTTGGAGGCGAACTCTTTCACAACCCAATGCTCGAGGATAGAGAGCGCGGCGCGATTAATGCTGCACTACGCCCGAATGATGGTGGTGGCGATGGCCATGAAGGCGAAGCAGTACGCAGCCCAACGACGTGGGCTCGAGTGGTTCTGGCCATCGGGCTTCTCTTAGAGATGTCCGCGACGTTTTGGGCCTTCTCGCAAGCTATATCTGCAGGGGCCTTGGACGGAGACGTTGATTGTGGTGACGATAGTAGCATTTCTCAGCTTTACGCGAGCTACATTATCAAGGAAGGGTGCGACGGACAAATCGACTCAGACGTGTTCTATAACTTCACAACCTACTGGGGTGGGAGTTTTTCCGATTGGGATGAGTACGATGCCTGCGATAACCCGACCGATACTCTCGATGGTGTGCATAGGTTTCAGAAGTTCTGCAGTTGCCCCGCCGGGCTGGATTCGCTTGAACTGACAACGTGCTCGTGGGTTGCACTTTCAAGTCCCTCGGACAGCGTCTGTTACGCGCAAGGCGTGTTCACCAGCAGCAGCGATGGGTCTATTGTTGGTATTTTGGACACGTACTTCTTTTTCAAGGAATGCTGGGCAACGAACCCGTCAGGAACCGCGGCGCTGACGATAACGGCCTTGGTGGTGGCGCTAAGCAGTCAACTCCTAGAAGCTTTCGTCGGCTTCAAGTATTGGAAGCAGACTGAGGAACGAACTGCCGCTTTGACACTTGCCGCTTCCGTTCTCGAAGCCCTGGGTGTAGTTGTAGTGTCATCGGTACTACTGTCGCTCCCTGGATTCTACGGTGTTTCGAATGATACTTCCAATCGGCTACCCGTATTGTTTTGGTTGGCGTGGACTGTCATCCCAATGGTCGTCGTTGGAGCTCTGGTAGAGGTGACAGCGGAGCGTTACGACTGCGCTGCCGGGCGATTCCCGTATCTCGGTGCGGCCGGGAACGGACTAATCTGGCTAGGTGCAGCCCTGCTTGAGGTTGTCGTCACGTCGTATCTACTCTGGACGGGCGGCGGAATCACCGACGTTGCCGAGTTAGCGCGTGAAGCTGCTGGTCTGTTCGCTCTCGAGCTGCTGGCTCTGGTAGCGATGTGGATTGCTCGTGCTTTGTGGACGAGAGCTAAGTTGTTGGGGGCGTTGTTGAATCGCCTCGACGGGCCTCTCCGAAAAGGAGGAATGTTTACGCTTTCTATGCGATGACAGTTTTGAGCACTACTTGGTACGTAGCGAGAAATATATTTTGTGCCCGCAGTTTTCTGATTGGTCAATTTTAATGTCTACAGTATTAATAGTACGGGTATTTGTCTTGTCTACGGAGTGTGGCCCCTGGTATGTTCCTGTTGTGGTAAGTGCCTAGCTGCACAGCATCCATGTGGATGGAGGATCACTGCAACGCACTATGTTTGAGGACGGCTGCCTCACGCGACCGCTTTAGGTATTTATTTCGGGCAAGTCAAGGGGCGCTGGAGTAGAACGCCTGTTTAGGTTTTTAGTTTCGATGGAGGACCGCCCCATAAGAGGACCGAACCCAAGCCGGTCGCCCCGGTGGTTCAAGTGGTTAACCTCGAATTCTACTTGTTTGAGTCCTGGGTTCGAGCCCCAGGCGGGTCGGACTTTGACTTTATTTGCAAAAATAATAAAAAAAGGATTCAATTGTTTTGAGCGCCTTGCAGCGTGGGTAGGCACAATTCGATGCGAGTCGACGAGGGAAGAAAATACTGAAATCTTCTCGCGATAAAAGTGAAGGCACGTACCGTAGCGGGAAGGGGGGGGAAGAGCCTGCTATGTTACCCCGGATCTGAGTTACGAGTGGGAAGGAGAGAGAGAAGAAGATGTGCGAAGATAATAGATAGGATAAGAAAAAAAAAGCCTTAGGCTAGGGGACCAATACTGTTTGCCCGACTTCAAGGTTTGGTGTACTTTTGCTTTTTTCTTCCCGCGATGTGGTTTGGGGATTTTGTTTTATTCCATACCTTATCCATCGAACAGTGTATCCGGGAGTACATACATCAGAACGTCATACGTGCTCGAGCCCCTCTCGGAGACGCCGGACTGCCTGTGATTCCGCTTATTTTGATATCAAGTACACCCCCTTCCTACCTAAAGTACTGTAGGCCCGCGTACAAGACTTTTCCCGAGCGTTGCTGGGCTCATTCGCACTCTTGTTCAGGGCACACGCCATCTCAAGAGTCTCGCTGCGTGACTTTTTGGTGGTCGATGCTTGTTGGTGCCTGGCGTTGTTGTGTTATGTTGTCTGGTGGTATTCGCTTCACGTATTCCTTCTTGTGGTGGCTGCTGCTGTGCTGCTGCTCTGTGCGGATTGCCTTGAAATTGCCTTGAACAGTTTCTGGATCGTTGAGTTACAATAGAAGCTGTAGAGCAGCCTCAAAGTTGTGCTCTGTTCCTTAGGCGTTGCCTTGATACACGTTCGTGTTGATGGTGGTTGGTGTTATGGTTGAGCTTAGAGTTCGGCCAAAACCTTCTTGTGCGAACACATTTACTCTAAGTGGCAAACAATCTAATTATTTATTAATTATGCCCCCCCCTCTGCTTACACCTCGGGAATAGAAGTGTGCGAAAGTATGTGGTTTCGGAGGCGTTTTTTTCTGATACCCCTGAGACCTCTCGGTTGGGTTCACTTACTTGCAGATGGTATTTACGGCGTTTATTTTTGTAACATCAAGCCTTACAGTTTTACCCGACGTACGATCGTGGTGGTTTAGCGCTCAGACAACCTGGGAGAGTAAAATTAGTGATTGGATGCGTTGTCTACTTACATACCTGGTACCCAAAATACGTTAGTTATTACGGGGGACCCTAGTTAACAGGACCTATGGTATACATAAAATCTATATATTTAACCATTTTTACTAACAATTTTTGGTCTTGTTAACTATGGCCCCCCGTAATAGTTGCGTTTCCAGTAATTGGATGAGTCATTCTTTTAGCAGACAAACATACTGACAATTTATGAGTTTAGCCCATATTTTGATAGGTATTCTATAAAGTGGCGAAAGTATTGATAGTAGTGTACTTGTAACTACGAAACAAACCGGGGCTGTTCGTGGGTCAGGTCAAACCTCTCGGGTCAGGTCGGGTCAGCTGACACGACCCGACCCGCGAAAAAGTTGAGATAGCTTGACCTTACCCACCCTGACCCGCGAGAAATTGAGAACCCCGTGTGACCCGAACTCGTGTGACCGTGTGACCGAACTCGTGTGACCCGACCCGACCCAACCCGAGAGACTTGAAAAACCCTTGGCCCGAGCCGACCCGTGACATACAGACACCTCTTGACCTGACCCAAGTGGACCTGTGAGACGTTGAACGTCTCCGCGGATCTGGCCCGTGGGTCGACACTCCGAAAACAATTCACACTTGATTATTGCCCCCCACACCGATATGGGCCTGGCTGTAGTGCGTATGGATCAGTGCGGTTGCTGATTTGGAGGCGTTTTAATGTTTGGGTATGATACCAAAGGACTATTGGTCACTCTTGATACCAGGGAAGCGTTTGGGCAGAAAAATGGGAAATTTGGAAGTAGTGTCGGATGAGCGGGCCGGGTGCGGGGGTCTGACCCGCGGGGCAGCAGAAACAAAAACTTGCGGTGCTTGCTGGCCCGATCCGCTAGTGACCTGTTTCTCGCGGGTCATGATCTGACCCGACCCATACAATAAATACCATCTGTTGACCCGACTTGACCCGAGCCGTGGGTTTTTGAAACGTTCTTGACCCGACCCGACCGACCTGTGAGATTTGAAAAAAGTCTCAACCCGATCAGACCCGACCCACGAGATTTATTTGAAAAATTCCTGGCCCGATCAGAGATATTATGAACACTTCCTGACCCGACCCGACCCGACCCGTGATATTTCGAACACCTCCTGACCCGTCCCGCGAACAGGCTTGGTTTTTTCGACAGGTACAACAGGGTTCTAGGAGCATCAGCAGGAACCAATCATTGCGTGTCACATACCATATGATGAGGGGATTATTTTGGGGAATTATTCAGAATTTAATTTATATTTATGGTATTGATTACAGCGAACCTTACATCACGATTAGCCACATGGGAAATACAATGGCCGAAAACACAATCTCGAGAAAAAAGGGAAAGAAACCAAACAGTTGAGTTTGATTCAAATAAAATCGGTCCTCTACAGCAGCCCTATAAATCTTGGGTTTACCCCCGTGATGCGGCGGTCCTCAAGACCAAACATTCTATGAGGTTAGGCCTCCCTTATTGGGGCGATCCCCCATCAACAGCTTGCCCGAATTCTCGAAAGCGGTCGCCTAAGGCAGCCCCCCCCCGGACGCATTACAGTGTCACCCGCCGCCCATTTAGAAGCTGTGCAACTGGGCACGTACCGCCAGAAAACTATCAGTCAACCCCGCCCCGTACGCCAGATAAAGGCAAGTAGACGATATTAAACCTTTACGACGGCAAGAATCACCGTCCCATTTCGGGGACAAATCACTTAGGATTTGCGTGGTCCGTCCCCAAACCAGGACTGCAGTACTAACAGTCCTACAAGGTTAATCATCAATATCTACAGCAGCATTATCAGTTGTTGACTGATATCACTTAAAGCGCAAATAAATGCCCCGTTTCCGCAGAGGCTCCTCGAGGCGTTTCACCGATGCCCTCAACAACTTAGCTCTCGTCCACAAGAAGCGAGCCATCGACATTGATACCAGACCCAGCAGCTCTAGTACAAACAGCCCGGCAATTTCTCGCGCTATATCGCCAGTGCCTCTGAGCCCGGCCCCTGTCCAGAGTAGATATGACGTGACCACAACCTCAAGCAATCCTGCACTAAGCCATATTAACGCATTTCCAACCGCACCGAGATAGCGGAGTCGCCTGGCAGCACGTTCTGAAAATTCCACCGTTATCTCTGCCACAGCGCCAACTATTGCAATCGGGACGGCAGCCCACGCCAACCCAAACAAGACATGTAGCCGATAGAAGGTATCGTCGGAGCGACCGTAAAACCCTGGAAGCGACAAGAGCACCGATGATACTACAACCACCCCCAGAGCTTCGAAAACAGAGGCACCAAGCGTGAAAACAGCTGCTCGTTCCTCGGTCTCCTTCCAGTACTTGAGGCCGACGAAAGCTTCTAGGAGCTGACTGCTTAGGGCCACCACCAAGGCCGTTATCGTCAGCGCCGCGGTTCCTGACGGGTTCGTTGCCCAGCAGCCATCGACAAACTCGTACGTGTACAACCCCCCGGTGATGGTCCCATCGCTGCTATTGGTGGTCACTCCTTGCGCAAAACAAATTCCTTCCGAGGGGTTTGAAACCGCAGCCCACGAACACGATGTGAGCTCAATGGGGTCGGGTTTGTCATAACAGCTACACAACTTCTCAAAAGCAATCGCGCCGGCGACGGCATCGGTTAGGTTATCACAGCCGACAAGATCATCCCAATAGGATCCTGAAAAAAATCGACTCGAATTTCCTGCGAAGTTAAAAAAAGAGTCTGCATCGATTTGCCCGTCGCATCTGTCCGCGACGAGGTAGCTACCGTACAGCTTAAAAATACGACCACTATTACCACAATCCACGTCGTCCCCATCCAAAGCCCCAGCTGATACAGCTTGCTGGAAGGCCCAACCGGTGGCAGACACCTCAAAGAGAAGTCCCATCGCCAAGAAGATACGAGCGCGTATGGTTCGCCCGCGCGACGGTTTCTCTGCACCACCGTCGCCAACACCGCCACAATGATTACCATTACGCGGTGGAGCGTCCACAGCGCTATGATCCTCGATCTTCAACACTCGGTTGTAAAAGGTTTCGTCTGCACCGGCATCGCCGTCATTGCCATCACGGGGAGGAAGTGCACCGCCCATCGCGTGGCAGCAGGGTTCTCTATCCTTGAACAAAGATGCTGCCTGTAATCGAAGTGGTCGACAGAGAAATATGTGGGCGGGGGGGGGGGAGGGTTGATACACTTATCTGAACAGGCGCCGATACTGTACCCGCGTTTGCACCCGACAAACGCAACAAGCAATACAGGCGCCGATACTGTACCCGCGTTTGCACCCGACAATGATCACGCCCGACAAACGCAACAAGCAATACAGGCGCCGATACTGTACCCGCGTTTGCACCCGACAATGATCACGCCCGAAAAACGCAACAAGCAATACAGGCGCCGATACTGTACCCGCGTTTGCACCTGACAATGATCACGCCCGACAAACGCAACAAGCAATATGAACCACACCACTCGGCGTAAACCGTTGCGGGTTGAGGGCTCGGCGGGTCTTATTCCCCGCGCATCTCCGGAATTCCGGACGACTTTATTCTCCGGATATATATATATATATATATAACAGGTATATATATAATATAAATATTTATATATATATATTCCTGGTGGGGTATTAATAGTAGTTACTGCAGTTTGGCAGTTTTTTCGACAGGCTGCATTAGGACATTCTGCTGGTTCGTTCCCCAACAAAGAGTAGGTGTGTCAACGCACTTAGGGCCCATCTTAACGGTTATCATCGCCATATGGAAGTAAAAAATTAATTTCAATGAATTTCAATTTGATTTCGAAAGAAAAACGTGTTTGTGTCCTATCGGAGAACAGCGTACAAGCTGCCAATAAAAACAAAAAACGGGAAAAACGCACCTCGTCACACAACGCCCAGCCGACAAACAACGACGCGCGTAGACGAGAGCGAAGGATTGCGCTGCCGCGTGCGCGCCGCCGCCAGCCTCTTTTTCTTTTTGGCCGCGCAGGATAGGAAGCTATCACTTTCATGGTGTCTTGGGTGGGCGGAGGAAGCCCTCAAGCGCCACGTGCGGAACAGCAGCGGTGATGCAGCTATCAAGGTCTCGAGCGTATCCTCCGTTTTTTTGCTCGTTTGCTCGGTTTACGCGATTGTTGGCCTATCGAGCAGGGCGAAAAAATGGGATTGCGGCCGCCATGATTACTTTTGAGGCGCCACCGCCGGGGTACGATGTGCTATGGTGTGTGGGCGTGGGCGCGGCTATTGCTCCGGTCACCTTCCGTCGAGGTTCGCGTTTGATCGCCTCGATCGTGGTCACCGAAACGACCAAGAATCGCCCCAGATTCCACCGAGGGTGTTGACCCACCATGAACTTGCTACGTCAAGGCCGAGGAACTCTCAAATTCCAAGTTGAAATTCAAAAACATCTCACGACAAAAGTCCCAAAAGACTTTTCACTCTAATTCAAATTTTCAAATTTGCCTGCTTGGTCGTTCACTCTTCGGCCAATCGGATGCAAATTAAATTGGAAAAACAACAAAGAAATCAAATTGCCCCCCCCCCCCCCCCCCCCCCCCGTTAAGATGGGCCCTCATTGTCGTGTACAATGCCTTGTACTTACCTCCACATTTGGCGTCCGCACTTTCTCCACGGAGGTCACCACCTGGACGTTAGGGGGCAGATGTGGTCGAAATTGGTTGGACTTCTGAAGAGGCAACATGAGACGCAAACAAAGACCCTAACTGAACGTTTGGATCTCATCCGTCGACAGCTTCACCCCCCTACAAGGAGCCACAGCCGACGAAACTGAGCCACGACCCTTGAATCAATGGGTATGCTTTCAAAGTGAAGGTGTCCAATACTGATCATTTATGGGATGGGTTTTTGTCCACAACTTGGCCTGTGCCGCTTCCGCGAAGGCATTTCAACGCAATGACGGCACGTGATCGTTGGTGCTCGTTGGCCAGTTCGGGAAGCTTATCGCCTCATACTCGAAATTGAAAGGGCCGACAATAGTAAGAGCCAACTGTTCTCCCGAGAAGTATCCGGCACCCTGCGTGGTTCGTAGAGGGCTTGCACTGGTAACGTTGAGAAACTAGCAAAATAATGATTCCAACCCCCGCCTCCCGAAATAACGAAATCGGGTGCTCTCGACGTTCGGACTGTTTCTGACCGCATGCTTGGGAATGCCAGTGCTCATTCGACAGATGCCTAAATATGTTAAAGTTCCGAACATACTGCCGTCCCTTAAAAGAGCATCAGCATGCTCTGAATACCTCTGGGAGGAGGGATTGACTATTCCCGGGCTCGGCACATACATATCCACAGTTTCTTGCGATATACAGGCCTTCACCAAAGTGACATTTTCGACAGGTGTATGTTGAAGTCATACATACCCGCTGGCCCTGTTGGGCGTGTATGGGCGTCGGGTCCACTAGACTGCAGCCCACGAGGTGGTTTGGTGAACTCGAAGTTTTCCGTATGCAGTAGCAACAAAATCACAGATCGGACAATTTGTTGCTTTCGCGAGGCAAGGACTGGTACCATGACTACAGCCCCGATGAAAATACGCTTTTCACCAAACGCTTGTTGGTTTCATCGCGGAGGTCTTGGTCGATTAAGATGACAGGCCCAACCGGAGTGCGGACGGCTAAAAAACGTTTCCGTGAGAGGTAGTCAAACACTGGAAACAATATAGGCCAAATGGGGCTGAAAAGCCCTGATTCCTTGTGTATTATCAGCAGTTTTCTGAAACTCGAGCGAACGAGTATCTTGTGTGCGTATCTTCTATTCAATTTCCAAGACATCTGCATACCTGGTATGCTCCTACTCACGCCTGCTTGACAGCACATTCCACATAGTTCCTCCTGGGCTTTAAAAGGCTGGACAACGAACGTCCCACGGTGATCGATGCCGCGGCGCCGAAATTGAGTGTCAAGATCCGTACGGTAAAATCCGTACGGTTTCGTTCAAGACTATTAATGTAAGAACGGAAAAGGAGAGAGGAACCAACAACGCGCACCGATGCAAGGGGGCATACGAAGCGTGTACAATGGAGGCACAGATGGAAGTCCATCAGGGGAGGGGAGGGGGGGGTCGATATGAGGGGAAACCGCCTTCGACGGGCGCGTGCAACTTGCAGGTTACGATTGCTCCGGAGGTGGCCAAAGCGTGGGTCGGCATAGTATCGCCCCCCCATTCGAAGGGAAGAAAGAGCAGGACAAGGAGATGCCTGGAGCAGCAACAGCGCCAACATGATGTCGACCTCACGCACAAGAGCAGGTGCGCAAGATCCCTCCGCACCCCCCCCCCCCCCCCGTAGACTTTGGAGGCGGCTGCTACCGGATTTTGGACATGCGCGTATGGTCGATTGAGATTGTGTGGCACTGTCTGCATGAAAATAGTCTGCCCATAATGATATACTGTACCGTGATAGCCACGAACACTGTGGACCGAGGGTGGGTCGGAGTCCCTAACGAGCTCGCCAAGTTCAGACTACAATGGTGTTATTGAGATCGTCGAACGTTGTGTGTCGAGCACACGAAATCTCGTAACTTCGAATCAACCATCTCGCTGATATTTCGCTGAGTATTGTTTCAGCGGAATTTTGCCGAGGAAAGCAGCTCCTACGAAAAGTATTTTTTTCCAAAAATGCATACAGGTATAAATATCGAGTCTCATAATAATCAGCGGGAATATTCGGGTGGCATCTACAATATTTGAACACTGTTTTATATCACACTTCCACTAGCATGTCCTCTCACAGCAGACGTATTTGGAATTCCCAAGTGTTTACCCGTTATTTGTCCGTCTCAGAGGGAACAAATCGGCTACGTAATTAAACTCAAGTTAAAATTGGAGCAAACAAATCGAACCAAAATATAGAAGCAAAAGGTCGAAGCTAAATAATCAAGCAAAAACAGTGAAGCGAGATTGCAAGACGGTTGCGGAATCCGTTTGGGTTTAGGCGTCGACCCTACTCCCATATGTATGTGCATCGGCTCCATATTCTCATCTCGAGCTCTGTCTTGGTAGTAGACGAGTTCCCCGTACCGCGCTTTTAGACGAGATGTATCCCTGCCCTCACCACGTTCGAGCAAACACAGCTCTCGCAACCGCGTCGTGTACTCTCAGCTCGAGCGCTATCTCAAAGCTGATGAATCCAAGTTGCCACGTTGGGCCACGACGACAAAACTGCTACTAGCAACGTATCCTTCACAAAGGCGTTGCCAAGGAGGCATATTCCCCGCCCTCACCACGCTTCCGCCAACTCAGCTCTTGCGCGCCGTCGAGTAGGTTCAGCTCGAGCTATTCTAGAATTGATGCGTCGAAGGTGTGGTGTCGGACTGGGACCATAAAACAGGGCGACAACCAGCCAGTGTACTCCATCGCCACGGCGCCAAATAGGAAACAAGTGCCTTAGGCCATGGATAATTTTCCCGTACCCCGAGTGCTAGCGAACCGTGTATGTACGACGCTCCCGCCACGCCCGCGCCAACACAATTATCGCACACCGTCAGGTATCCTTCGTAAGATCGGCCTACCTTCCAAACATGGGCGTGAACGTTGGGCGGGGAAACCAATTTGAACGCTCAACCGCTTCAGTGCGAACCAGCCGACAACTGGCCGGTAACTCCCCTGGATGCTACCAGGGTCGACGAGACGATAATACTTGTACCATTTCGCGCACTGAAACAGCAGATCGACACGCGAAGGTCGGGGTACACAAGACACTCGAAACTTGGTTTACAACACACGCGGGCACACCGACACCATGAAAAATGTATATAGGGTTTCCCCGTAAAAAAAGAAAGTCGTGAAGATCGTCGTCTCGCCAAAAGAAAGTCGTCTCGAGGTTACGCCGCTAAATTATACGTAAAAATCCAAAAACTTAGAAATTTTACCACGACGAAAAAATCTGACGAGAGGTACTTCTACGGCATACCCTGGTATTTGTTTTCGTCGTGCACGCGTGAGGATGAACAGCTGCGAACAGACCGCAGCCAGGCCATCCCCATCTCCCAGCCTTGGCATCCCTCATCTCGTGCGCTGTAAGCAATCCACAGCAGCAGCAGTGCACCACGACGACATATACCGCTTCAACGTGTGGCCGGCTGGCACCGCGGGAGATAGATACTGCTTTCTGTTTGCGTGAAACCCATCTACAGCTCTGCGCTGACCGCATGTTGAGTTTCTTGTCGACGAAAGGAAACATGTCCTCGGGTGCACCCAGCCAGGGGCATGCAACCACACCAACAGCGAGCGCAAAAGACATTCCCTTTGCACTGGCACCCCGCCGAGCCGAGACCATCGCCAAGGCTGTGGAGAGCCGCAGCATGCCGGACTGGGGGTCGAGGGGGGTGGCGTTGGGCCTCTGAAGGCGACCGGGAGCAACAGCTCTCCAGTGCGTCTGGATGATAGCTTTGGCTCGCTGTGACGCTCACCGGAGTTGGAATTTGTGGGCACGAGAGGTGGGGGAGCTGCTGCTGTGGTTGGAGGTCCGAGCGGGGTGGAGGAGGCAGATGAAAAGGACGAGGATGATGAGCAGGGGGGGGAATAACGCAGGCGGCGGTACCGCGGCAGGGTGTGCTTGAGGTTGTATGTAGCGGGTCATCGGAGCATATATATGGCGTTCGTACGAGTATGATGTACGAGGCAGCAGGACGGAGGATCGCTCCATATGGTTGTGCGTTTTTGAAGCTTGCTGTCCAGATACGAGTGTTTTATACCACTACAGCAGTAGTAGTAAACCAGGTATGACACCTGATGGTGTGTTCGCTGTATGTACTCGTACGTCCGGCAACTGCCGCTGTACGAGCTTCAGGCATACATGCAGTAATCAACACACACGTGATTGGACCCACGAATGGAAGGGGTGTACAACGGCAGTAGTAGCGCCAGTTGATAAAGCGGACGTTTTAGTTCTTGCAGGTTCATGCTTCGTACCTGGTATCTGGTAGGCGATGAGAGTATGAGGAATGCGCAATCGGCACAGGAAATACCAGGTACCAGGTACCTGGTAGATGAAAAAGCGGGCCGAACGTCGAGATCTACATCATTTCCGCAGACTACTCGCCAAACTGTGGTTCAAACGTCACGGCGAACTTCGCGACGATTTATGTTGCCGGAAAATAACGACGTTCTTTCACTACGTTTTTAGAAATTTTACGGGGAAATAGTCTGTTTTTTTAGGTCGTCGTCTACAATAATGCATCCTGCAGACGACTACAACACGTATCGGGGGCGGGGCTGAAAGTATCTCTATTATTAATGGCCGCCTTTTCATAAAATTATGAAATACGTCAGCTGTGAGTTCGACTGATTACATAACAGGTACCTGGTAGTTGATACTCAACTTGCAAGCTGCGTAATATGTCTCGCCTATATCCCATTTTGGCAGCTTTTGTATCGGCGGTCGCTCTCCCGACCGGAAACTGTAATCCTACTGCTGTGTAGCTATACCAGGTAGTTCCGCACAGTAAATAACAGTACTACTACAGCAGTACCGTGCATCAGCAATGGGGCTAACATGCTGTTGGCTTCTGTCGTCATTCCTGCCTGCCCTCGTCATCAGACACGCATTCCCGATTCAGGTATTGTGGTATTGTAGTGCTGTACGTACATTTTCGATGAGTCCATCGCGGGGGTAACTCTCAGTCAAGTACCTAGCAGTAACCGACTGAGTGTGTCCGGGTATCATCATATCTGAGCTCGCTCAATCATCTCGTACAATGGAGGGCGAAACGTGATTGAGCATATATATGGCCACATACATGGTGTCGAGGTCAGGTTGAGAGTTATGACATGATGATGTAGCTACTGTATCGCAATCGCAGCAAGCTCTCGCCCAACCTTCGCACAAACTGCGCACGGGCTAGCGAGCCAGCACCAGTGCACCACACAGAACATCAAGAGAGCAGTCACTGCATCAGACCGGACGTCCGCAGCCCCTGGCTTTGTCGCTCCAGGCCTCTTGCGTACAATGTATCGCGATCAGTGCAAGTAGTGAAGTGGCGTGGCTTGCCTCTGCCAACCAGTTTACGTCCGCCAAACTCAAAGTATACTGCAGTAGTAGTAGACTTGCACAGAAAAGGACATACCAGTGGGTGGGATGCACGATGTTGACGTTCCCACACCTACTCCCCGTGCTGCGTGCAAGGCAGTCCTCCCCAAGCAATCCGCTCCAAGCTCGTTGTCCCGTGCGAGGTGCACTGTTGCATAACGTACGATCAATTGACATGGTTCCAGAACAAAAACATATTATCCCGCTGCTCAGCGCTGCTATAGGATCTACGATCTCGTTGTTCCGAAAAGTTTTCCGGCGGCGACTTTCTGCTGTAAAAATCCGTATGATTTAAACCCTCTCCGTTTTTCTTGGAACAGTAGCCTTTGCTGTGAAGCAAGTTGCCGCCAAGAAAAACCTTTGGAGATTTATTATCACAGAAATACGAGATTTGAACCTTGGGAAGTAAGTCCTGGAACCGTACGATTATCATGTCAAACGGAGATGTGACACCATCTATCTATCTGCTGCTGCGGGCACGCACCCACACAGCACTAACTATACTCCTGAGTCAAGGGGACGCTTATCGAACAAAACAATTCCCGGGGCGGCCCACGTCGGACGTGGCGCGAAGAGTGAGTGCGGGAACGTCAACCTCGCGCACCCCGGACATCTATGTAATTTACGTCCACGAGGGATATAGAAGTCGACGGTGATTACCGGGCACCCTGTATATTATATCATGCATGTGCTGTATGATTAATAATATTAAGATTGCCACCAGTAGTAGTACAGCAGTAGTAGTAGTAGTAGTAGTAGTAGTAGTAGGAGTAGTAGTAGTAGTAGTAGTAGTAGTAGTAGTAGTAGTAGTAGTAGTAGTGGTAGGAGTAGTAGTAGTCGTAGTAGTGGTAGGAGTAGTAGAAGTAGTAGTAGTAGTAGTAGTAGTAGTAGTAGTAGTAGTAGTAGTAGTAGTAGTAGTAGTAGTAGTAGTAGTAGTAGTAGTAGTGGTAGGAGTACATCATTTTATACCAGGTATGTATCAACCAGCAGTATGGTCATGGCTCGGCCGGTGACGCTACCCTTGGGCTCACAAACTTGTAGTGCGGCCACGGCTCCGTACGTACGTAAACCGCCGGAGGCCGAATACATACTGCGTGTATCATACGGACCTTTTCTGCACTACTACTACTACTACTACTACTACTACTACTACTACTACCACTACTACTACTACTACTACTACCACTACTACTACTACTACTACTACTACTACGACTACTACTACTACTACTGCTGCTCTGTGTTCTTGACCTTTAAATCTCCTGAGAAGGACGTACTGCTGTATTGTATACCTCAAACTGCTATCCAGTGCTCGTACGTACCGGCAACTGCTGTGGGTATTGCTGAACCTACTGCACGTGATCTATGGTATTATGGGCTGCGCCAAGCGAGGGTTGTAAGAAAATTTGTTGCTGTTGAAAATACACCAACTTTGTTTACAATTAATGACAACCTCATCACAGCGTGAAGGTGTTACATGCTGAGCTATAGGGGTAAACGACAGATCGATTACCCATCCCAAGGTAATCCTTATAACACTCTCCCCCCCTCTAAGCGGCGGGGTCTTTGGGGCGTCGGAACCGTATACATCCGTACGCCGACCTACCCGCTTCGTTTCATTACCTACCTGGGGAACCAGGGAGAGGTGTTTTTTTAGGTGTGCACGCGCAAGCGTTTCTGTAAAAGAAACGTTCGGCGTGGGGTTCGAACCCGTGACCTGGACGACGTCAAATGTGAAGGTGTTTCCTACTGAGCTATAGGGGTAAAAGATCGATCGATTACCCAGCCCAAGGTAATCCTTATAACAACAGGCCTATTCTAGATGGTTGATTCGCTGAACCTTCTTGATTGTATGTAGTATGTAAGTAAGGACCTACAGGGGTGTTCTGGCTTAAATATTACGTAGCGCGGTCTGCACTCCAGAATCATCCCCCGCAATTGAGAAACTTCCCTCTTCGATGCATGCCTCATCTTCTTGTCCCCAATAGACGGACTGGAGGACTGGAGGACTGGAGGACTGGATAACCCCAATTTCACGAAATCCAGCCACAAACGGTGTAAAAAGGGAAGGAGTTGAAATTTCAGTACCGTCCGGGCCGGTATCGTCCGGGGGATGACTGCTTTTTGTTGTCCCCGATTCGTTGGATTTGTGGGCGGATTTGTAGACTTAAAAGTCTAATTGTGGGAATTGTGGGAATCATATTTTTTCTTCTGGGAATTGTACCGTATACTCCCCGGGTGATGTTGGATTAACCCTTTCAGAACAGCAGTCCCGTTTTGGGTACGAATTACTAGGAATTTGAGTGGTTTGTCCCCAAAACGGGACTGCGGTTCTAAAGGGGTTAACAAACCCTACTAAGCTATATCAAAGCTTATCACGGTATTTCGGGACGGTAACAGCGGTAACGGCGGGACGGGACGGGACGGTAAAACACCGCCGTCAAAATGGTCCCGCCGTCCCGTCCCACCGACAAATTCCCTGACCGTCGTCACATACCGTCCCGTCCCGCCGATATAATCTCTCCCGTTGAAAATTACCGTCCCGTCCCACCGTGACATCGAACAATTACCGTCCCGTCCCGCCGTGACACCGAACAATTATCGCCCCGTCCCGCCGTGACACCGGATAACTGCCGTCCCGTCCCGCCGTGACACCGAACAATTGCCGTCCCGTCCCACCGTGACACCGAACAATTAATTGCCGTCCCGTCCCGCCGTGACACCGAAAATTACCGTCCCGTCCCGCCGATAAAATCTCTCTCGCGAAATTATGGCCTCCGGCGGACATAACGTGCCTTTTCCCCTTCCAGATACATTCATTCGTGGTCGTCTGTTCCCATCCATTCCCACCACGAATTACGAAATTAACAACATAAAATCGAGTTGTACTCAAATTTAGTATTACGGGGGACCATAGTTAATAGGACCAAATATTGTTAGTAAAAATGGTTGGACACACATGTTTTTACGTATACCACAGGTCCTATTAACTATGGTCCCCCGTAATGGTAAATCATTCCTACCAGGTACTGGTATAAAACTACGAGGTACTACAATGTCATGTTATCATAAAATTATACACAACTCCCATACCATATACTACTATTAATATAAAGAAATGAAATACGTATAGAACAGAGTAGTAGGAGTAAATAGTTGTACAGGCGTATTACACAGCTTCAAAGTTTGGAAATGGAGTGTATCAACTACTACTATGAATACTATATAATAAATATAACCAGTCGAACTCACAGCTGATGACTGAAGACGTATTTTCGTATTTTCATCGCTTTAAACTTGGAAAGTATGAATTTGCTCCGCACCACCTTTAGATATTTTTTTAGCACAAAAAAAGGTGCTGGCGTTGATGGTCAGCATGCGGTCTGCCGGAGGAGCAGTGTGGCTTTAGGCCCGAACGATCGACGGTCGACATGATGTTCGTGGTGCGACGCTTGCAGGAATTGGCAAGGAAGAAGGACACTCCGCTCTTCATCATGTGCTTTGTCGACCTCACCAAAGCCTACGACTCCGTCGACCGAACCCTCCTGTGGGCTGTCTTGGCTCGCTTTGGGGTGCCACCTAGAATGCTCACCGTTATCCGCCAATTCCACGACGGCATGCGAGCATGCGTACGGCTGGATGACGGCGAGTGCTCAGATATGTTCGACGTGAAACAGGGCCTACGGCAAGGAAGGGTGTGTGCTCGCGCCATTGTTGTTCAACATGGTTTTTACAGCGGTGCTGCGTGTGGCGGAGAAACGTTTCGCTGCTGATAAAGCCATCACGGACAGCTTGGTGCAACTCCAACAAAAGCAGGAGAATAAGAAAAAGAAGAGGGGGAAGGCACGGGTCGGGCACGCCGACGGACAGGGGAATGATAAAGAGGCCCAGACACTGGGCTATGCTCTATGCCGACGATGCAGGCATAGTATCGAGATCATCCAACGGCCTGGAGAGGATGATGACGGTGATCGTGTCTGCATGTGCCGCTTTCGGCCTGAAGGTCTCGGAGGCCAAGACGGAGATAATGTGCCTGCAAACGAAAGATGGGGGGAACGTGCCGTTCACCGTCACCGCCGCCGGCCAAGTGTACAAACAAACGGCCGAGTTTGTGTATCTGGGCGGGGCTATCAGCGCAGATTGGACGGGCAGAAGTGTCGAGGTAACGCGTCGACTCCAGAGGGCATGGGCATGCTTCGGACGGTATAAGATGGAAATTTATGACCGCCCGGGTGTGCGCCTACGCCTGAAGGTGCGAATGATGAGAGCCGAGGTGATCGAAACGTTGCTCTACGGTTGCGTTACTTGGAGCCCGAGCAAGACTGATTACGGTAGGCTACGGGAGGTCCACCACAAGATGCTCCTCCGATGCATCGGGTGGCGAAAACAAAAGCGCGAAGACCACATTCTATCCTATGCTAGCGCGCTTCTCAGGACAACATCTGAAAGCGTTGAGACGACGGTACGCAGACGTAGGCTCTTGTTTGCGGGCTTTGTGACACGAATGGGAGAGGAGCGTCTGCCGAAGAGGGTGATGTTTGGGGAGATGGTTGGGGGTAAGGGTTACTCCGGAGGACAGGAGTGGGACTGGATGAGGTACCTTGAGGAGGACCTCAAGGAGTTCGGCATCAAGCTCGAAGGGTGGCGCGAGGCAGCACAGAAAGCCGGCAGATGGTTCCGACGGGTCGAGGAAGGGGCGGAGGCCTTCATGCGGAAATGGCATACATATGAGAAGGAGGCATCGGCAGAACGGCATAGAATAGCTGCAACCACGACCACAGCCGTTGACGCCAACGCGAGTGTGCAGAATGGCAGGGAAGAGGGGGGGGGCGAAAGGGGGACGAGGGGGAATGGCGGGGGGGGGGGAGGGGGAGGCGGTCTGCCCAACAGACTGAAGCCTGGTTATGGCCATCATCGTCATGATGCACTCCTTTCTTTGGGACCCAAGTAACTAGCATGGTGCCATCTGGGCAACTTTGCGTGTCTGTATGCTCCAGTGCCTGCCTTTGGTATTTTCTTTCCCCCCCGCCCGTGATTATCGCTTTTTTGTCCCTTCTTTTTTTTCATTTTTCTTTCATTCCCGTTTGTACCTCTTTGTGTCTTTGTTAGTATGGTCCGTTTTGCCTTTTTTTTGCGTTTTGCTATCTGCGTCTGTTTTAGTTTTGTTTTTGTTTTTTTTTCGCTTAGCTTCATCTTCTTTTTTTCAGGTTTTTGTCTGCTATTAATAGTCTCCTTTTTGCTTCCCTGGTGTCCGCAGTGGTGGAGTGCGTATGCTTGTTTTTTGTTTTTTGCCTCTGTTTTTACTTGAGGTATTTCTTCCACTCCAGAGTTATTGGAGCCTGTCCTGCGACCACGGACTGCATTGAATTGTGAGTTAATGTGAGAACAACAAAAAACAATGGCTGGACTTTATTTTTATATATATGTTGAAATGAAAGTAAGCACTGCCACAGCAAGCAGTAGTAGCCGCAAGCTCGCCACTACACACGAATAGAACAGAGACCACTCAACTCACGGCCACACCACCAGTATATATATATATATATACTGGTGTGGCCTAAAAAGATGTCAGGTGACCTGTCATCAAGCGAGACGCAAAACGCGCGCTGTCAACGATGTAGGGCCGAGTGTTCCACACTAAACCTAGTAGTTTGGAGTCAGTCTAAGCATGTATGTATGTGTCACAAAGAAAACTTGCTGTCTGTCATGGGGTAAAAATGATGCCTCCTAGCATCTTTGGTATGACCGGTACGGACGCCATGGATGCCTATCTCACGGGCGGGGGGTCGATCGATCAGCAGCAAGCGGCACTAGAATCGCCGCCGCCGCCGCCAGCAGCTCCACCACGCCGCCTATCTCCACCTACCTCCACAACCACCAGTAACACAGCGCAAGCACAATAACCACCAGAACAGCCACCATGATGAGCTGGCACCGCAACAAGAGTACTTGGGGCAGGGGTGGGAAGAAATCAGAAAAAAAACGTCGCCCGTGTAGTGGTAGCACTTCTCGGAGCTTGTGAAGTACAACGTCTGCGTCGGGCCGGCTCCCTTCGCGCAATCAGCAAGGCGGGAAAATCTTCACATACAACGCCGAGACCTTGCAGCAATAAAAATAAATGTATATTTACCGTCCCGTTCAGCCGAGAATTTGTTTTTACCGTCTCGCCCCGTCGAAGAAAAAACAAAATTACCGTCCCGTTCCGCCGGGAGGAAAAACTTTACCGCCCCGTCCCGCCGAGGGAAAAAATGTTTACCGTCCCGTCCCACCGAGGGAAAAAATATTTACCGTCCCGTCCCGCCGAGGAAAAAAATAAATACCGTCCTGTCCCGCCGGAGAAAAAAATAATTACCGTCCCGTCCCGTCGTGAAAATCTGTCCCGTATAATTTTACCGTCCCGTCCCGCCGAGAAATTGTGCACCCACCGTCCCGTCCCGCCAAAATTTTATCTCTTCATTTTACCGTCCCGTTGTTGTCATTTTTTTTCCCGCCAAACAAGAAAAATCTGTCCCGTCCCGTCCCGCCACGATTCTCAGTCACTGTGATCAGCCTTGGCTATATCACATCATTGATCAATGGGTATGTTCGGGGTTTCCACACACACCGTGCGGGCCGGTATCGACCCGGGGGACGACCGTGTTCATCCGCCCGTCCACGGCCTGTGGGATTTGCTCTGATCCAGGTATGGGGCCCCACCCTCCCGGCTGGTTCCCCGAACCAGAGTTAAACCAGTGGAATTGGGTTTCCCACACTTTACGGATCGGTATCGACCCGTCTCATATTCCCATATTCCTTTTTACCCGGTGCCACGGGCTCCATGAATCCCAGCCTATCAGCAATTAGCTAGGTGGATCTACTGTTTCGATAATGTACGAGGCGGTATCGACTCGGGTTCGAGATAAAGCTGTTGATGAATGGAACCTCTGGCAGTAGAAGAACCTTATCCTGCCCGGGGGGCGCTGTGTCTCCACGCACCCACCAGTCAATCAGCAATCAGCAGTGTGATTGAGGTTTCTACACCGTGCGCGGCGGTATCGACTCGGGGGAATAACTTTTTAGTTCTTGTTTTTTTTTACCCTGTGGATGTATGGGATGCATTGTGACCCGGGGATGCGGCTTTAACCCTTCCTGGATGGTGCTGGCTCCGCGAATCCCAGCCAATCAGTGATCAGCCAGTCAGTGGGTTGGGGTCTTGACATCGCCAGGGGTGACATCGAGCTAGGGGACTGCCGAAATGTTTCCCCCGGTGTGTTAGAATTGCAGGTACGTGGAAGGGTTTTTGTTCGACGATTATTGGACGTTTTCCTCCCGGGGGCCCCTGACCCGGCCAATCACTATTGAGCCAGTGGGGGTTGGGATTTTGGAACGGTCCGAGGCGATACCGACTCGGGGGACCGCCGCTTTCATCCCTGGCGGGTTGGGGTTGGATGCGTATGGAGGGATTTATAGTCCAGAAATATTGCCTTTTATTCTCTTCGGGTGGCGCTGGCTCCATAAACCCGAGCACGTCGCCAGCTAACCAATCAATGGAGTTGTGGTTCCTACACCATGCGGGCCGGTATCCGCCCGGGGGACAACCGCTTTCGCCCCCGGTTCGCTGGAGTTGCAGATGTATAAAATTATTTATCATCCTGGCATGGGCACGTTTGTTTTCCCCGGGCGGCGCTGGCTCCCTAGCCAGGCAACAACGAGCCAGTGGAGTTCCACACCGTGGAGACCGGTATCGACGCGGGGATCGCTGCTATCGTTCCTGGAGTGTGTTGAAGCTGTGTAAGTTTGGAAGCGTTAATGCTCCAGAGATGGAACCCTATATTTCCCGGATGGCGATAGCTCATGCTTGCTCTATATGGCTGGAATATCCCCCATTCTGCACTAAATTTCTAAGATAAGTCGGCAGCCTCTGGCATGGATGAAGACAAATAAAATATAATTGGAATCGGTCAACAGGAGGATATACCGTTTGTTTGGTCGAAAAATAAAGCCAGCAGTAGTGCTGGCTTTACGGCCAAGGGGCCGCTTCGGGAGTGTCGGCAATACTCAGCGCGCGACGGTCATGACTCGGTGCAGCATAGTTACCTAGTAGTGTACCACTGGCTATGGCACCTGTCGACACTGCCGGCACCGCAACATACCACCGGTAGAGCGTGCAGTAGTGACCGCGCTACGGTTAGAATCGCGTGCTCGTTCATTTCCGGTTGGTGATTGCTTATGGATGTGCCCGCAGTCTACCTGAGTACAGCTTTGGGTAGAGTGTACACAAACATGTTCTTGGTTCGAATACCATTGCACAACCATCGAGGCCGCCTGCCCTAGTCGTTTCGTATTCAACTGAAAACGGCCGGACACTAAAATACAAAACCCAACCACTATCGTACTGAATTGTTCTTGCATTCCAATGATCCTGACATACACCCCTCTCACGTTTTTCATTACTCCTCAATCCTCAAACTCCGAATTCGATACCTTCGTACAAATTACTACCCTTTGAACTTTCCCAACATATAGTGCCCTAATCTGATCTCGCTATCGCAAAATCTCTACCACGCGACTGTAGATACTACCCCTCTCTTCGCTTCGGTATTGGGGCCAGTTTCTCGTTCAACTGCCGTGAGTACCACAATACACAGCACCTCTCCATTGCCGGTGGTATACATCTCCCTCGGGGCTGCACCGATCGCCGAAAGCTTCCCACTCCACCCCTGGCCCTAATCGAGCGTGTCTGCTTACACATCGTTAGAAGCCAAACAACAGTAGCATGTCTCTGTTGAAGGAGCACATTCCTTCGTTTCCTCCGGCTCCCCACCTCAGACCAAACACTCACTTAGCCAGAAATTGCACGCGCAGCCCGATGAACACTCCCCCCCCATCCAGACACACCATCAGGAAATATAACTAACAACGTAAAACCTCTGACAGGATAAATATATATATATCTGGGTTCTTCCACAAATGAGGAGCCCCTACGTCCAAAACGAAAACGTTTGAGTCAAACACAATACCATCCCCTCTACGCAACGTGACAAACTCATACAGGGGTTATTGCCATTGCCCCGATGGCTTCCTAGCTCCACCCTGGCCGGGCTTGTGTGTGCCGTGTGTGATTGCCTGACTGCCCCCCCCCCCCCACCAAGGATGAGCTAAGAAATTTTTGACATGTTTATACCCGTCACACATCAATCAGGGAACGCAACAAATAATCCCAGCATCCACACACGTTCCCGCCGCAAGCATTTAAGCTATCCAGCCGCATGTTTTCGGAGGCTAATCTTGAGCCTGTCTACAGCAAATTATTTACTTGAATATTTTTATTTCATCCACTAGTACTTGTCACTCGTAGACAAAATGCTGAAGACAGGACTCTCTTTACGGGCACAGTAGTAACGGTGCGCTTCTGCGTCCATCGATTACTTAACAAAGCGTATCTAAGCGACGAAGCCCCGCCTTCACGATTCCTCGCTCAAACGGCCTTGCACCTGTGCGGCGTGAACCAGGTTCGTGCCACGCAAAAACCTTGGCGAAGGGCCGGAGGCACCCGGAAGGACCCTACCCGCATTTGACTTTGAGACATGCCACGCCTTCGCCGAGAGCACGGTCTGAATCAGTACCGCAACGACCATGAACACGTTTGCGGTGATCAGCACCGCCCCGAAGACGGATACAAGGCCTGACCTGTCATTGGAATCGTTTGCTTTGAGTAGGAGGGCAACGTACATGCTCGCCAAAACTACGCCATTCCCCCATCGGTACAGGTTCATGTCTCTACGTACCTGAAACGGAGACATATACTCCGAAATGAACAGGAACACTGCTGCAAGCGACAGCACAGCGGCGATCTGGTTAACGGTGTTGGGAACGAGGAACACCGAAGCCATGGTAAGAGTAACTCGGCGGCAGAATTCCACCAGTCAGTTCGTAGTAGTATCGCGATGGCCTGTAAGTGGCCCACATGTTCCTGAACGGCTTGAGGTGACCTATGCCTTGCCGATCACTCCTTTGAAGGGTTTTCCGGTTTCGGATAAGCCACCAGAGAATCATAGCGGGAATACCGACAGGATACACGACCACCATCAGGCTGGCGTATGCAGTATACATGCTGTGCCTTCCGGTCGAGCACTTCAGGCTGTAGTCAGCCTGAAGATACGTCTCTCCGTCATCAAGCGGATCACAGGTATACGTCTGTAACACCGTGTAGGTGACCGAGGAATACACGAAAAACGTAAAAAAGAGCGCTGCGGATACATGCTTGCCCCGCACCGCGTCCATTTTGCTGCTGGAGCCTTTGTATTTCCTTTGGGCGAAGCACGAAGCGCTGGCAAGTACCGCGAGCACAACCAGCGGCCCGATAGTTGCAAGCAGAAGACGAGTGTAGAAATCGTGAGAAAACAAGCACGAGAACGGCGTCATGACGCCGATGTCAAAGTAGGCGAAGCTGAGGTAGGACAGGAACTTTTCGTACTCCTCTGGATACACGTCCCCGGCAATTGCGAAAAACTATCAAGAAAACGGCCAGAGGGAGCGCACATACACGGGGTGGGGAAACGCGATTAGCAAGGGTACACGTACAGTACAGTTTGTAGTATGTTTCGAGCCGTGCTATGGTAAGGGTTCCATGTTACTATATCTGGCAGTACATATTCTAAATATGTGTCACTGGCGGGGCTTTCCGACTCTTGCAACCATTGCAGCTAACAAACTACCCATTGCGCACTGTGTATCCGACGTGTATTTTACAATACTATTGGTGAGATGCCTGATGCCTAACCCGTGAGTGTGGACAACCCAATTCCGCGTACAGGTTTATTCCGAGTCGGTGATTGGATGTAGTATAGAGCTCCCCAAGCGCGGAGCCCTAGAGACAATACCAGGTACCACGTTGGTACTATAGCCCTGACGCAGTGCGGTCCTTGCGTGGTGCGGTGAAACTCTCAAGAAAACAATGTTGCCGCGTAGGCGCACTCGCCAATATATTGAGACGACTCAGCAATAGACTAAAGGACTCGTAAACGGCATTCCGTTTTCGAAAATTCACAATATTCTTGAAACAAATTCCAGAATAATACCGAGTTTTTCAGCCCTTCGTTGCCCGTGTTTAAGCCCGGTATTTCATTGCCTCTCATGTGATCGTAATTGTCCTGTCCACACTTGTTTCTCAGCTTCGGGAACGCCTTCTTACGATTCAAAAACATCCGCCAGGGGACCCCCGCACATCTTGTGGTTGTCTCGTTTGATCGGAGATGTAGCCTTGGTACTATGCTTCGGCAGGCAAGGCGAATTAAAATATCAGTTTCTGAGAGGCCTGGCTAAGTGGCACGGTATGGGCAACGCTCACGTTCAGGTTCAGCGGCCCCAATACACCAGGAATAGTTAACTAATGAACCACTCAGACAACAGGCTCCACTGTTTCAAGTACACCTCTGTCTCTAACGTGATTTTGTGGGCGAATCCACTCACGACTCCTGCATCCAAAAAAAAAGGGACTTAAATGTCCAGTGACGAGACGCCTAAAGTGTTAGGGTTAGGGTACACCCCCCAACGCGTGCTCTTGACCCCAATAGACCCCAATAGACCCCTTGACTTCGCTCAGGTGGGGATTCCCCGACGTTTAGTTTCGGAGGTTAGCCACAATGGCCTCCTCCCAGGTATCTCGAACTTCGAGGACAAGCAGTTATGAAACCCTATATCAGCGGTGATGTTTTTGCCTCGGGCCCCTTCTTGTGTTGATCGACACTGCAGTCAGTCAGTCATGTATATATCAGGAAAAAAAGTCGATCTAAATTTAGGCGGCAATAATTGTTCCCGGCCATGTCATAACACGCATGGCCTGGTAGGCATTGCTCAAGAAGACGTGCTAACCTATAGTGTTACGGTTGAACCCCTTCCCGGGATAGGCTCGAAACAAATGTATCTGGATTGTTATTGTTGGCGTGTACCTACCTGCCGTTTCTTTCATGTCCAGCACGATGTTAGACATGTTGCGTTGTCTACTCTCTTCGCTGCATTACAATGGGTTAGGGTTAGGGTTAGGGTTAGGGGTTAACCCTAACCCAATGCAGTTCGCGTAGTTTTCGTCGTTTAGTATCCACATAAGATTATTTTCATTCAGAATCGTGTAGAGACATTGACCAATGTAGCAAACCCCGCAAGGTGGCGACAAACTCTCAATTCGATACTACTCGCAACGTGCTACTGTACACTGTTCAATGTCTCCACACGGAGGTGTGTATGCCCACACTATTCAAGGGGGGTTCCGCCCACCAGTGAAGCCGTGGGAAGCCCCCCACAAAGTTGTTTAGCTGTTGGTTGTACACGCAGGTAACTCGGGGAAGTTGTACTCAGGGAATGGTGGGGGTGTCGGGCCGTGAGGAATCAACGAGGACATTATATTTAACGTTCCTACCACATATACATGCATGTGCCTTGCAGTTGCCATTTGTGCACACAACGGGTCGAAGGTCGACATCGAGGGTTCCATACATACATTTTACTTACAACTTGGCCCCTGCATCTGGGGGTGAGAGCGGGAACATAATAGTTACTATTTGTTTCGAGCCTATCCCGGGAAGGGGTTCAACCGTAACACTATAGGTTAGCACGTCTTCTTGAGCAATGCCTACCAGGCCATTCGTGTTATGACATGGCCGGGAACAATTATTGCCGCCTAAATTTAGATCGACTTTTCCTGATATATACATGACTGACTGACTGCAGTGTCGATCAACACAAGAAGGGGCCCGAGGCAAAAACATCACCGCTGATATAGGGGTTCATAACTGCTTGTCCTCGAAGTTCGAGATACCTGGGAGGAGGCCATTGTGGCTAACCTCCGAAACTAAACGTCGGGGAATCCCCACCTGAGCGAAGTCAAGGGGTCTATTGGGGTCTATTGGGGTCAAGAGCACGCTTTGGGGGGTGTACCCTAACCCTAACACTTTAGGCGTCTCGTCACTGGACATTTAAGTCCCTTTTTTTTTGGATGCAGGAGTCGTGAGTGGATTCGCCCACAAAATCACGTTAGAGACAGAGGTGTACTTGAAACAGTGGAGCCTGTTGTCTGAGTGGTTCATTAGTTAACTATTCCTGGTGTATTGGGGCCGCTGAACCTGAACGTGAGCGTTGCCCATACCGTGCCACTTAGCCAGGCCTCTCAGAAACTGATATTTTATTTCGCCTTGCCTGCCGAAGCATAGTATCAAGGCTACATCTCCGATCAAACGAGACAACCACAAGATGTGCGGGGGTCCCCTGGCGGATGTTTTTGAATCGTAAGAAGGCGTTCCCGAAGCTGAGAAACAAGTGTGGACAGGACAATTACGATCACATGAGAGGCAATGAAATACCGGGCTTAAACACGGGCAACGAAGGGCTGAAAAACTCGGTATTATTCTGGAATTTGTTTCAAGAATATTGTGAATTTTCGAACACGGAATGCCGTTTACGAGTCCTTTAGTCTATTGCTGAGTCGTCTCAATATATTGGCGAGTGCGCCTACGCGGCAACATTGTTTTCTTGAGAGTTTCACCGCACCACGCAAGGACCGCACTGCGTCAGGGCTATAGTACCAACGTGGTACCTGGTATTGTCTCTAGGGCTCCGCGCTTGGGGAGCTCTATACTACATCCAATCACCGACTCGGAATAAACCTGTACGCGGAATTGGGTTGTCCACACTCACGGGTTAGGCATCAGGCATCTCACCAATAGTATTGTAAAATACACGTCGGTTACACAGTACGCAATGGGTAGTTTGTTAGCTGCAATGGTTGCAAGAGTCGGAAAGCCCCGCCAGTGACACATATTTAGAATATGTACAACCAGATATAGTAACATGGAACCCTTACCATAGCACGGCTCGAAACATACTACAAACTGTACTGTACTTGTACCCTTGCAAATCGTGTTTCCCCTCCCCGTGTATGTGCGCTCCCTCTGGCCGTTTTCTTGATAGTTTTTCGCAATTGCCGGGGACGTGTATCCAGAGGAGTACGAAAAGTTCCTGTCCTACCTCAGCTTCGCCTACTTTGACATCGGCGTCATGACGCCGTTCTCGTGCTTGTTTTCTCACGATTTCTACACTCGTCTTCTGCTTGCAACTATCGGGCCGCTGGTTGTGCTCGCGGTACTTGCCAGCGCTTCGTGCTTCGCCCAAAGGAAATACAAAGGCTCCAGCAGCAAAATGGACGCGGTGCGGGGCAAGCATGTATCCGCAGCGCTCTTTTTTACGTTTTTCGTGTATTCCTCGGTCACCTACACGGTGTTACAGACGTATACCTGTGATCCGCTTGATGGCGGAGAGACGTATCTTCAGGCTGACTACAGCCTGAAGTGCTCGACCGGAAGGCACAGCATGTATACTGCATACGCCAGCCTGATGGTGGTCGTGTATCCTGTCGGCGTTCCCGCTATGATTCTCTGGTGGCTTATCCGAAACCGGAAAACCCTTCAAAGGAGTGATCGGCAAGACATAGGTCACCTCAAGCCGTTCAGGAACATGTGGGCCACTTACAGGCCATCGCGATACTACTACGAACTGACTGGTGGAATTCTGCCGCCGAGTTACTCTTACCATGGCTTCGGTGTTCCTCGTTCCCAACACCGTTAACCAGATCGCCGCTGTGCTGTCGCTTGTCGCTTGCAGCAGTGTTCCTGTTCATTTCGGAGTATATGTCTCCGTTTCAGGTACGTAGAGACATGAACCTGTACCGATGGGGGAATGGCGTAGTTTTGGCGAGCATGTACGTTGCCCTCCTACTCAAAGCAAACGACTCCAATGACAGGTCAGGCCTTGTATCCGTCTTCGGGGCGGTGCTGATCACCGCAAACGTGTTCATGGTCGTTGCGGTACTGATTCAGACCGTGCTCTCGGCGAAGGCGTGGCATGTCTCAAAGTCAAATGCAGGTAGGGTCCTTCCGGGTGCCTCCGGCCCTTCGCCAAGGTTTTTGCGTGGCACGAACCTGGTTCACGCCGCACAGGTGCAAGGCCGTTTGAGCGAGGAATCGTGAAGGCGGGGCTTCGTCGCTTAGATACGCTTTGTTAAGTCATCGATGGACGCAGAAGCGCACAGTTACTACTGTGCCCGTAAAGAGAGTCCTGTCTTCAGCATTTTGTCTACGAGTGACAAGTACTAGTGGATGAAATAAAAAGATTCAAGTAATTAATTTGCTGTAGACAGGCTCAAGATTAGCCTCCGAAAACATGCGGCTGGATAGCTTAAATGCTTGCGGCGGGAACGTGTATGGGTGCTGGGTTTATTTGTTGCGTTCCCTGATTGATGTGTGACGGGTATAAACATGTCAAAAATTTCTTAGCTCATCCTTGGTGGGGGGGGGGGGCAGTCAGGCAATCACACACGGCACACACAAGCCCGGCCAGGGTGGAGCTAGGAAGCCATCGGGGCAATGGCAATAACCCCTGTATGAGTTTGTCACGTTGCGTAGAGGGGATGGTATTGTGTGTGACTCAAACGTTTTCGTTTTGGACGTAGGGGCTCCTCATTTGTGGAAGAACCCAGATATATATATATTTATCCTGTCAGAGGTTTTACGTTGTTAGTTATATTTCCTGATGGTGTGTCTGGATGGGGGGGGAGTGTTCATCGGGCTGCGCGTGCAATTTCTGGCCAAGTGAGTGTTTGGTCTGAGGTGGGGAGCCGGAGGAAACGAAGGAATGTGCTCCTTCAACGGAGACATGCTACTGTTGTTTGGCTTCTAACGATGTGTAAGCAAACACGCTCGATTAGGGCCAGGGGTGGAGTGGGAAGCTTTCGGCGATCGGTGCAGCCCCGAGGGAGATGTATACCACCGGCAATGGAGAGGTGCTGTGTATTGTGGTACTCACGGCAGTTGAACGAGAAACTGGTCCCAATACCGAAGCGAAAAGAGGGGTAGTATCTACAGTCGCGTGGTTGAGATTTTGCGATAGCGAGATGAGATTAGGGCACTATATGTTGGAAAAGGGTAATAATTTGTACGAAGGTATCGAATTCGGAGTTTGAGGATTGAGGAGTAATGAAAAACGTGAGAGGGGTGTATGTCAGGATCATTGGAATGCAAGAACAACTCAGTACGATAGTGGTTGGGTTTTGTATTTTAGTGTCCGGCCGTTTTCAGTTGAATACGAAACGACTAGGGCAGGCGGCCTCGATGGTTGTGCAATGGTACTTGAACCAAGAACATGTTTGTGTACACTCTACCCAAAGCTGTACTCAGGTAGACTGCGGGCACGAAACTTCATTTCAGCTAAAAGCAGTCACCAGTCGGAAAACTACTAGCACGGAATGCCTTTCCCCTTGCAGCGCGGTCACTACTGCACGCTCTACCGGTGGTATGTTGCGGTGCCGGCAGTGTCAACAGGTGCCACAGCCAGCGGAACACTCGGCAACTAACTATGCCGCACCGAGTTATCGCCGTCGCGCGCTGAGTATTGCCAACACTCCCGAGACGCCCCCCCGACCGTAAATCCAGTAAAGCCAGCACTGCTGCTGCCGTTACATTTCGACTAAACGAACGAGATCCTCTTATTGATCGCTTCCAATTCTACATTTTTTGGCCTATTCCGTGCCAGAGGTCGCTGACTCTTTCTAGAAGGTTAGTCGAGAACGTGGATTTTTCCAGCCATATAGAGTAAGCTTGAACAATCGCCACCCGCGAAGGATAGGGTCCAATATCTGTAGCATGAATGATTCCAAGCGTCTACGACCCCAACACACTCTAGGAACGATAGCACTAACCCTCGCGTCGATACCGGTCTGTACGGCGTGGAACCCCCAACCCCACTGGCTCTTTGTTGTTGGGCTGGGGTTAGTGGAGCAATCGCTACCCGGGGAAGATAAAGGTTCCCATACCCGGATGAAAAATAATTCCATACCTCCGCAACTCCAGCGAATCGGGGATGAAAGTGGTTTTCCCCTGGGTGGATACCGGCCCGCACGGCAATGAAGAAACCACAACCTCATTGGTTGACTGCCGATGTGCTCGAGTTTGTGGAGCCAACACCACCCGAGTAGAATAAGGCCCTATCTCCGGATCGGAAATTTCTCTAAACAACTCTATCTCCAACACGCCAGGGGCAAAAGCGGCGGTCCCCCGAGCCGATACCGCCTTGTACGGTTCCAAACACCGATCTCCACTGGCTTAACTCTTTTAGGAACCCAGTCCCGTTTATAATAATAGGGAACAAATTGGAATTTAAGTGATTTGCCCTCAAATCGGGACTGCGGTACCAAAGGGGTTTATAGTGATTGTCCGCCCCCCGGAAGGATAACGTCCCACGCTCGGAACAGAAAACCCTTCCATGCAGCTGCTATCAAACATACCGGGGACACCTTTGGCAGTCTCCCGGCTCGATTCCACCCCCCGCGGTATGGGAACGCCAACCCAGTGACTGATTGCAAATTGGCAGGGATTTGCGGAGCCATCGCCATCAGGGGAGGATGAAGTCACATCCCCCGGGTCATAATGCATCCCATGATCCACAGTTAGTCGAAAAACCACACGAACGAAAACTGTGTCCCCCCGAGCCGATATCGCCGCGCATGGAGTAGAAACCTCAACCACACTGATGATTGAGGATAGGCTTGGGAGCGTGAAGACAGTGCCACCCGGGCAGGATAAAAATATAATCCCGAATATCGATTCATCAACTATATATCTAACCCGGGTGGATACCGCCTCGCACGTTATCGAAACCGTAGATACACAGATCGATTGCTGATTAGCTGGGATTTGTGGAGCCCGTGGCACCCGGGGAAGATGGATTATGAGCCGGATCGATACCGACCTGTAAATTGTGGAAACCCCAACCTCACTGGCTCATTGCTTGTTTGCTCTGGTTCGTGGAACCACCGCCACCCGAGGAGAACGGTGTTCCATACCCGGATTAGAATCCCACCATATGACTGCGAATCGAACAGACCGTGGATAAACACGGTGGTCCCCCGGGTCGATACCGGCCCGCACAGGGTTAGGGTTACCCCAATCCCACTGACTGATTAAAGATAGCCTAGAGTTTGTCAATCCAACGGCACCCGCGGAGTATACGGTACAGCTCTCAGAAGAAACCATTCTATGTAAGACTGAAGTCTACAAATTCAACAAATCCGGCACAGGAGGGCGAAAACCAAAATCTGGACCCACCCGTTCGGTCGGCCCAATTTGTTTTGCCCCCCCCAACCCAAAAACGTATTCGGATTGCTTTCGAAGCGTTATCAACCTTTTGATACCGATACGACCATACGTGTCACATCTAAACCGTACTGACGTGCATTTTGGTTGCTTTCGTATCTACAGAAAATGTGCGGTCTAACTTGAGCAAACCAGCGCGTACATCAAGCAAATATGTACGTGTTTACGCATGTGTATTGTGTGTGTCTAAGTGTGTCGGCATACACATTTGGTTAAAAAGCATGCTTAACAAGAGTGTATTTGATCAAATTTGGAGTGTATTACAGTATGTATGGTGTATAGATTACAAGCAAGTGTTAAGATCAAGGTCGGGACACTTTGTATCCCTGGACAGGTTTTGCCTATTGAGGCAGTACTCGTTGATACTCACGTGCGTTGTTTGCATAGAGACAGAAGAAGAGCAGCTTCATTCTCTCCGTACACGCGGAGACTGGGAGCTCGCCCCAAAGAAGAACAAGTGGAATCAGTGTACGCATGTATATAGAGAGACGCGTTCAGAGTTAGACATACTAATTGCAACCGTGGGACCGGAAATCGCATACGTAAAGAAAAGGCAGAGTACGTATGGCCTCTCTGGTTGCCTGGAAATCAGCCAAACACAGTTGAAAGCTAGACAAAGTAGACAAATCCAGATGTGCCTGGCCAGTTTCAAGCCAAACCCAGGTACGACGTGAGGTTGGCCAATGGCAGGGCTCCTGACGTGTGATTTTCTTTGGGTTTTAGAGTGTGAATGGTTTTGGCATGAACATGGCGAGGTATACCTGATTTAGCAAAAACCCTTACAAACAAATCATTTAGAGGCGCCTGTGGAAAATGTATCCTGCAGGCATGCTCTGCATACGCTTCACATCCCAATCGGTGGAGTGCCTGACATCAGGGTGGATGGTGGGCCTCCAGCGGCTCCTGCGTACACATAGCTGCATTTTTACACGTCATGGGAAGGATCCACCGCCGGGTTAAAAGTACCAAACAGGAGCAGGGTGCCGAGCGCAACTCGCCTACTCAATTTTGCAGAACGGACGAAATGCGTTTCAGCAGGGCCGCCCTATGTCTGATACTCCAGTATATGTGGCTGATACTGGTCTACGGAGACTTGGGGCTTACACGGTGTGACGAGGCATTGTTCTTATGAGGTGTCCGTGTGGATGCTTCGTCCTCTGGGAATGACTCGGCATCCTTCGGGGGTAGTCGATTACCAGTAGTACAGTACGACCCGGGTCTGTGATACAGCGATGCTGCCCGTGTATATGTGTGGGTGGAGCCTGTGGCACTTGAGTGTTCTGCGTGTGCATAGAGACTGTGACAAACGGGGACGACTCTCTTCTGGGATATGTGTGTTCTGCGTGTGGGTGGGGCTTTTTGGCGACTAGGTAAGGCTCACTTGGTTGTTATCTTCTTTGCGGCATGGCTGTGGGCCGCGTGGCCAGATATGAAACGTCACGGCAGCAGCACATACAAACACACCTTCATTTTGATCAGAATGACGCGGATCATCTGCGCCGTTTCCCGGCTTGCAGCATACGTGCCCTAACAACTACCTCGTTGAAGGAGCACGCCACCGCCCAGTTGGGTCGACTAATCGTCCACCCTCGACCCCCATACGATACACTATGCAACCTTCCGGCCAGCCGGTTCCCTATCACCCTCTCCTTTTATTTTTACATCAGATATGCGCGATTGTTGCCTGCGCCGCTTCCCGTTTAGCGACACCCTCGTGCTCGCAACCGCTGCGTAAGAACGGGCTGCACATATGGTGTTTAGGTCGCTGTAACGTTGACTCAATATCCGCAAGCCCTACATCGTACACTAGACCCCACACCCGCCGCCTCGAACGACCCCCGATCACCCTCTTTGCATGTCCTCCTGCGTTTTAGCAGGATGCCCCTGTGGAGGTTTTTCAGCAGAACCCACCTTTTCTTGTGCCTCAGAAGAACGACGAAAGACGTTGGTCTCTCGCCGCTTTCGGGTGCCGACCTCCTCGCTTTACGTAGTAACAGGCTGGTTTTTTTGTGTCGCTTTAAATAGCTCCCCAAAGGGATTGACTTATCATCCACCCTTGACTTCCATACCAGACTACGCAGCCACCTTCTTGATCGGCTCCTTATCAATATCGCTTTGGGCTTCAGCAGAATAACCTTCTTGCCGGCCTGTAAAATAACCCTCTTGCATTTCAGCAGAACTACGACGCGATTGTCTTCGCCGCTTCCCGTCGCGGGACATCTTCGCTCTGACAACCGCGGCGTCTAACACAGGCGTGTCTAATGTCGGAGCCGGCTCCCCCCGGAGGCGTTCGTACAGCAGGCGCGTCGCTGGGTCGAAGTAAGGGTCTTGCTCTCTAGCCCTCAGCAACGAATCAATGCCTAACTCCACTTCGTCCTGGCTCGAGAGCGAGCGAGGAAGCGGGGGGTGGGGGGGGGGAGGGGTGGGGAGGTGGGGGATGAGTTGGAAGAGGGGCGTTCTCGCGCGATAATGCCATCACCAGAAAGGAAAATCGTAACTATGGCCCCGTTTGCCGTAACGCCACTCGAGGTTGTGATCTACAGTATGTTCCGCAATTATTCCGTCCTGGCTCGAGGGCTGAGGGGTGGGGAAGGGTGAGGGTTAGGGTCAGGGGGTACGGAATGGGGAAATTGGCGGGTGCTGGGGAAGGGGGAAGGGGGGGGTCGGTGGGGTTAGGGGAGGTGGGGGGTAGGAGTGGGAGGTGTAACGGCTGCCGGATTTCGTGTTGTCCGGTAAATCTCAACCTAGGTTGCTTGTTACTACTCAGTACTACACCAACAAGAAACACGCAATATGGGCTATAAGGCTAAAACCCTGTCCGTGATAGCATCCTTGAGAAACCTTGAGCATAGACTCTTAGACGCTGGTACCTGCACGGACTGAGGGTAGCGCTCACCGCTGAGCACAATTTCTTAACCCCATTTTCTTGGCGTCTTCTGAAAAAAGTCGATTATCATGTTCTTATTCTTAATATAAGGTTATTCCTTATTCGTGGGCCTATACTGGTGTATTTTGTTCCTTATCCCGTACAGTAGACAACAAGTCAGTCAGTTGGAGAGCGATGCGAAAAGGAGCTACAGCAGTGGTACAAGTACACCTTCACGTGTTCGTATGTCTCCTGACAAGCAGCCCTGTCGCTCCTGTCGAGCCCTTCCAGGCTAACCGGCTCGCCAAACCGGACGTACACCCGGGAAGGGAGCTTGGGCAGCACGAAGGGCGGCACAAACTGCTCCTTGGAACTTCCACCTGAAAACGGGAGAACGGCCGTCACCGTACTTGCTTCGTCTAGTGTCATCCTCTTCGCCTGGTTGGGTGTTCCACATCATGTTTTGTGTTTCCGACTGTGATACCAAGCCGTAGAAAAACTAGCCAATCAGGGTTAGGGTTAGGGTTAGGGTTCGTACGTAGAACAACTAGGCAATCAGGGTGTTATACGTAGAGCGACTCTATCCCCAGAAAGCTGCGTTTCATATGATACAAAGCGGAGAACTTTACTGGCAGCACGAAACACAGGACAGGAAAAGCCACGAATGAAGTCTTCCTTGTACGTGGAAGTGTGGTGAGCTTAAGCTTTATTCTTACCAATCCGCTGGAGGATGAAAGAAAAAAATTAAGCCTCCCCGTGGTGGACGGTGTGCGCTCGTTGGGGTTCCTCAGACGGTTTCCCGCAGACTAATTTCGACTACAGTAAATCCTCGATCTGACAGGTGATGTATTTCTATTATGAATATCGGGCACGCCGAAAAGCCTATCACCATCGAGTACCATCTCCGGGCCACAGTAGATCATGCAGAGCATATACTTCGTATGTAGTTCCCACCCGGCAGCGTGAGTTAGATCATACAGACCGCATCGATCAGGGATGTACTCGCTCTCAAACATCCAGATCTATCAAATGTGGGGAGAATTTTCTCAGAACGTTATATTCATGATCTGTCAAATGCGGGGAGAATTTTCCCAGAACATTATACTCATGATTTGTCCGATGTGTGGAACATTCCCATAACGTTCTTTTGTTGTACGTTCGATGTGTGGAACATTCCCAGAACGCTACTTTCATCATGTGTCGGGCGTGTGGAACATTCCCAGAACGTTATTTTCATGATTCGTACGATGTGCGGAACATTCCCAGGTCGTCTATACTTTTCATCTGTCCTGTATGTCGAGTATCCCTCGAAGGTTATTAATAGTAAATATCACGCGAAGTTACAAACAGTATAGCAGTAGTGGAGTTCCATAGGATGGATAAAAGGTACCAGGGTATACGATAGGAAGGATAAAGGCATACCATAGGACGAATAAAAGGTATACAGTAGATGGATCCTTACCCCTGGCGGACGGCGTGCCCTCGTTTTGCTTCCTCAGGCGATTTCCCACATAGGGCACTTCCAGGAGCTGATCACCATCGAGAACCATTTCCAGGCTATAGCAGTACGTATATCCGTAGGGCATCGGGGCCAGCGACAAGGGGAGACGGCCGGAGGCTTAGGAGGCGGAATAGAGCCGTGTGGAAAACAGAGTCCGAGAACTGCTGTGTGTCCGGTACTGCTGCAATTACTGCCGCTGATGCTGCTCTTAATACTGCTGCGAATACAACTCCTACTACTACTGCTACAACCACGACTACTATTACTCCTACTATATGTTACTGCTTCTGCTGCTAGTGGTACTGCTATTATACTTGAAGTACGGCACGGTATATTTCTGCTAGTGCTACTGCTGCTGCAGTACTACTATTAATACTGATACGTCGATATTAAACGTTACTACCATTACAATATGCAGCTACCCCCACTACTACTACTGCCACTAGTTTACTACTACTGCCACTCCTTCTGTACTACTGCTGCTGCACGGTATTCACACCAGACGAAAGTGAATGGCACGATACCTGTCCGCAATGCCGACGGCCGAAAAGGGGATGATGACGGCGCCGGAGGCAGCGGCCAGGCGAACAAACTCTCCCTTCTCCGGCCAGAACAGCTTGTACTCCTCGCCCCTGTGTCGATAGCGTATCATGCGGCATAAATAAGGTAGGGGACTCTTCATAATAGCAGTGAGAACCAACAGTGCCCCATTAAGTTCCTGCTCCTCTATCGATAGCAGCAAGGGTAAGGGTTAGGGTAAGGGTTAGGGTTAGGGTTAGGGTTAGGGGCGAACATTAACACACCAATACCAGTAAAGACAGCGTCCATCGAAAACGATACCAGGATCATACGCGGCACCGCTCAACGCCCCCGTATAACTAACCCTAAGGTATCAATACAGCACCAGTAGGGAGCAACATCGTTCACCAAGTACAATATCCTGGTACGCACACCACCACCGGATAACCCTCAATCAATAACAAAAAGGATCAACTTCGTTCATGAAACACGGTGAGTGCAGTGCGGACAGCGAGTACGCGACACCATTCAACCCTTTGAGGACTACCGCCCCCTTTCTGGGGAAAACCCAGTCAAATTCTAGGAAGCCTGTCTCCCAAACGGGTCTATGGAGACTGCAGTCCTAAGGTTAGGGTTAACGCCCTTATCCGAGGGCAGTAAGGAAAGAGAAGTAAGGACCAACACCGTTCACCAAGTACGATAGGTGACAACACTTAATGACCCTGTATGACAATAGTGAGGACCAACATCTCGTTCACTGGCCGCAGTACGTTAAAACACCACGACAATGACACAGGGTCAGTAGCAGCAGTGGCCAGCATCGTCCATCACCTATAGTACGATACAACGAGGTTACAGTGTTTTTTAGATTTTAGGCGGGCCACCATGGCAGGCGGTCGAGATATACCAGTAAATGTTTTGTGTGATGTGCAGACCATTCACTCCTCACAAGAAGACTGCATGTATCCCGTAGTGTGTACCTTTTTACCAGGTACCGGTATATGACAAGGCACCCAAGAGGCAGATACCTACGTAGTATATACCCGTGGCTGTCTCTGGAAGTGGCTCACGAGAAATCTAACTAATCAATTCAACATTGTCATCCATACGGTTAGGTAATAAGCACAAGGTGCCGAAATCCACGTCGCAAGCGGTGCTTAGTAGTAGATAGAGTTCATCCTCCATGAGACTGGCTGAACACCTCATCACACTTCACGCTTGGTGCAAGCAATCGTCTTCTGCCTGGTCGCGAAACCCGGCATGCAACGTCCCGGCATCGTAGGGGTGTGAGGGTATGATATGCTCATGCGACTACACCCATGCATGGCATGAGGGTGTGTCTTAACCCCCCCCCAGAGAGCATCAGAACGAGCGGAATGGAATATTATTCGCAACGTGAATTGGTGTTCATTGGTTGTGGGAAACGAAAAGATCCAGTGTAGCCCGAGAAAAACAGTATATCTAAGAAGAGGAAAATTTGTTGCACCCCTTTTTCTTGTTCGGGAGGAGCGAACGGCCCGACCGAACGGGAACAAACTGCAGATTATTTGATGTAGATGGACACCACCGGAGATGGATGTGGACACCAATTGGCCGTGGCATGTGCAAAAGATAACGTTCGTGCCGATTCGGCAGACGAGGCTCAGGATCCTTCCTGGACCCAATCACGTTTTTTTCGATAGATAGATAGGAACGGAACGAATGACCACGAGCAGCCTCGTTCCGTTCCGCACATTCCCATGCTCTTTGGTGGGGGTTAAGACACGCCCTGAGCACACCTTTCTCCCGTGAAGGTAATACGACTGCGCTATTTTTTATTAAGGGGGAAGTACACATCTATCGCGGTATCGGTGAAATGTTAACGTTAGAGTGGGCCGTGCCACACCTCGAAAACATCCTTGAGTCCTGCTTGATCACTACATATGCCAGGGCAGATAGATGGACGAATTCCTGATCTGTATGATCTGTATGATCTAGCTCATGTTGCCGGGTAGGAGCCGTGTAATCTGCATGGATGATCTACGACATAATTCCTCGGTTGGATCTGTACTATGCTCAACCTGCATAACCAGCGCAACACATCGAAACAGTGCGTTAGGTTCTACACGATCTACATCGTTATGTGTCCGACGTGTGGGTTGTGGTTCGACGATATCGACATTATCGGACCCGGAGATGAATGGGAGTCTACGGCAATGGAGGGTCGGATCGATAATAATTTCTGCAGATGAAGAGTGAAAGGAAGGAGATGCACTTGACGCCATTCTGTGCTGATCACGTGAGGTGTTAGCCACGAAGTAAAATCCAATATACTTCGGCAGTCAGAAGACGTTCGACGAACTGGTGTTTGTATTATTATCTGCCGTTTTAGGTACAACATAGTGTTATTTAGCATACCTAGAATTCCATGTGTCAGAGCTAGCCTAACAACTCAAGCTTAAACAAGCAAGACGGACGGCAAAAAACTACGACAACGCTGAAGCCGCCTGACAAACGTTTAAAAACAAAACTGCCTTCAATCAAGCTGTCACACGACACATGTTTCGTTTTGTTTTTCGTATGCGGCCCCGTTGGAGTAGGTTGCAAGTCATGCAAGGACTGGACATTTTCCTGTTTAAGGTGTACGATGTGGTTAGCCATGATGTGTATCTGGCTGTTTCATGTTTTCCGTATTATTATTTTTGGCTATACGATTTTGCCTGAGGTGTTCTTCCGCTACTATTCTTGGAGCCTGTGCTACGACCGCGGACTCAATATTTCGGACACGAGGTCATGAGACAACAACGGCAACAACCACATCAACAAAGCAGCTCATCCAACCTTATTCGGGATCAACAAAACTCAATCCAAATAAATTGTTCTTGTTTTTCGGTACGCGACAGCTCTTGAGTAAACCTAACCCTAACCCTAACCTTAAGTTAAAGTTAAACAAATGCCTCGACCTTTGCAAAAAAAAAACACACACACACACACATTTTCATCATTTCAATCGTTTGAATCGTTAAAATCGTTAGAAACATTTGAATCCTTTTAAATCTCGAGAAATAAACGAAATCAATTTGATCTCCTATTAATAGTCAGATCCGGAGGTGCACGTAAGAAGAGATCGGAAACGTGGGTGGGCTAGACCCACCTGTCCAAAACATGTGCTCACTTTTTATGGTAGGCCTCGCTCACTCCCCCGGGGAAGAGCAAGACGTTGTCCCCTCTCTTCAGCAGGCGGTACATGTTCCGGGGGGACACCGGTACAGCCCCGAACTGCTCATTCCCGGAGGAGGCGAGGCGAGAAAAGGAAATGCAAAGGGTGGTTATTAACGGTCGCCAAAGCGACGCACTCAAAAGTCGGCGCATTTGTGAGCGCGATGGGTATATAGCACCCCTTGTATTTGCTCAACGTTAGGCAGCGTGGCACGGCCGGGGCACATAGCACGTTCAGCACTAAACGTGAGGCTGGTCACGTGAATAACCCTAACCCATAGCCTTAATCCGTAGGCTCCATTCGATGACCAAACTCCACGGCCGTACTGTAGGTACTAGAAACATATTGGGCAACACAACTGAGAAACATGCAAATAATGCCGGGTAGTTCGTCAGTTAAAGAGCATGTCTTAAGGTCACAAATATTTCGGTGGAAACGTGCTAACCCTAACCCTAACGCTTAGGTTTCGGTCACAGTACATGGGCTTCGTTTGGCCGACGATATCGCGCCTACCAAGGGTATGCGCTGAGTGAAGTTTTTCCTACATAGAGATATATATGCTTAGCTTCATCTTCTTTTTTTAGGTTTTTGTCTGCTATTAATAGTCTCCTTTTTGCTTCCCTGGTGTCCGCAGTGGTGGAGTGCGTATGCTTGTTTTTTGTTTTTTGCCTCTGTTTTTACTTGAGGTATTTCTTCCACTCCAGAGTTATTGGAGCCTGTCCTGCGACCACGGACTGCATTGAATTGTGAGTTAATGTGAGAACAACAACAACAACAACAACAACATAGAGACAAGTTATCTGGTCACAGACTACGAGACCCAGAAAAGCATAATTCGCGCCGCGGATCTAAAAGCGAATTGGCAAAAAAAAAAAACGAGATGATGTGAAGGTGGTACCTACTGACCCGTAGGGGCGCAGGGTAATCCTTATAATAATGGTCTTCAGGATCAACCTATTGCAACACTACTGAATGCGCTAACCCTAACCCTACGTACCAGGTACCAGTACTGTACACCGCTACTCCGTACTACCATAACGAGTTTTGCTGCTGCTTGCAAGACCACTCGCGCTTTCTTAAAATTTGCAGCGTGCTCGCCGTGCGCTTAAAGCATCGTTCTCGCTTGCTTTATGGCATATCACGGTCAAAACTCGTTCAGACGCTAGATGTCGTGCGACTTGCTCGCTTCATGACGACTGGCGCTTTCTCACACCTTGCAACTTGCTTGCTTCACGATGAATCGCGCGGAAATCCAGAACAAAAAAACTTGCTTGCTTGCTTCAATGACGACTCGCGCGTACAATCTCGCTCTTGCTTGCGTTATTACGCCTCACGGTTCAACTTTCGCTCGATTGGCTCACCTTCGCGAAGAACGTTTGCATACCGTTGGCGTCCTTCCCTCCGTCTTCAACGCTACCGTTTCCGCCACTAACCGCATCGTGCGATTTTCTGTCGTTCTGTTCGCTTTGCTTCACGACACCATCCACCACTCCATCGAGAGCTCTCGGTGTAGATTGTCCGAGAAACACGACTGGATGGGCGAGGCCGCGCGCCAGAATCCCTTTCTCCGAAAAAAGCCTATTAACAGTTGCATTCATATTCATATCAAGTTTCCCATTCATCGTTGATATTCATATACATGTTCTTATTAATATTCGAAATCGTAGTCATAACAGTCACATTCATAGTCATGTTCATATTCATAGTAATATGCATAGTATTCCTATTAATTTAAGATACTAACCCTAACCCATTAAGATACTAAGGTGAAGTTTTCGCCAACTCAAAGAGGGTCTATAGACAGTGTGATGGCATATAAACGGTGTGAGGGCAGGAAAAAATCGAATAAAATGCCGTGACGGACAACCACTTACGTCCAATACTACTGCAAATAGGTGTCGTTTGGATGGCGTCCGTCCTACTCTCGTGGTCAGTGTTGCTTGGATGGTGACAGGGTTAGGGTTAGGGTTAGGGTACCATTAGATGTTTATAGGTTCAGTTAACTAAGCAGTGCACTGGGGAACACCAGGGCAACGCGTTCCCGTTAGCGCTGTTCTACAGCTCATACCCCGTCAAATAGGAAGCGTTGCATACATCGGACAGATGGTCTACTAGATAGATAATATAGAGATCACACAGAACTCATATACAGTAATGTCCCGCCAGTAAGAAAGTGCCCAATAAGAACATAATGCTCTCTTTTTGGAGAACGTTAGGAAAATTGGGTTAAGAAAAACGGTTCAAAGGAAAAATCTACAGTAAATCCTATATAATAGCCTATGCTCCAGGTTGCCTGAAGATGGCGCCCCAAAAAGAATCTCAGGCTTGCCCAGGTTAGGTGCTTCTTGTTGGCGGGCCTACACTGTACGAGAGATCACATAGAGATCAGATAGATCAGATAGATCAGATAGATCCTAGTCTGCGGTTGTGAGATCTTGTGCGGGGTCTGTACAGTACAGATCAGTCGGCAACCTTTAGGCAGCCAAGTTACGGCCCTATCAAGAGGTAAACCCACTTCCCACAGCAAGAATCGTCCACGAACTTTTCACTCCAATTCTCAAGTATATCATGCCACCTAAACGGAGGTACAACTTGAAAGGAATTCATACTGCAGTCTGCACTACTAATAGGGTTACAAGTACGCAGCACGATCTAAATCCTCTACATCCTAACCCTGCCACATACTAGAGACTGTAAAAGATCCCCACATACCAGACCCAGCCCAGACAACATGTCCTCGATCATCGATGCAGATTACACGGCTCCCACCCGGCAACATGAGCTAAATCATACAGATCATACAGATCATACAGATCGGGAGTCAATCTGCACCAAAATATCTAAACCAGGAGGTGGAAATCGAGAGCCTATCAGATGTGTGAGTGCACATATGTTACCTTTCGACAATAACCCCGAGATCGAGGGCCATCAGTTGATGGTTCCCGACGAAGACGATCGGCCTGGACCGGTCAGTATCTGGCACGGCTGACAGTCCCGAAACGCTCGTTCCATCGTCTTTTGTCGAAAAAAATACCGGGCTTACACTGCACGAAACGAATGGAAGGGCCAGGGTCAGGGTTAGGGTCAGAGTGTAGTTTGATTTACCTAGAGTAGGGTGACTGAGGACAAGGGTTACGATAGAGGTAGCACTTTCTTGAAGACCACTTTAGTTATTTCTTTACGGCTGACGATGGCCCCGCAAGTGACGGACTACAGTAGTAGACTACATATCCATCACTGTTGTGCTGACAATACTGTAAGGTGTGTACATGGATCATGGCATCGGCCATCGACTTGCATTGCACCCTCATTTTTCATCATAGTCAGCTCTTGTGGTAAAGTAGAGAACTCTCAACTTCCCACACTAGAATCAAGGGAGGAGATCACAGCAGTACTGCAGGTACACCCCTACCCTTACCCTAGCCTCTGATGGCTATCATGCATGCTGTCATCATAGATCCTCGCATCCCTATTATGCCAGGACGGAACACATCGGGTGTTAACACCGACCAGACCAGGCAGACATTGTACAGGGTATGACGCTGCTTCACCAAGCGCGAAGCGCCGCGAGTTGTTCGGCGAGTCGCGTGAAGGGTGGGCTGCATCCTGCTACTACAAGAACCGCGTGTGAGGTAAATTTGGGCCCATTGTGCGCACCCTAACCCTTGTATACGGACGGAAGTGAGATCGATCGAGAAAAAAAAAAACCTGGTACTAAAAACTGTCAACGTTGGTGCCCCACGGTAATGTCTTTGCCTGATGCCATTCAAGGAGGCGTTTTACGATGAAGGTTCACCCCAATGTTTATTTGGCTCCTATATCCCCCCAAGGTAAAATGCGGAATTTAACAGGGACAAACATAGGGATACGACTGATGCTACACGCACCTCGTACGTGTACGTACGCCTTATGCCCAACAATGTAGAGCGCAGGTTACATACTCATCCTTCCACTAGGACGTGGTCGCTCACAAAGTGTTTTTTTTCTCAAATGTGATAATGTGATACCTCTATCGCAGAACGCTTCATGACGCCCTTGATTGCTGCAACAAATATCCCATTCTGCAGTACCCCTTACAGTCTAGTAGGTCGTTTCCAAGGACGTCGTTGCAGTCGAACATATCAGGTATAAATAACCTTCTAATACAGCCTGAGCGACACGTGCCAAGTACCACGTGTGGACGAAGCCAAACCTATCAAACCGGCAGAGCGTAGCATTTCAGGCCGTTCCCCTTTTGAGGACGTCAAACGTAGTCTACTGGTCTACTGATAAGTCCCGCACACCTAGAGTTGGAAGGCGGCAGTGACCTACTGTCCTACTGTCCTAGTGCACTGTGTGGCCTGGCCACCTCGAGAACTCAGTCGGCACAGGCCTACCGCACCACCCACCGTTGCTGTTGCTGTTGTTTCGTTGTTGTCGTTATTATTGTTGTTGTTGTTCTTGTTGCTTTCCCCCTAAGTCCGTGGCCACAGGACAGGCTTCAATACCTCCGGAGTGGAAAAATACCTCAGGAAAATACATGAGTAACAATTTATGCATTATTGAAAAACTACGAAAATATACAAACTAAATAAACGGAGCAGCACGCCACATACCACACCCTCTCTGACAAGTTTGCATTTGCTAGCTGGTGTGTCCACAAAGGAGAGAGCGTACTGAATACGCCGAGCCTGCCGAGCCTTGTGAAGCCTGCACGTCTCAACAAAGAAGTCGATGACCTTTCCTCCTTCAATACGGTCTCGTCAGGTACGGCGGGGCGATTCAAGGGAAAAACTAGCACCTACTGAGGATACGGCAGTAGCCTATTGGTTAAACTTCCAGGTCGAACCTACTCATAGCCCGCTGGTAAAGTCTGCACGTCTTGAGAAGGAAAGTCGATGGGCTTCGTGCCCTCCCTCCCTTGATATGGTCGAAATCGTCAGGCCCGACGAAGCGATTCACTGGTAAAATTCAGCACTTATTAAGGATACGACCATAGCATATTGGTTAAACTTTCAGGTCGAACCTACTAAACGGTTTTCTGGTAAAGTCTGCACCTCTTGAGAAGGAAGTCGATTGTCTTCGCGCCCTCCTCCATCATGGTTTGGTCAGGCTCGACGAAGTCATTGACCCAGTCCTTGGCGTACACCCCAGCGAGGAGCGAGGCCATATCCCTCTCTTCGTTTCCTTCTTTCTCCGCCTGCAACACAGAGAGGCGACAGAGGCGACAGAGGCGACAGACAGAGGCGACAGACAGAGGCGACAGAGAGGCGACAGAGGCGACAGAGGCGAGAGAGGCGACAGAGAGGCGACAGAGAGGCGACAGAGAGGCAAGAGAGGCGAGAGAGAGGGGGAGAAGATATGGAAAAGCGGGGGAGGGGGGGGGGTACTCGATACCATGCATGGCCGTAGTCGTGTGATCATAGACCCTCGCATCCCTACAATGCCGGGACGGGGCATATCCGGTTTTCATCGACCAGGCAGACCTTTCTTGCACCAAGCGCGAAGCGCCGTGAGGTGCTGTGCGAGTCGCATAAAGGATGAGCTGCATCCTACTAAGAACCGCCTTTGAGGAGGAGTTTCTTCCAGATGGATGACAGCGTCAACGCGTAGATTAATTTTCTGGAAGTGGCTCGTGGGTGCCTTACCATACACCCACTACGTGATACGATCACTCCCCTTGTTCGGACTTGACGTTCTCCCCCCACGAAAAATGCTCTAGCTCCACCGCCAGCCGTGATGACCGTAAAAAAAAAAAACAGAACTCTGGCTGTCTAGCTCACGCAGCGAGAGGCGTGTTTCACAGCGTCGTCGCCGACCGACGCCAACCCAATCTCTACATGTATCAGGTACACAATATAGGGGGGGAGGGGGGTAAAGAAAGAAGTGCGGGAGGGCGCGAGAGAGAGGTAAACACGTATCATGGTGCTGCACGTCCGTGCTGTAGCAGTTGCTACAAAAGTCAGGCGGAGGGATCTACTACGGAACAACACTAAATAGTAATATCCTATAACACATGTAGCAGGAGTATTCAACTATACATCAGGAGCATTTTACAGTGGCGGCGCCGCTCGTACCATGCCCACCCCCCCCCCCCCGCCCCCAGCTCTCTCTCTCTTTCTATTTCTAACTCTCTCCCTGCGTGCCTCCATTACGATGGGGTTTGTGTGAACGACGCTACCTCGGTGATGATAAAACTCTGGCTCACCACATCTACCGCCGTCGGCTTAGTCGGAAAGGAGACTCCTTCGAGGGCGGGGTCTGACTGGATGATCTCAGAGATGTCCACGCGCCCGTCGAATAGGGGGGCGTGCCCGTGCCCTTCCAGCACTATCCGCCGGCAGCCCGGAATGATTTTCTCCAGACGAGCCGCTTCCTCGAGCGAGGGGAGGAGTCTGTCGGCAGACCCCGCTATCACCGTCACTGGCACCTAACATTGGAACATTACAAAGGCGTGAAATATGGAGGGGGGGCAAGACGGCACTGGCATCTTAAATATATATGGCATGGACTCGTAGCGGGAGGGTGAGGGAGGGAGGGAGATGGCGCCGGCACCTTGGATTAGGAAGGCACGAGATGAATAACGACGAAGCAGCCAACCGGAACCAATTTCAGCTCCAGAACCAAAAACGAAGCAGCCGACCTTGACACGACAGTGCTCCCTTGAAAGAAGCAAGTTCGGCTAGGGACTCCATCGACCAGGCTTATGCACGCAGAAGAGACCTCTAGCCCAGAGAGCAGTGCGAATACTGTAGGTTTAGAGTGCGGTGCAGTGCAGTGCAGTCAGCATAGTAGTACGACGCTTATCAGCCACCTGGCTCGCCTACCACCGTTCTGTAGCGGGTCCCTAGATGTACTCCGGTCGTGCACTATTACGGTACAGTACAATCTACGGGACTACATGGATAGGAGTACCGTGCGGGTAGACGGTCGCGAGAGGCTGCTTCGCGGGTCATGCCGAACGCAATCTTGGCTTGACTCACACATACCATATGTACATTTTCGCACAAACATACAGCTAGTTAGTTAGCCGTGAGGTTTGGCTCAAACAACCTTGCACACCTCGGATCGATTTCTACTCAATGATTAGTTTATATCAGGGTAGATTTTTCAGGGGAAGCTATCAACATATTCCTGTTTTTTACTGGTAGGATTAATGTATATCATGTTGTCCTGTAGGAATTTAACACAATGTCTATGATCTAGGACATATTTCCTGGGTCGAATCTCGCATTCAAAGCCTTCAAACCCTCTCACAACCGCACGGTAGGCTCCAAATGATATGTATCGGCATATGTCCGACGCGTGCAACCTTGACCCGACTTACTCATATCATGCAGCACAACCATAACATGTAACGGCGGCCTCCACCATAGCACGTCACGCGAGCTATGGTAGCGGCAGCAGGAAACGTTTATGGAGCTAACCCTCCCTTGAGGAGCCTACAGCCTCACCCGAACAACAGGGTTATGAGAAAAATCGTATGAAAGCCAGATTCACGTCACATGGACTAGGTATATATATATCCAAACATATTGCACAAGAAGCACATATAGTTCATATACTGATAGTTACATTTAGCCATATGTACGTGCCTCAGAGGTCTTGAAAGCAACCCCTGAAACCTTTCACATGCCCCTCTATTTTTCGAGGCATTCTCGTGAACAGGGAGGGTCATAGGAAAAGCAGAATAAGGTTGGCTGTGACTTACGCCTGTTCGGATTGACAGTTCCCAACCGAAGTCTAACCTCAACCCTAACACCGACCAACGCTAACACTGAAAGTCTTCTGCCGTACACGCACGTATCGAGATAACACCCAGGGAACAGCAGAGCAACGCATATCGTTGGGTCTGCTCTGCAGTGTAGTGCGACATACATCGGGTCAAAATGCAAAGGGTAAGGGCAGCTCCTAAACCTCAATCCATGAGCCCCATTGCTACCTATTTTTCATCACTCGGACTGACAGATAATGATATGTCTATCTGATCTGTCCACAGATAGATCATCCAGTTCCTCAACTGCCGTTGTGAGAGGTTGTGCAGGATCTGCTACAGACATATCCAACTCAAGAACATGCCTGCGGAGTGTACGGCTCCCACCCGGCAACATGGTCCTGAACCTCAAGATGATATGATAATGTTTGCCCTTCAAGATGTACTGCATATCATCAAGCATCTGTGCGAGGTGTGAAATGCGTGAAATATTTTCGATCGAAAGTGTAACCCCCTGAGGTAGCCTGGCTCAGGGTGTGTCTTAACCCCCCCCAGAGAGCATTGGAACGAACCGAACGGAATATTATTTTCCGCATGAATTGGTGTTGATTGGTTGCGGGAAACGAATAGATTCAGTGCAGCCCGACAAAAACAGTATATCTAAGAAGAGGAAGAAGAAGTGTTGCACCCCTTTTTCTTGTTTGGGAGGACCGAACGGCCCGACCGAACGGGAACAAATAGCTGAATATTTTATGTAGATGGACACCACCGAAGATGGATGTGGACACCAATATGTCGTGGAATATGCAAAAGATACCGTTCGTGCCGATTCGGCAGGCGAGGCCCAGGATTCTGCATGGACCCAAACACGTTTTTCTAGATATATAGGAACGGATCGAATGACCACGAACAGCCTCGTTCCGTTCCGCTCGTTCCCATGCTCTTTGGTGGGAGTTAAGACACGCCCTCACCTTCATATCTCGAAGCCCCCTTTCCACCCTCCCCTGCCCCACCGACATCCAGTTCTGGATCCTCCATCGCAGGGTGGCCGGAGGAAGGTTCTCGGAAACTTCCGAGATCATCTCCCAGAGCTCTCCCAGCTTCCCCGCTAGCGCCTTTGGCCGCTCTGTCAAGCCCATACCATTTTTACGGTCGAACATCACGTCCATGACGCTTATCACCTGGCCACGAGCGTAGAATGGTGGCAGGGTGGCATACCAAATATCTCAAATCTTAGACAGACCATCTACAGATAGATGAAGATCTAGATATTTCAGGAAGATGGGTCCCTGATCAGTATGACCTACAGCCCATGATTCTTCAGGGTGGGAGCTGTAAGATCTGCATGATCTAGCGCAGGTTTCCTGGGGTAGACACGTAGTATACAGAGCCTGCACAACCTTTCACAACGGCAGTTAAAGATCTACGTGATCTACGTGATCTACGCGATCTCCATGCTCTACATAGATTTTCATCTGTCCGGCGTGTGAAATATGTGAGACAATCGATGACAGACACTGTGTCGCCACAAATCTGGAATGTAGCTAGCCATAAGTTCATAAAAAATGCTGGTAGGCACTGTGTACGACACAAATATAGCTAACGCTAACCCTAGCCTTGAGCCAATCATTACCAATCAGCCAAAGTTCAAGGGCTAGCCCTGTTCGCACTGTGCGTTAGCTATTTTTTCGTAAATTGTCAATGTCAAGGTTTCAATTTATGGAGGTATTAAGACGTGGGCTGACGCAAGGATACACCCGACGACGTTTTGTGCAGCTGATAAAAACAAATAGTCCACCTAACCCTAAGCTACTGAAAAAATTAAGACGCTACTACCGAAAGAACAATTACAGTAAAGGAATCACGAACAATGAAAGAACATGGGTACACATATACCAGGTATGTAGCTGTACGTAGACCCCCAAGCACAGCGGAGCTATCGCGGTCAGGGACAATGGCTCAGGGCTGTGACTTGACTGGACTTCAGCACTAGTTTTTAGTTGACTGGCGATTTGCGCCAACTAGCTGACTTTTCCGTGTTTATTCATCAACAACGAACACAACTTGAGGCACAAGCGCGCCAGCCAAACACACAGACGCAGAAACTCCTCACTATATCACGGCACGCAACACAATTGAATGCCGAGCCAACTAGAATCTAATCAAGTTAGCCGGTGACATGAGGTCAGCCAACTCGAAGCCCTTGTGATGGTAGCTTGTGTCGTATTCCCGAAGTGCCGGCTGAGAGGTGCATTGGCGCGGATCTAACGTTGCATTGAAAACATTGAACCGCGCCCTCACCCGAAGATGAATACGGCAGTCGTATGAACGCCATATACGGCAGTCGTATTCGCTCGACCGTGTTTCAGCACTCGAAGTTCATGCAGAGACGAATAACCACGCTGCACTATACCGACTTACGGCACATACACATACACACTACGCAAGGCGGCACTACATGCACCACACGGTACATAAGTCTCGAGGTTGCAAATAGCAACATTGAACTTCTGCACACCGCTCAGTACAAAAATCACCACCCACGACACCACACCACACCGCGCTGTACGAGAAGCATCAGTAACGTACCTGCGATCGATCCGGAATGGTGGCAGCGAACACGGCGATGGATGCCGCCTTGTAAGGGCTTTTCGGCGCCAGGGACAGAATGGGCCCGAGAGACCTCCACGGCGTGCGGCCGAAGCTCGTAGCAGGGTTAACGGCAAACACCGCTTGCACCTTCTCTGGCCTTCAGCGCGGTATTTGACACAAAAGAAAATAACTTCAGGGCGGTATGTGAGAGGTTATCAGTGTCGATCCTTTGGCCTATTTCTAAGGAATGATGAGGAAAAGTGACGAGTCATGACACAAACAAAGCGTGAAACAAAACGCGAATCGAGCGGTTTCTGAACGGAAATTGATTTGGAAAAGGTAGAAATAAAACGAAAACGAGACTTCGCTTTGTTAAACGTGACATGCCACCAATTTATAAATTTGACCATTCGTGATTCGTTTCATGTGACGAAGAGTATTTTTTTCGGTTCGCTAGGGATGACCCTAAGCACGGATAATTTGGGCCAGAAACAACCAAAAAGGGGTGCAGGCGGCAAGAGATTATTACAAAGTACAACCGAGGGTTATGCGCATACGATGAAATCAATATTTTCGCGCGGGATCTTAAGTTTCTCTCACTGGCCGAGGTACCGTCTATGGAGCGTTTCTAGGGGTGCTTCTGTAGGTTCGGGGCTAGGGTTAGGTTAGGGTTAGGGTTAGGGCCAACAACGAAATATTATCGCCGGCCGGGAAAAGCACCCAAGCCTATCGTCAATTGATTGACGTGATGGCAAAACTGTTGAACCGCCGATCATAACGTTACCGCCCCAAGAGCCACCCCCGACCCCTGCGTATGACAGACCTAGCCACGGCCCTTAAAACTTGAAAATAACGCGGAAGTAACGGCAAATGAGGCAGGTTTAGACTGTTTGACCACCGTAGGGTTTGGTGAATTGTCAAATGAGGCGTTTCTAGGCTCTTGAACCACCGGGTTCACTTTCACCATCCGCAGTGCAAGCCCCCGCCCCCCGGGCGCGCTCGACCTGAACGTTCATCATGAGTTTATTATCGAATTTTCTTGACTCTCCCTCGCAGCAAGTGGTATCAAAGATCGGGGTTTCATAGAGGGGTTTGTTGAGGGTTGACTGCTTTTCAACTGCTGAAATGGCCTAAGTCTGATTCCAAGAAATGTGTGCCCGAAACGCCCGAGTTGCCGTAAACAATAGCACCCTTTTAACAGTCTACTGTGTACCAGGCAAGGGTTGATGTTAGGTCTTGACGTTAGTGCCTGGACGATCCTTCAACTTCGGTCGAGAGTGGTACTGCAGATAAGACCGAAGGAAGACTACTGCACAAGCCGTACGACAATGGACCATGAGCATACGTGCGGATGGCAAAAAAACCCAATCAAAACGGGATCCTAAAAGCTATATTATAAAAGGGGCTTTTTCGGTAGAGGAGTCCCGTCGGCCAGGTTTTCTTGTGCACCCCTTTGTCTTCCCCCCTAACCCTAACCCTAACCCTACCCCATCCTACCGTGATATGGCGCTTCAGACTTCAAACTAGTGCCGGATGTTGTATCAGAAGTTGCTAAATTTAGAAACAACGAAAGTCGATTTAGGAAATGTTTATCATATCGAACACGTTTCGCCCCCCATCTCCGTTTTGTTTATGCTGATATTGAACGAAAAGTATTCACATGTAATACGACAAACTTCGAATATTGAAATTGAACCATATCGAGGGCATTTTTCATCAATGTACCGACATCGTATCGTCGAATATCATTCGATGTTCACTCAGCTCTGTCGGGGTCAGAACTGTTTTGTGCCCCACAGTACCCCCACACTAGCTTGGCATGGCATGTCTCGTCGCTCGACAACGCCCAAGGGCACAACACAAGGGCTGCGAGTTGGCTGGTTCATTGGTAAGGCTAGACATTACTTGGGTGGCGAGTTAAGCCAGCCAGCTGGCTAACGTCCCTATCAATTAAAAAACGTCGAGCTACCAAACGCTCCACGCAGAAACAAAGACGAAGAACTCGAGGAATTGCCGCACGCAACAAACTGCAACACCTAGTCGTAGCCAATAAATATATAATCGGCGGCTTATAGTCAGCCAACCATCGTTTTCACACTAGCAACAGGAAAGGGGTGATGCAGTCCTTTTTCAATTGTTTTTGCCGACGGTGCCCCACGTTCTTTCTATGGTTACCCAACCACGGCCATGTATGGCAACGAATTCACCACCCTCCCAATGATCGGTGAAAACCCGACGTGCTCCGTTCCGGCATTGCAGGGATGCCAGAGTCTATGTCTATAGTCATGCATGGCATGAGTGCCCCTCCATCCCCCCCCCCCCCCCTAACGGTACGCACAGGGAACACAAACAGCAAATGCCCAGACGCATGAAACAGATCCAGTGAACTCACCTGAGCTGTCCCAACCGTAGCCCCAGCATGCCACCGAAGCTCTCCCCGAGGACGACGGTCTTCTCCCCGTCCCCGTCCCCCTCCCCCCCTCCCGCCACCACGTCGACAAACCCCGCAACGGCCGCAGCTAGCGTTGAGAACGTCGATCGGTCCTGAGCCCCGATGATGAGCCGAAACACTCGGAACTTTTCCGACAGAGCTGGGAGCTGTGGCTCGATCGACGTGCCCAGTCCTTCGATCCCCGGCAGGTACAGGAGCAGCGGCTTCTCGCTGTCTGCCGCCGCGTCTGACGGTCTCCCCGTGGTAGTGGTGGTGGTGGTGACGCCTTTCCAGCGCTCAAACCTTTGCCCCAGGATTTCCACTGTTTCTCTGAGGCCTCGTTGCTGCTGCTGCTGCTGCTGCTTAGGTTCGGGTGGTGGAGACTCGGAGGCAACAGCAGTGGTACTAGTAGGAGTAGTAGCAGTAGCAGTAGCAGTAGCAGCAGTGGCCGTTGCCGAACGAACGTCACCACCGCCATCGCCCCTTCCCAAGGTATCGGAAGGCGCAGGGCTGGCGCTCATCGCGGTCGGAGCTGCGGGAGCTGTTCGCGTTGCGGTTACTGCCCTTGGAATCGCGAGGGGGGGGAGAGCGAGCCGACCTGCTGCCCTTGGTCTGCCGAAGGGCGAAATTTGAATGGGGATAAAAGATATACCAGGTAAATAATAATACAGTAGTAAAACAGAATCCCCTCCCGTTTGTTTTAGACGCCGTCCTATGTTTAACCATTATGAGAGTGGTTTATTGCTGGGCTCCAAATACTGCAGTACAGGACACCTACTGTAGCAGGGGACAGGAAAGCTAGCCCAGCCTGGATTTCATATGTAAAAATGAGTGCGATCCCCACCAACTTCAGTCTAACAAACCCCGAATATATAATTTTCCTCTAATTCTCAACCTGACTTTCTCATTGTTGGTTGCTTTCTTATTCGATGTCCAGCACTGTACTTTGTAAAAAGAGAATGAGACCATCCTGCCGGCTATGACAATCGACCAACAACGGCGGCAAAATCGATTTGACCGTACAAGAGAGGACGCACATATTATATGATATTCGATTCTTGCATGATTCGTGAGAGGAACGACAGGATTAGTTCAACGCCCGTTAGAAGAGAGGACGCGCATATTTTATGATATTCGATTACTGCATGATTCGTGAGAGGCACGACAGGATTAGTTCAAAGTCCGTCAAGGTGCGGGTATTATTACGGTGCGGACGAGCTTTCCCATACCGCACCGTACCGTACCGCACGGATTTGCATTCAACAAAACCGCATCAAACCGGGCCGTAGGGTTTAGTAAAAGAGAGATCCACACCACGCATCGCACCGCACCGCACAGTTAGATACCCTGGCAAGCTATTCATCCCCTGGTGCATTCTATCACACAGAGGGTGCAAGAGCAACACATGGCAGATAATATCCTATGAGTACGTATGTACCTCGAAGTAATGGCCTATAAACCAGGTGCGCCTATACCATGATACATACGAGGCATCATACGAGTAGACTCTGCGGAGGCGCTGCGGATGTAGAGCAAAAGCAAGATGCGAGTAGCAAGGCAGCAGGCAGTCAACGCGTTGGAACTATTTGCCATACTACTACTGTCTGTTGAAATTTGCATCAAATTTGAAACAATGTAGGTCGACCATGGACTGAGTAGTGCTAGAGGGAAAGAGGGTTAGTGACCGCACACTGAATGGTCAACTTACTGCAGTTCGTGGGAAATCCTTGGTCCGCATTTGCCGTCATCTCGAGTCGTGATTTCACTTTTCGGAAAAACAACAAACTTGAAAATTGGCCGCGGATGATGGACGTCAGCCTTCATTTTTCGGGAAAATAACCGGAACGATTTATGACAAAAAAAACTCACGAAGCGTGTTTTTTATTGTTTGTTAGGAATGGCCCTCACGGTTATATCTGGTACCCCTGGTACATACTTCAAGCATGCATATCGCGTGATACCACAGCACTGCTGTACTCGAGTCTGTCTTACCTTCCTTTCCCGAGCATGGGAACGGAAGGAATGGAATGCCATTTGCGTGGTTATCTGCCGCTTATTGGTTCTGAATTATCTTCAAACTGAATACCTGGTAAGTTCCTAGCGTTCCTACCCTGCCCGTATATTGTGAAGAGGAAGCGAAGGTAAAAAAGCATGAATCCTTGTTGAAGTGGGACCAAACGGCCCTCTTGGAACGAGATTTACGGCACTTAGGGTTAGTAATGGAAGTTTTGCCACATTTGCCGGGAGGCCAACGAGGGTATGGGGCAACATGCGATGGCATGGGAGTATGCGACGGAGCACATGTAGATGCCACATGTCTTGCCTGCGGTAGGACCCCCGTGATACGGCCATGGCCTAATCAGGAAGCTCTCACGAGGGAAAATAATGGGTGGCGATTGAGATTCTGGCGAAATTTTTACAGCGAAAGTGCTGAACCACTCTTCACTGAAGCTCCAGGAGTCCTCGTCAAGCCGCGACGCCGATACAAAAACTCCTAGATTGTTTTTCCCGGGGATGCCACGTGGACGGCTAGTACTGCCTGGTGTGAGGCAGAAGACACTACATTTGCGTGTGAAGCAATCTTGTGTAGGGTTAGGAGCACCCGCTGTCATTGTGACTGTACCCCTGTCCTGTCCTATCCTGTCCTATTAATATTATATTAATATTATATTAATAGAGTCCAGCTGCGCGATTTAACGACAAACTTCTGTCTGTTCGGTTTGCTCCTAGGTTGGTTGCCTGGAATTTCGATCAGACACAAACCCCTAAACACAGCATGGAATGTAACGAACGACCACGAACAATCTCGCTCCATTCCGGTCGGTCGAACAAGGTTAAGACACGCCCTCATAAATCTCAGCCGAATACTGACGGTGCACAACTGCTCCACACCGGAAACAGGGTTATCCGCACAATTACAGCAATACTGCTGTACTGCCACGATTTGAGTCCCCTGTTGCCAATGCGACGACAGAGCGGGACAGGGCACCTACAAGCATCACGCGACAGTTGATATTAATAGTACCATTTAAGAAGCAGAAATATGGTTGAGGCTTGACTTCTTATTTGAGAATGGGTGCGTTCTGCACTATAAAGGTATAAATAATACTCTTGGAATTCTTACTTCCGTGTAAACCTCTGCCTGCCTATCTTACTGCTCATTTTCTTATAAGGGGTCATGTGTTGGTGTTGTGTTACAGCACTATTAAATATAGTAGTGTTCTCGAGAGGATAGAGATCGACACTCGCAAAATGCTGCAGGTTGGACGAGCAAGCATCCAGTCAGAGAGATCAACGCACAAAGCAGATCAAGCAACGCACAAACAATAGGGTGGAAAAACCGTGTTGTCGCAAGAAAGCGTTAGATGTCATAGGTGTGGTGTTGCACTCCCGCTCTTTGCACTGCCAGGTATTTAATATTAATAGACAGAACACCAGCGGCCTCGGGCTCTGAAACCCTTAGTTGAAACAGAGAGCTGCGGTACTGCCCCAGACAGTTTCTTGCTGAGCCGCATCGCAGCATCGATCGCGGCAGTGTTTTATAAAATTAGGAAATACGTCAGCTGCGAGTTCGACTGATTTCGTATACCAGGTACGAGTATACAATTTTAGTAGTTGATACTCATGTAAGATGCCGCAGACGAGATTGCTGTTCGTTGCTGCAAGTACGTTCACCTGTCGATCCCAGCTAAACCCAGAGCGCGGAAGCCCTCGCTCGGTCTCAGCAGATGCACCAGCAAGGCAATCGATGCCAAGGCCCGAATATTTACCCCCATATTTCCCATCCCTCGCGCTCCGCTGGTGCTGAAATCAAGCACAGAGTGCTTGCGGTGCCTGGTGAGGTGGGGGGGGGCAGCCATGCAGCGTCAGGCGCCTCGAAACGCGGCGGGATTAGGCTATCTCAGTTTTAATGAACAAAAACGCCATAGAGTATAGCTGAAAACCCTTGAAATTCCACCGCACCCAACTGCCACACTGCCACCAGCCCACAGGCAACAGGCAACAGGCAACAACTACCTCTCCCTCTAGCCTCTACGTGGCCTCAAGCCAAGTAGTCAGAAGTCAAGCGACCAACGCGTATAGTAGTATCCGAGTATATGCCAAGGGGGTGCTGCAGGAAACCGTGAAACGTGTCACTCATCTCGGCTGGAGCTGTGTGTGTCCGTGTGTCCAACGCATCTTCGTATCGCTGTCTGTCTGCGCAAGCAAGTCTTGTGTGTTTGTTCGCTGCGTGCGGCGTGGGTGTCTGTTAACTGTGCGTCACAGCAGTATGTCTTATAGATCATGCATTTATGAACCACTTGCCCATCGGAGGCCGCCTCGGGCTGAGCGCCAATGCTCAGCATGCGCGGGCCACGACTTGGCGCCGTATGAGATCACTACAACTGTAGTAGCACTGCTTGCTGTGGTTGTGACACCCAGCCCCTTTACGCACCCTTCACGTATGTACCTGTATGTAGCCCTGGTATATTATACCTGGTATGGGATCAAGGCGGGGCTGAAACGCTCTGGATCGCCAGATCGTGTAGATAGATAAAACCATACCCTAAGCAAACACATCACCAAAAGTCCAATAACAAGGCCAGGCGCTGAATTGCACCATGTATCCCTAGTCCATAGAAGTCAGCGCTGACTAATCGACAAGTGATTTACCGTGTATATCTAACCTCATGGTACCGTTCAGGTGCGCTGATGTCCCAGAGGATACTGTGCCATCTGTGCGGCGGTGTGTCGAGGCGGTAAGTGAGCTACCGGGAGGTAGGTTCGCCAAACTAAACGCAAATCCCCCTTACCCACGGTAAGCCTTACAATGCATACATTCCTAGTATCATACGTGACCGTTTTACTCCGTCTTCGAGACTTACCGGACTGACACTGCTGTGACTGACACTCTATCTAGAATGGGTCTCTTTTATTAAAATTCCACCCTTCCTTCCTTGTATGCGTCATATGGTAAATCTTACGAGTACTAACCGTAACCTCACCCGATAGGGTTCGTATTCAATCCTCACAAGGGCAAAATATTTACTACTAAACTTGTCCACAAGAAGAAAAAAAACTTCTGCGCCGCCTGCGCCATACAGCTGCGTCACACTATATATGTTGCACACACCCAGACATCTCTTAAAATCAATACAAACCCTGCTTCATGCTCCCAGCTTATCCTGAGAAGTCTAACGTGCCTGCAAGCGCTTCCTCCCGTGAGTCACACACAGCGCCCGTGGCTGTTTCTGCATCTTCTCTACTTTACGTTATGTAAATTTGAGGAACAACCGTCACTTGCCACAGCGCTTGTGTCGATAGCAGACAGGGCTGGAAGTCTTGTCCCACTTGTGTGTGGCTGCGAGAGGGTGGCTGAGAGCCATGCTGACGCTCTGTGTGTGAGCTGTTCTGTTGTGTGCGAGCTGCGATCGTGCGTGCGCGAGTCTGCTGTGATTTTCAATTTTAACTTTGCTGTAATTCCGCCGCAGAAAAACTGTTTCGTTTGTTTCGCCAGTCTAAAAGTTACATGACATGCGGAGGACATGCTTTGTTTGGGAAAATGGTGTCCAGTCACCTTGATAGTTGAATGTGCAAACGCGCTGTGATTGGCTGATTACGACGATATGCGCAACTCCGTTCAACTATATTCGTCATTCAGGGTTAGGGTTAAACTGCATTGAAAAGTTATGGCGTGGCGAACGAAGATGACTTTCTTGCAACGCCCAGCTCGTAGATGCATCATATATATTATTATTATTCCTCTTGCCATCTGACAATGTGCAGCATGATCTTCAACATAGATCACTCATAACTTTCCCGAAAGAAGAAAACCTCGGAAACAAAAGGGAACCCATGCACCAAGTCTACCTCCCTTCCTATATCAAAATTACGAGTTCTATGTAGCACGTATATACAAGTGGCCGGGACCACCTCCTTGCACAATGTGGGCGAAAATCATTTTTTGTGGGGGTTGAGCAATCAAGCACACTATGAATATTGTTGTTGCCCTCGATGAAATGCATTCGAGCGCTGTTCTCAGTTTGCTTGTCATTTTTTTTTTAAGTCGTAGTTAGTTGGAGTTGCTGCGAGTGAGGAGAGAGATCAGTTGGCACCGGCACAGACGGCACCCCAGCAGGCGAGGTTTGGCTCTCAGACTGAACGTCTGTTAATTTTCCCTTGGAAAATCAAGAACAAAAGGCTCGCGCTTCGCGCTCGCGCGCCTCATTGGTGACTACGGATACTATATCACGGGACAGAGTGGTATGCCAGTACAACAGTACAATACCATGGCGGGAGCAGGACGCCCCACCCCCCAACAGCCATCAATCGGCTGTGGGTTGCCTGGTCTATACGGCGGTAATGTATACGGGAAAGCACGCCTGCCGATATCTGTATATCGCAGAATGTCTCCTCCCGCCTCTAAGAAAAGCCCACGGCTCACGGCTCCGGTTCCGAGCGACGATGGAAGCCGGAAGCCTGCCCGTCCCTACGTACGGAAAGACAAACTCCTTATACGAAACATGCGATCACAACGTCATGTAGAGTCCAGGCGGTGGTGGATCAGCAGGTACAGCTTGCAAGAAATAATATTGAGCAGGTACATATTTATTTTCCGAAATCGGGGAGACGAAATTTACGACGGTAACAAACTGATCGACAGACGATTAGAGACAGAACATACACGTCTGTACCACACAGAGCATTGGTAAGTAAAAGCAAGTTACGTTTCGTCTTGAAGTTGATGCGACTTAAATTTTTCGTGCTGCTAGTAGCACTCTTTCACAGCCTACTATTATTTTACTAGAAAAGTGGGAATGGCGAACGTGACAGATCTACGGTGACACACAGCATGCAGTGGTCTGCGGCGGGGTTTCTCGAAAGGTACTGCGCTTGTGCGCCCGACGGTTACAAAGTAATCAATACTATACTCGTGGTCGTACTATGACAATAGACACATTTAAGACAACGATTTATAATATGTACCAGGGTATTCTTATTTGGGTAAGATTAGAGAAAAAAGCATCGATCGATTACACGATGCCAAAATACGACCACAGCGTCAATGTTTTTTCCCAAAATAAGGATGAAAATATTGGCGCTTTTCCGACCAACCACGTACAGTATACTCGTAATATTATTTGGTAGTAAGGTTTTTCTGGGCATCTTCTCATAGTGCGGCACATCGTACAGCACACAGCACAGCTCTATCGCAGCATGCAGCAGGAGCAGCCTCAGCTCTGCAGCAACAACGCACATGAGCAATCAAGCTCACTATTATTATTGGGCGTGCCGAATCGAAGCGTTGTCGGCATCTCGTTGTGGAGTTAGCTACCTGGTACGAGTACACTGTTACTTGTAGTGTCTCAGCAATGATATTATGACGCCCACAACGTATGTATGTGCAGGGGGGGGGTGGTCTCGGCCATAAGCGTAGCATACCCAGCTTGCATCAGTGTGTGTGCCGCAGCGACGGAAGAAAACTGTTTTATTGTTAACGCATTCACTCATATTCAGCACATACAGACCCCGACCAATGCACGGAGATGACCACTATACTAACAAACTCCGATGTGGCGTATCTGCGCTTGATATTGCACCGAGACCGGGTCACACCTAGGGGGTCCACGCTGCACCATACCTTCCGAGTACCCCACAACAAAAAACGGGAGAAAATTTCTCCTTGAGCTGCCCGAGCCCTCGCGGCCACGACCTTACCCCCAGCACCGTCCTAGCCCACGGGACTACGTCAACACTACACCACGTATCTATCGTGTGAAATGCGCGATCTACATCAATCAGCTGCCCATCGACAGAAAAAAACGACACAAAATTGCGCTATAAAAAACTGCAAACAAATAGTGGTCTACAACTGTGGTTAATAGGTAACAAAATACGCAAAATCGCGCTGAGAAGCTGCCAACATAACCCACATAATATGCCTTAACCCAGTTTAACCCATTATGGAACTTGAGGTCGAAAAGAGACGAAAACAAATACGAAACGGCGGTGTCCGCCAAACGAAGCAGTCCAGCTCTGGGTGCAATGAGGGGTGACACATTTACTAGAGTACCCGGGCTGCACTGCAGGTAGACGCGTGCTAGGGTATATGGCACCAAATGTTCATGAGCCTCCTCAATTAACGAGCTCCAAACCTCTCCCGAAAGCAGGCCTTGAGAATCTACTGTAGGCAGGCTCAACCAGATGACAAATATAGGCGTAAAAACGACTCACACTGTGCTACACAAATGGGGTATGATAAGATAGTGGGTAGTTCCTCGGTAGAGGGACTCTGCCAGTGGCAAAGAGCTAGAAAGAGTTCGGTCACAAAGTGTTGACATCCCTTTCACATGAATAGCACGCCTGATCCTTACCCGAGGGGTGCAACCCCTAACCCCTAACCTCAGCAATGTGATACTCGTGCCCTGCACGCTCCCGTTGCTGTGGAGGGCCAGCCAACTACACGTAGTGATCAGAACCCACGATGGACCCTGAAAATGAGGAAGTATACCCCTAACCCTGTAACTTTACACACCACATTTGGTTCTGGACACCGTCGTATGCTTCCCTCGCAATAACCCGTTGATGAGGAGACCGATCGTCTCAATATGTTTTTGTTTGTCCTTCCCTGTGCTATGAAACTAGCACTGGACTGTTGACAACACCGTAGCACGCGCCTCCTGTGCGTTTGGTCGCTAGACTACAACCAAGCACCACATTGTCTCACAGTACATGCTGCGGTCACCATGTATCTAGTCAAGCTCCAACAGGATAAAACGAGCTCTACGAGTACATGCTGTGAAAGCCACAAGTATTCAATCGCCCGGACACGTGTCTTTCAGCGGTATGTTTACGTAGGGTATAAGAAGCACACTCAGTACTCCGTTAAGAGGTACTCGGGTACGTCTCGGGGAATGACCAAAACAACCAGCTTTGGTACCTCTTACTACTTCCCCGGGTACCTCCCGGAGCATGACCAAATACAACCAGCTTTAGCACCCGGCCACGTGTCCGAGTATGACCAAAATAGGATTGGAACCCGGGTGCCTACCAGAGCATGACCAATGCAACCAGGTTTGGGTACCCGGATAACCCAGAGTACACACTCTACACCACTATCCCTCTATATCAACTGACCAGCTTCTAACGCAGGCGGGTTCAAAGTAGAAATAACCAAACACAAAACACACACAACGCAATTGGTCTAGCCGAAGAGCTCCACCAGACTAAAAATAACAACGATTGTCAACGTAAAACGGCAACCAAGTGGGTCATCTATTTCTACTGAAGTATCCCATTTGCCGCCGCTTAGAAACCCCCTCAGACACGCAACATACTACTGCCAAAAACACCCCTTCTACAACATGCCAAGCACTTGGGCCCGAAAAAAAGCGTGCGCAGCTGGAAAAACAACCTACCTGGTAGATTACTGCACCTACGGTTTTTGTGGGCAACTTACTTGGAATGATAGGTGTAGGGTCTTGTTTACAGTAGTAGCACAAACACTTAAGGCCTAGGGGGTCGGCCTTTGAGAGAGCTCGGCGCTTCTGACGGCCCGGAAGGGGAGGCGGCGGCTTTCACGGCAGGGCCCGTCCCTTGAGCGGTGGGGTACATGTCCTGCAACGATCACGGCAACGACGACAACAACAACAACAGGGTGGCTGAGTTGGTGAAGTGATATTTTCCGTGTATGGCGGCGCGTCACACGATAGACACACGGCATGTACTTCACATGTGGAAGTCTGATGAGCTTCAGCCGACATATTTACTAACCCGCCTGAGGATACACAAATATCCGATTAAAAAAAAACAATAAAACGCATGATAATGGTGGGAAACAAACGATCTGCAAGTGGTTCGTCTTGATGAGTTGGTGAAATGACACGGCAACAAAAAAAACGCATTGCGAGTAGTCGATGTTGCTGAGCCGGTGTTGCTGGGCTGATGTCCACGGTAGCACGGCGCTCCTTCGTCTTATCAAATCCTAAAACCAAGACTTTCTCACGTCGGACAGATCACGATCTATCTACTGTAGCTATCTACTGCATAGATCCTCTACGTCATCACCTGCCGTTGCAAAATGTTGTGCAGGATCTGTACAGTAAACATATCCAACCCCGGAAACCTGTTCTAGATCATGTAGGCTAAGCGCCCCCCCCCGGTCACATGAACGAAGTCATACAGAATACGAATATATCTACTTTGAAACATCTAGATCATCAAGTGGGAATCGATGATCTGTATGATCTGTCCGAGGTGCTATTTTCTTCAAGTTCAACCACAACAACCAAGGCGTGGTTCACGTCCAGCCACGATCACGACGGGAAAAACGTTTGTGCGAGTATAGACACCGATGTTGAGTTCATGCTACGATCACGGCGGCAGCAAAAGGCAGCAAAAAGGGTTGTGCGGGTAGGCCACGTTGCAAAGTTGGTGATTGCCGAAGCCCACGTATAAGGTGGCTATTCGAGGTAGGGCACACACGTCTTGTCACGATACCCGCAAGAAAAAATGAGAGTACAAGACTCGTACAAGCAGGCGGTGCTTTTGAGCCGCAACAATAAATACGTTGTATCATGCGCGTTCGCGGTGTTTGCTGAGCAGCAAGTTAGCACGGTTTACTACTGTGGCACAATAACGTGTTTTGTATTTCCCAAGCCCCTGTTCTCGTTGTGTGCCCGGTCCTTCTTGTGCAAAACCCACATGGCACATAAAACTCATGCCACGGGGTGTGTTACTTTGCGTGTCAACCCTTCTACAGTAGTACTGCGCTGTACGTAAACATATGTATGACTCTGCTTCCACGTCGTTTGTCCCTATAACGGGAGGGAGAACCTAAAGCGTTGCTCGTTTACACGGCCGCCTAACGTATAGGAGATACGTAATGCCCGAATAGGTCATGCCCTACGGGGCACGCGCCATATAGGGCATGCCTTAATGCCTCAATAGGGCATTCCTTAATGTGGCATGCGTTACTGCTGAGCTAGGTGAAGCCGGAAGTCCTGCAGAAACGAGAAGCCGGATATCCAAGGCCTTCCAACCGAAAACATCGTATCCAATGTTTTCAAACACTTTCCACCCACGCACACAAGTTGACGACAGTCAAAACGTATCCACGAGCGAGAGATGTAGTGATGTAGTGACGGTTACCGTATCGTGTGGTATTGGTCCAATATTTCGCCCGCTACCGCACGACTGCACTGCAGTACGTACACGACAAGATATGAAAAGAAAATCCGACGTGATGGAAACCACTTTTTGACTCAACTTTTTCACGAAACAAAACAGCAAAAATCACGTTCTCAATACTGAAATTACTGCAGAGTTGGGGCACACCATGTCTCACATAATAACTTGAACGTGAGCCGTTTAGCACTGAACTCCCGTTGTGGGGACTAAGCAGTACGAAATAGAGTCGGATTGAGGCTACTGTACAGCGCAGAACTGAAAGGGTTAAGAAAAAAACTTGACCACCTCAAGACCTCCACTTTTTGGAGGATACAGACTAGTTGGAGCAAGCGTGGGGATAAGTGTGGGATAACGTTTTCAGTCATAAAAGTGCTGTACCATCTCTCACCTGGGGAGGGGTCATGCTAACGTACCACCCCCATTGAGGAGACCAGGTCCCCGCCCCGCTCCCGGGGGGCATCCCGACAGCCGCCCCTATGCCGCCTTCTCCAGACTGAGGCCTCGGGTGAGGGAGGAAAACCCCGCCGTCATCTACTGTAAGCGGCAAGGAAAGCCAGAGCCGAAACGTAACCCACATGAGGTTATAGCAGCATGCCCGACAAGATGCAAAAATGTAACCGGCATTAGCTAAAAGTGTAACTGATACATACGAGGTGAATATCGAAACGTCTGAGAGGGAAGACAGGCGAAACAGAACCGGCGTGGGGAAAACGCCGCCAAAAACAGCAGAAGGGCGAAACCGAGTAACCGACACGAGAAAAACTAAGCCGACATGAGGTACGTACGCAACACGTAGCCGATATGAGATAGGAAGAACATGACAGAGACCAGGTTAAAAACGTAACCGGCATTCGGTAGAAACGTAATCGGCATAAGGAAAAAACGCAACGGACACGGACATTAGGGAAACACGTAGCGGACTTAAGGGGAAAACCCAACCGACAAGGGTTAGGGTTACCCTAACCCTAACCAACAGGTAAAGACGTAGCCGACGCGAGGGAAAAAAAACGTCATCATAAAAAAACGTAACCCAAATAAGGTCAAGACGTGACCGACGTATCAGTAAGATTTCGAAACAATCGAAAAAGGGGTGCTACGATGGTGGTACGAGTAGCCCATTTCGGCCAATACACTATGACTGGCTGGCTCTTCAAGGGCAGGGCACTGATAGCACTGACAGCACTGCGGAACTACAGTATGAACACTTGTTGGAATACATATAGCTTTTTACGAACGAGATATTCGTGAATTACTGGTACCTATTGGTAGCATGAATAGGTCACGGCATCTGCTCATCGGTTGAGTTTATTTTGGGTCTCAGAATCACACCTTAGGGTGAGGTAAACAGCCTGAAGCCCCTCAATTCAGTATAATAACCCCAGAAAAAAAATCAGAGCAGCGTAACCCTACCCTTACCCTGGCCCTAAGAGGGGAAGACTTGACCGACGCGAGGGTAATAACCTAACCGACGTGAGGCAAAAAGGTAACCGACAAGAGGTACCAACGAAACAGGCTGGGGCAAAACAGAAAACGTAACTGACACGATGAAAAAAAAGGAACCGAACTAAGGTACCAAGGTAGACATGTAACCGATTTGATAAAAATAACGATAGCGATTCGAGAAGCGAGCATAAAGGAGCACCACGCTGTGACGGTCTGTGTTTGTCGTATTGCTGGTCAGCGGACAACAAATGACGCCTAACCCTAACCCTAACCCAACTGCAGTGCTATGCTAAGTAGTGTGGTCAAGTGCGCCTACCTGCGACAGGCTTTGGCGGCGGCATGGTGCCTCGCTGGCCCGAAAGAGCTTGACCATCTTGACAATCCACAGCGTTGCCCTCCCCATTCATCCACCTCTGCCCTAACATCGCCTCCTGCATCGACAGACATAGCACGAGGGAGCGGGGGGGCGTTGGGGGGGGGGGTACTCTTTTGTGGCTTGCCTTAGTCATTTCACCAATGACCACGCATCCCCTTCGACACGGAGGTGGGTTAGGGTTAGGGAGGTAGGGAGGGAGATCTCAACACCGTCAGAATGCTCCGTAGAATCCCTTGAGATGCTCGATCAAGGGTATGATAGTCGTTCGCTTGCACCAACGTACTGCAGTCTACGAGTCGCCATACACCAGAAGAATAGCATGCGAACGACACCACCAACCCATGGCATTAACGCCAACTCTAACGCTAACGCTAGCAACAATACTAACAACGAAAACGATAACTCTGACGCCTAGAAGGAAGCCTAGAAAACAAACTCGTCGAAAAAAAGGATTCGTCGAAAGGAACAGCCCAAAGGGATCCTGAAAAGGGATCGACAACACCCCATCAAAAACAAGAAACCGCGAGAATAAATCGGCCGGACACGAGGCAAGCGAACAACAATCAAGTTCGAGGTGCAGACCAAGACATACCAAAAAGCCCAAAAAGAAACAAGGTAGAAATAGACCGCATGCATGAAAGAAAGCCGGAGGAAACACAGATAATTATGTGAGAGAAAATCGCCCCTGGAGCAACCAATACGGGGAAACATGTAACGGAAATCAGAACCAACCATGGTTGACAAGTATAGGGGCTTAAGTGGTTCCGGGGCCATCGTGGTTTCTCATTAACATAGACCCCGCAATACCGAAAAAAAAAACACAGGAAAACGGTGAATGAGCGTGGTTAAGCTAGTCACCTGCATCCCCCCGTAAGAAGTGCCATTGTGCACAAGCGAGCCACAAGCCGCCCCACACCCTCCTTCCTCAGCCCCCCCTGCATTCCCCCGCTGCTCGCCCACACACTCCTTCCCATCCCCCCGTCGGGCCACGGACCCCTCCACTCGGAGTCCTTCAGGGAAAATCCCAGAATTTACCTCAGGGTACGGAGACGCGCATACTTTCACACGGCCACCGCCGCCACCACCATCATCAGGGCTGTCCCAGCTTCGCCCGGCGGCGGGCTCTTCTCCTGCGAGGCTGGCTAGGGCAGCAGAAGCTGCTGCGTGGGAAGCGTCCTCAGAATGGGAGTCGCTTCCACCCCCTCCCCCCCCGGCGGAGGCAGTGGCGGGGGATTCCGAGGGCGGCACGCTGGAGGTGTCGGATACCGAGCGGACTCGTTGGTCCTGCAGACAGTAGAAGCAGCGGCGGCAGCGCACACGGGGGGGGCGGGGGGGGTTGGGGTTGACTCGCGCTGCAAAGAGGTACGCTTTGCGTGAATCCAGGATTTGGGCTACTCGCCTATCTTGTTACTGGTATGTAGCATAGGCTGCGGTGTGAGAAGGAGCTACGAACCGTTTATAAGCGCGAAAATAGAAAACAAAAACATACCTTAGAGGCTGCGACAAGACTATCACAATCTCCAAACCTTCTCAGGCGAGCGAAGGGGCGAGCGGGCAACACCGGTGCAGCTACCTCATAGTAGTCCGGCAAGAAGCCACTTGCACCCCTTCACATATAGGACGGCCCAAATAGAACATGTACAGACCATTCCCACTGCATCATCTAGATCTCAACAGGGCAGGAGATCATCCTGATCTGTATGATCTAGCTCGTATATCCTGCATGATCTACTTGTAGGGCATGTTTCCTCGGTCGAATCTGTACTTCAACAGATAGATCCTGCACGACATATTGTAACGGCAGGGTTAGAGGGTGAGGATCTACGGTATATGATCTACAGTAGATTGTAGTCTGCCTCATGATCTATGAGAGTAGTAGATCGTGATTCGTCCGACGACTTGGATCGTGCTCTGTCCAATGTATTGAAACAAAATGACAACACAACAATGGCACCGGGTGCAGTTACCTCGTAGTACTCCGCCAAGCATCCGCCGTAGTCGTCACTCCAGCTGAGGCGGCCCTTCGAATGGCGTCGCCAGAAGAACCGAGGAGCTCCTCTTGCTCGCTGAAAGCACAGCAGAAAACAGAGGTCACACAGCAGAAAACGAAGGTCAATCAGACGCGTGCTATGTACGATAGACGTATGCGATACACAACATGTATAGCACATTTCGGCCAACACTTGGGACTGGCGTGGGGGGGCTCCTTAAGGGCACTGACAGCACTGAGGAACTACGGTACCAAGTATCGTTGGAGTTACAGTCACAGTGGTGTATCGATCTTGATACCATCCGGTTTAAGGCCATATTAACAGCAGAGATAACACCAGGTAAATCGGCCTGTCACGATCAAACTACTCGTACTTAGTACGGGACTATTTGCTAGATATGGAAAAACAAGACCATATTAGGGATAAGAGCATGTTGAGATGTTTAGTAGTATAGCCTGTCACGGGGTGGTCATAAAACGGGTGCACCACTGTAGTGCCTTCCAGTATCTTACGTGATACACGCATTTCATCTCTATATGAATATATTTATGTATAAAGGGTTAGGGTACGGGGTTGTTGATCGGGTTAATTAAGGTTGAGCTACACTTCATCTCAATCTCAGGTTTTGGGTGAGACCAAGATGATACACGAATGAGAAGTTATTCGGAGGGCTCTTCATGCACCCCGACCCGCGGTCGGACCAGTAAGTGATTGAAATTTCACGGGTCGGATCGGGTCGGGTCGGGTCAGGAGGTTTTCAAACCCTCATGGGTCGGGTCGGATCGGGTCGGGCTAGGAGGTTTTCAAACTCTCACGGGTCCGATCCGGTCGGGTCGGGTCGGGCCGGGTCGGCTCGTGTAATGACCCGACCCGCGAGGTTTGATCCGATCAGTGAACAGCCCTGTAAATTATGCTCGGTCAGTTCAGTCCACACGCTCGAACTACAACACACATCGGACCGATCACAAGATAGATCACGATCTAATACAAGTCCATCTAGACAATCCAAGCCCTATATGTATGTAGCAGTTATTACGCACATCCAAGACGATTGGCGCCCGAAGATAGAGAGAAGCCCAAGTCCGCTATGCCCTGACAGAAAATTTATCATGCATCGCCTCGCGCTCGGGCCCTAACAAGGAACGTGATTTCCAGTAATTTGCGGCCCTACAGTAGCTTCGTCTTCGACCCTTACGACACGGGCCACACCCAAATTACCAGGATCAACCTGAATCAGCGCAACAGTGATTCGCGTATAAATATATATATGATATATAAGGGCTCCGCATGGGTGCCTGCCGGCACCCATGCTCCGGATAGGAAAATATACCCCAGTGCCAAGTCGTGTGATTACTTTTAAGGAAGTTGACATAAATGTACCATTCGATCTTGTTACGAATGGGATCAGGGCACTGCCAAGTGATGCCGGGAAAAGCCACTGCCGAGTGTCAGTTCTCAATTTTCTTATCTGTCTCACTCGAGTTTTATAGAGCAACTTTTAGAGCGCATTTGTTTGGGGCGTTTTTTTGTTATCTTTTTCAGCCATGTACTCTGAAGCCCGGAAATCACAACCGTCTATTATTTCTTATGGGCCAGGAGATCATCGATAATTTGGAGCTCAGTTGCTGCTGTCGGGGGCAGAAATCATCCTAGTTCCGAGGGGTTTCTCACAGGACTGAGATAATCGCTTTAATTTTGTTCACAATGATAGTATACTGCTGTAGTTTTGCTGCCCTTTTGCTGCCCAGTTGCCGAGTACCCAAAACCCACGCCTATATCACCCCTTTCTAAGGCGAGCTGTATACCTACTTCCAACGGCGCTTGTGCAGAGGAGATGACCTCTCCCGCACACGAAAGCGATAGCAGCTAGCTGCAGCATAACATAAAAGATAGCCGCAACAGCAACAGCAAGAGTAGTAGCAGGCATCGCTGCTGCTGCGTTCGGTTGCTGCAGCTGCTGCTGCTGTACAGACCCAGCCGCAACACCAGCAGCACCACAACAACAACAGCAGCAGCGGTATGTACGGCATCGCAGCAGACAGCAAGTTGCAGTACTGTATACGCATAAATTACTGCGAGAACAGGATGCGTACTATACTCGCCTTATCGCACTCAATCCTGAGAACAGCAGGCAGCAATCGAGATACTTCATGTACGATGAGCAGTATCGAGCACCTACCGGATACATGATACCTGGTACCTGATATCGATCGGCAATACAGAACATCCGCAAAGTACTCGCACTACTACTGCTGACGACATGGGTAGTATTCTCAGTCTGAATCGCGGCGAAAACACCAACACAGCAGTCACCGGGATACAACGATCTGGTACCCAGAACGGTGCGATACCCCGAGAAGGCGCATGCAGTCGTCCGTCGAAGAGAGGGGCAAAGGAAGGCAGCCAACGAGTAACTCAATACCGAGGTGGTCGATCAGGCCGATGGTGGCCCGCAAAGCAAGGGAGTCGGGAGAAAGCGGTAGTATCAGCAAGGCCGAGAGATCGACCTTCGCAGAGTAAAAAGCTACTATTAATACTGTAAGATGAAGCCTGTCACGGGAAGCTCTTCGCGGAGCAACAACACCTAAACAACTTTCCAGGACCACAGAAAATAGAACGTCCGCGACTCCTTTTTCCAGCAAATATCCCTCAAGTTCGGGGTCGCCGCGCTCGTCGGTGGCACGAGACTCCGAGACGCGCGCACGGGCGAACACCCGTCGGAGTCCGGATCGCGTGACCGTCGAGGAAAGCGGTCGAAAAAGCAAGCACGAAGGCAGGGGGGCGAAGGCTTCCGGAGTCCCAGACAAAGTTGAAGATAAAATTGGAATTTTAAGGTTGGCTCCCAGCGGCCGAGATTCACGATATACAAGGTTCCCCTCCGGGAGGTGCCTACAGCAGTACTACTCAGGTAGGGGAGTGGCGCAAGAGCGAAATAATACTCGTATGAAATCCTGCACAACTGTTCAGAAGTAGTAGCTGTATCCACCCATCATTAACGTGAAGGACTCACACACGCAATTTTTTGAGGACACAATACGTACACTGTTTGCGGAATTAGTGTGGAATCATAATCATTACTATTACTACAATCATATAAAATAGGGTACCGGTAGGTAGACATGGATCCCGAACAGATGACTCACACGACAAGTCCAATGTATGCGGCATAAGTACAAAAAACTGCCTGAGGTCGAGGTTGCGCCATAATATTTTGTGGCCGGCTGAGTAAGATACAGCAAATACAACATATATCCCCCCAGTATATTTTTTTCTTCGTGCTCAGGGTAACAAAAAGGTTTCACAGATAAACGTTCGAGAACCAATCGTAGTCCGAGTACTGAGAGTATTCGAGTACTGCTGGCGGCAAAAACATTGCGAGTACTGAGAAGGCCCAAATACTGAGCGTAATGAGAGTATGAGCAGTACCGAACCCTGAGAGCATAGCCAAATATGTACCCGCAGTATCGAAACACTATTATGCCTCGCAGAGCATACATTTTCAAAATACTGCCAGTGGTCCAAGTACTTAGGGTTAGGGTTAGTACTCGAGTTGTCCCCAGCGAAAGTAATATGCTCCAACTCCCACTCGTGGGACCATCTGGGAGTATTTTATGTCGAACAATGGGCCTGAGAATTTGTCGACACAGTGCACAGACGGTCGAAGTATACTTCATACTCGAAGTGTACTGGACATATTGGGGGTATTTCGGTATGTACTGCGAGTAGATACATACCGAAAACCAGTGATACGAACGCTTACCAACAGACGAAATACTGATAGACTACTGTAGTACTCGCATACCCGTGGTACAGAACCCCGAGATATTGAAGCACAACAGGGAGTATCCACGAGAGCAGCAGTAACGAGAGCCCCGAATTGGTGCGAGCCCGAAAGTATACGCAGTAGTATATGAAGTAGAGTACAGAACCTCAAAATACTGCGAGTACTCGCAGTATCTGGAGTACAAACCCCCCGAAATACTGCGAGTGGAATGTAGGAAGTACCTACGGCAGCATTTTCTTGAGCATACTTTGCTTTACTCCCAAGTATTGGGAGTAGCTGTGACTTGTTGAGGTATGAACGCACGCCAAACGTAAGCGAGACCAAACTCTTTGCATTGGGTAAAACACACATCTTGTATAATATCGTACGTTCAGAAAGCAAGGTGGATGTACCGATACAAAAAAGTCGAAAGTGAAAAAAAAAAAACGTGGATGGTGCGAGTCGAACCTCCGAAACTGATTTTTTATCGACAGCAGTATGACACCTACGCTAGAGCGGTGCTCGTACAGCTGGAACGTCGTGTGTTTTACGCAATCCAAAATACATTGAATAATTTGCAGGATCTCCTATAGCAGTAGAGTACGTAGCTTGTACAAGTAAGGCTGCGTATACAGCAGTACTGCTGTAAAATGCCATGTGGTCTGATACCTGTACGACAGCAGAAGATACGCGTGCTGCGACAAAGGAACGTACGTGTGCTGATCCCCTTTCAGCTGGCTCTAGGATCTATCGGTGAGCAGTGCATGGCGCACTGCAGTCGGTAACTACTGTCCGTATGTTTTGTACGAACGCTGCTGTATGTACACGATGCTTGTACGAACAATTTGTTTTCGTTGTACTCGAGTCGACGAACATATCGGGGATGATCGGTACAGAGCAAAAAATGCCGGTCACACATTGCGGAAGGTAGGCATGCATAGGTCAATGCTGCTGACAACAACGCACACCACAGAGTATCGTAGAACTGAGCGTACAGCGCGGATCTTCCACATGCGCATAGTACCCCAGCCTGCTGCTGCTGTTGGCGCACTGCTGTGCTGAGCTGATCTGGAGCAGAGGCAATGTTGAATCACCCACAGCAATATGCGCAGTACGATCATCGATACGCGCAAGGTATGCCCAGTGCTGCTGCTGCTGCGTGCTGTAGGAAGCTGGAGGAAAGCACGTTCTGCGGACTGTTGCCATTGTTGTCTGGGCGCTGGCCCGTGCTCCGTGCAACAACATTAAAAAATGTACAGGGATATACGTCAGCCTGGGTACATACTACAAGGCGCTTCGCTCCGCGGGCGGCCTACGCCGCCCGCTACGCTCGCTCAGGAAGGAAAAAAGTACATCAAATTATGCGAAGCAAACAGAGGTCCACGATTGAATTTAGACTTTTTAATGATCGTAATTGCAAACCGGCGACTTGATAATGCCAAGAGTCCCGCCGCCATGCTTCAGGAAAAAACAGCTACGACGCCAGCTGGGACGCCACATACGCTTCGCGTCGCGGATGTCGTACGTACGTACGTACGTACCTGTACGTACATACATACCCCAGGTAGGGTACTACTTATTTTCTTCTTTTGATATGCTCCATGTCTGTACTCGTATGTACGAAGAAAGCGAAAGCACAGAACGGCACAGCAGCAAAAACGATGAAAATGAAACCGAAAATTCGGAAAGAAAAAAAAATCCCCGTCCCCTCTCGTGTAAAATTTCTGCGTGATTGGAACACTTTACACCCGGTCAAAAAGAAGAAGAAAAAATCGAACAGAAGATCTTCTCTCTCAGCCTCGTACGCCGCCCGCCCCTCTCGCGACCACCTCGCCATCGATTCGGGCCGGGTAAAGCTTTTATCACTCTCTGCCACAATCAGCCCCGTCGCCCGCCTCGCGTGAAGCCCGGTGCTCACCGTGGCCGTGGTTCGCCAGCTCGATGACGTTGATGTTGAAACTGCACAGCTCCCTCTTTCAACTTCAGCGTGGTCGCAAAAATAAGCACCGCTTGAATATTATCTTGCGATTCCGAACGACCCTTATAACTCGTACATACTCTATCAAAAGAAATAAATGGAGGCCAGGCAAAGCCCGTTCATGCATCCCTCGTGTCTCGAGGCACACGCGACGCCTAGGCACGAAAGCGGCGACCGCGCTCCTTGCAACCCCCTCTCTACCCACCAGCACCCGCTGACACCCGCGACGGCGCCGGACTCTCCCACGGTGCCGTACTCGGAGTACACGCACGCACACGAAACGAAAGAAGAAAAAAGGAAGAAAGGACCGAGAGTGCCAAGAGAAATGGAGAAAACAAAGAACTGCTGGAAAGATCCGGCAAGTAATGAATGGAGGCGATTTCGAAGTGGGAGCTCTGAGAGGCCAGGGATGTACCAACCGAGCACGCTCAGGATTTAGATCTAAGTAAGTGCTCCCATATTTCGTATGAAAAAAAGCTGGCAGACGGTGGAATACTCCGAGGAACACAACCAGCCACAGCAACACTGCGCACATGGGTGTATCTCACACGTACGGCGTATGAGCGGCAGCGTTGGAATGATGGGATCTGTGCATGTTGTCTGCTATGTACCTGGTATATGTCTGAGCTGTGTGCTCACAGCTCATGAGAGCCTAGGGGAGAAAACAGACAACATTTCCCGATACGTACGTACAAAATAACGCCTCTCGTACTGAAACCAGGGAAATCGTCGACCAATGTGTCCGGTCGGGCTTCATGTGTCCGAAAAGTGCTCGTACGAAGAGAAAAGTTGGCAAAAGTACGAAAATTTGACAAACATACGTATTCATATATAGTCCCCCCCTTGGCGGCTTGCAGCCCCCGATTGCCAGCCAGATTATCTTCCTTCCTCTCGTATGCGCTGGCGATCTGCGTTATTTTGGGGGGAAACCTGGGTGTTTCTATTGGCCTGCAACCCCCCCGGGATAAAAACAAAGGTCAGATGAAGCCAGAAGAGAGATGTGCACGCTGTGCCCCAGTTCGACGCTTCTCCCCTTGGGCATTTTTCTAGTCCCCTGTTTATTGCTGTACGCAAACGCCATTCTTAACGAAAAAAAAAAACACGATTCGTGAGATTTCGTCTTGAAACGCCTTTTTTTTTGTCGTGAATCATGACAAAACAAAAACACGAGTCATGACGCCATTTTTTTCAGCTTTTCCCTAAAACACACAAAATCACGATTCGCGACTTTTGGCGTGTTTCGAAATACGCCTGATCGAGGCACTACGAAACCCACGCGCACCAACGGTATCCGAAGGTCGGTATAGGGTCATGGCAGATTCTGCTTCGTACGCCGCTTGTGGACAACAGGCGGCTACACAAAGACACCACCGGGCGCGGGCTAACGAGCACGTTGTGGCCTCGAAATTTCGAGGAGAAGCCACAGCCTGAAGACTAAAGCGAAAGTGATCCGAGAATGACACAGGCCCGGCCGGGCAGACGGCCTGCGAGATGGAATCTCGCGGACCGGGCTTGCCCGACGGTCGGTGAGATTCGAATATCACAGGCTGGGTCAGGCTTCGGCCCGTGATTCGTCTATATCACGGGTCGGGCTAGGCGCGGTCTACCCGGCCCGGCCTGACCGTGCCTCGCTCGCGAGAGTTTGCCCCACCGCAAAAACCGTTGGACTTGAGTTATCGGATTTTTTAAAACTTGAAAATATGATGAACCGCGACGTTTTTCAGTATTTTTCGTTAGAACTGAAATCTCACGGATCGCGATGCTTTGCCATGACAGAAAGCCACGACTCGTGTTTTTTTTTTGTTCGCTACCAGGTATGTAGCACACCTAACCCTAACCCTAACCCATTTCGCCTATTTTCCAAATCCTGGATTTTGGGCCTTGCAGGCTTTCCAGGGCGATACCATGACAACAATCAATTCTTCCATTACGCACCTCAAAGTCACCAGAAGACCCACCCGACACAAGCGCCTCCCCCGCGCCCCCCCTCCCTCGGAAAGGGCTACCATCGCCGCCGCCATCGCCCCTCAAGGCCCCTCTTGCACAATCGCCATTATTCCCCGAAGAGCGGGCGTACAGTCCCCCCTTCCCATCCCCATTAGGCTCTGATGCTCCCTCACCCCCATCTTGTCCTTCGGCCCCGTCTCCTCTAGGATCAAGGACCTGAGATATCAGCACAATGGTGGTGGACGTGCGCGTTGCACCGACGGCCACACCGTCGGCCACATCAACGGTCATAACGACGATCACATGAACGGTTACACCAACGGTCACACCAACGGCACGCCAACGATCACACAATGGTCAAACCAGCAGTCACACCAACGGTCACACCAACAGTCACGCTAACGACCATACCAATGTCCAACACACCATCGACCACACTATTGGTCATACCGACAGTCACATCAACGGCCACCCCAATGGTCATATCGACGCCCATACACCAACCGTAACACCAACGGTCATGCCGACGTCTTACCGACGGTTATACCGACGGCCGCACCAACGGCCACAATCATGGTCAAAGGGACGGTCACAAATATTAACGGTCATACCAACGGTCACACCGGCAGTCTGTCTGGTCGATGTCCACACACCAACGATCACACTAGCGGACGTACCGACGGTCACACCAACGGTGACACCAAGGGTTACACAAATGGTCACACCAACGGTCACACCGACGGTCACACCAACTGTCGAACCAACGGCCACACCAACGGTCACACCAACGGTCATTACTGTGGAAGCGAGCGAGCGCATTCGTTCAACCCTTTCATAGTGCATTTGTCTCCGGATCGCGACAATAAGCACTGCACGTCAGCGAAGGCAAGCTTGTATCCATGATATTTCACGTATCCCCCCCTAACCCTAACCCTAATACATGACGACGATATATTCAAGTGTTATAGATCATGGCTCACCTTTCCAAACATCCAAATGACGGCCGAAAGGACCGGGTGTTTCTGTACCCAAAGGAGCCCTGTCCGACCCCGATGGCATGCACAGCACAGGCGGTACAGGGGGGTCGAGAGAGCGTGAAACAACACTGTCAGAGCTGACGACACACCGCATATGGGGACCAGAGGCCGGTGGACTGAAACGTCAAACAACTCGAACAAGCCTGGAAAATATCGTTCTTCTGCCGAAAATCGTGACGGTTTCGAGCAGATCACATCTGCGATAGATGGGTCCAGAGGGCGACAAAAAAACAGGCTTATCTATCCCTTGCCCTAACCTTAAGACGATTGGATCAACCGGGGGGGGGGGGGGGGGGGGGGGGGGGGGGGTACTCGATAGGAGAGATGTACTCGATCTCATGCATGGCCGTAGTCGTATGACCATAGACCCTCGCATCACTACAATGCCGGGACGGAGCATGTCGGGTTTTCACCGACCAGACAGACATTGCTTGCACCAAGCGCGAAGCGCCGTGAGGTGTCTGGCGAGTCGCATGGAGGGTGAGCTGCATCCTACTAAGAACCACTTATTGAGGCGGACTTGCATACGGACGACAGCTTCAATGAGTTGATTAAATTTCCGGTGTAGGCATTTCCAGAGACAGCAATGGGAGTACTATGTAACTGCCTCTTGGGTGCCTTACCTTGAACACTACGTGATACGATCATTCCCAACTATGCGGAGTAAAGGTTCTTTACCTCGCACAAATGATCTATAACTCGACAACCAGCTGTGGGCGACCGCCAAAAAAAAAAAAAAAGGTACCCTGGTTTTCTAGCTCACGTAGTGAGCGGCATGTTTTACAGTGTCGTTGCCAACCGACGCCAACCCAACCTATAAAAAATAGGGGGAGGGGGGGGGGGGGTGGGGAGGGGGGGGGGGGTAGGGAGCGTGGAACACTGCCACAGAGGGCTGGCAACTAAGAGCAGCCCTTGGCCCTCACCCTGCCCTCACCCTGCGAGTGAGCGACACCGTACAACCCGCAGCATTTGTCTGCATCCTTCTCGCCAAAACGCAAGGGTGGACACGAAAGCGTGATGTTAACTGTTGACATCAGCAGCGGCTAGACGCCCGTACGACCTTTTCCTGATTCCAACCCAACGCGAGCTGCCTCTCGCCTATGGTTTTCTTTGTACAACCAACGTGATGCGCACGTACGTGGACCATTCCATGGCATAACGTATCATGCTCGTACCGCAATATGCAGTACCGTGCCATACCACATTACACACCATGTCAGGTACGGTGATACCATTCGACCCCCTACCCCCATACCACTCTAACCCTAACCCATAACGTCACATCCTATCTCATATCATACCGCACGTCACCATATAACACCATACAGCATATAGAGTATTATACACCACACCACCTCATACCACCTCATACCTTATCATCCCATCCCATCCCATCCCATCCCATCCCATCCCACCCCACCCCACCCCATCCCATCCCATCCCATCCCATCCCATCCCATCCCATCCCGTCCCGTCCCGTCCCATCCCATCCCATCCCATCCCATACGATACCATGCCATGCCATACCATGCCATACCCTACCACACAATTTCATCCCATCCCACCCCACACAACACCGTACCATAAAAACACCACGGTAACACGCGGAAAACCGCGACAGGTAACGCACCTTCCGCGATCTGTGCCACCCGTCCGTTCCCTTGGCCCTGCTGCTCCTCGCCCTCATCCCCCTCCCCCCCCTCCTCCCCTCCTCCTGCAGCGGTCTCTCCACCACCCACCCCTCTGCCTCCCTTTCCGGCAACGTCTCCGTCCCTCCTGCCCCCTCTCCCTCCGTTCACCACATCAGCAGAATGCCGCCGCGACCTCGCGCCCATCCCCGGGCCGAGCCCGCCCATCCCCGGGTTGGGCCCTCCAGTACGCTTCCCGACACGTTCCACGGAACGCTCCGCAGAACGGTCAGCGAAATATGCTGCAGAACGGTCTGTGGGGCTGCCTAAGGGGCTGTCTACGAAGCAGTCTGAGGAGCAATCCGCGGAACGCCTTCGGAAGCGCTCCCCGGAGCGTTCCTCGCATCGTTCTCCAGAGGGTTCTCCGGAGCCTTCTCCAGATGACGTTTGCTGCTGCGGATGCTGCTGCGGATGCTGCACAGAAAGAGTGTGGCCCGCGTGCCTGCGGATGCCCGACTCAACTCGCTGCTCGTCGTTCGTCCCGGGGCAACCGTCCAGGGTCGAGGAGGATTTCGTCAGTCTGGAAGGGCTCGACGGCGCAAGGGGAGGGGACTGAGGGGGGGTGTGGTAGTTCGAGAGCTTGGACGGGGAAGAGCAAGCCGAATCGGGATTTTCCGCCGCGGTCTTGACCGCCGTCACCTCCGCCAAGGGGGACCCGTATTCGGACACCGAATCAGATATGGAATCGGACACCGAATCGGAAACCGATGCCGATCTCTTGACAGGACGAGCCCCTCCGTGAGCGTCGGGACGCCCGTCGCAGTCCATCCTTCTCGCTGGGCTACCGCTCGTCTCCTGGAGTGCCAGAGATATACCGGATGCTTGGGGGGGGAGGGTGGCTGGTTCTCCTGTCGACTCTAACGTAAGCGGTAGATCCGTTGGAGAGGTGTTCGACATCGACGCGGAATAAAGCTCCTGCTCCTACTGCTGTAGTAGCTCCGCCGCGATATTAAAAGTGCGGGGCGCCGATTCGACTCACGAAACAGTTTTAATTGGCCCGCCGTTCTAGTGCAGGGCACCGATTTGTCTGATGGAAATATTTTAAGTGGCCCTCCTTGCTAGTTAGGGTGCCGATTCAACCGATGAAACGGTTTTAGTTGGCCCGCCTCCCTAGGATGATGCTCTACCCCATGCGCGGGATGACCCCCGCGGCCGCCCCTTGTCGAAGAGAAGGCACGGCGCAACGAACTCCGGCCACCTGTGAGAGGCGTGTTTGGTGAGGGGTGTAGGTGAAGGATACGCTGGTCATTAAACTTTAAAAAATACCACACATATGGACAGACCACGACCTACAGTCTACAGCAGATGTTGAGCCTCAACAAGACGACTTGATGTATGTCAAGGAGGATCCTGTATAGTGCATATCTTACCCCTGAAACATGTTCTAGGTAATACGGTTTTCATCCGGCACTTTGAGCTGTTAACCATTTAGAGCACGAATAGATCTGCCCGAAAATGTGTACCGGCATACCATTGAGTGGGGGTCGGTGATCTATCTATCCGAGGTTCCCCCTAAGGGTTCTAACCCCCTAACCCTAAGGGTTCTAACCCTAACCCTAACCCAAGCATCATAAGGACACGAAAGGAGGCATGTGCCGACTGCTGCTCGCTAAAAACAAACAAGGACAAAACATGGGATCACCAGGTTCACAACACAGGATAATACTATTTAAACCAAATAGACCTTTCCTATGTTCTCCTTTTAGTTTTGGAAACGACAAAAGTGCTACAGGTAGGCCTGGAAATTGATTCGTTTCAGTAGGTACAAACAACAAAGAATGTTGCATGGTCGAAATCTGGGGGGAAAATATCTGTAGAAAGTCAACCAATTTTTGTGATGGGGAAAACAACCCTTACCCTGCCACAGAAACAATGAACTGTTCCATGATGCTGCCTCTCTAAAGGAAAATAGAAAGCTGTGCGGGGGTCGACGTCGCGGCTTTGTAGTTTGAGCTACGAGCTGAAAAAAAGTCAGCCTTGCTCTTAGCTCAAAACGTGCTGCTGGACAGCGCACCTCTAGGCCCAGATCGTAGAGCAGCAGCGTAGACGCGGACGCGCGAGCGTGAACGAATCGCACGTTTTTGGTGGCCCCTTGGGATTGGCGGCTGGCAGCACGAGAATGCTGACCCCCCCTGTGAAACACATATTGTACAGATCAAGTCGCAGACTATGTGGTCCTGGTTTACTGCTGTTGGGCACGCGTAAAAGACAAGAAGAACATACCCTCACACAGCCATCGACAATCGGTTGCGTGCTGCTATAATGGTCCACGCGGAGACCGAGATGTCGACGGCGCTGCCCGCACTCCGTGGAAGCGCGCCCCAGCTCTATTCATACCTCACGGGCAGGTCGTTGCTGTGCGTTCAGCTGGGCTTGAGCCTTGCGGCCAAGACTGCATTCACTACGCGTCTGAAGTTCTGCATGGTGCTGATGGAAGTACTCGTAAGTACCTACCACTCTGCCCGGGAATGTAAGGAACCGTAAATTTTCATATTTATACTTTAAAAGATTCCTATATTTCCGGACAGAGTGGTACGGTACGGCAGAGTATTTTTACTGGATCATTCTCTCACGTGAGACAGCAGTGACGCATTCGCAAGTGAACGCTAGGGGCGACTCGCTTCCCCCTACATCTGGCCTTCGCTACGGCGATGGCACCGGGTGTGATGGCAAGCACTCGGCGTGCGCCCGCGTTCATGTCTGGCACCGTTTACCCGATACAATCAAGACTGGACGTCCTAGTTTTTCCTTTTTCATCTATCTGGGGATATTTTTGGTCGAATTTCCCAACAACACCTGACCCATCAAAAGAAGGTAAACTTTTGGAGAAACATTCTTGTCGGCTATTTTGTCGAATTCAAGCGCGGCTTGCATTGCTGAGTGCACAAAGTCTAGCGGAGGGGATGGCACGTATTTATTATTGAGTTATGTTAACCCTAACCCTAAGTTCTGTCAAATACTTCTTCCCTCGAGAGAACGTACGAATATAACCTGACAAAACGATCCCGCATATTTCCAATCCGATAGACGGGGGAAAAAAACTGCAGATCAATCACACCACCAATCATCCCCTCTGCCTGCATTGATTGGATGCGTCTGTCAAACGCGATCATCCGGTGCGTTTCTAGTGTCGAGTAATCAGCTATCGATGCAAGCGTGAATGCAGTCTAAAACCAAGGAATTAGGGCGGTGGCAGGCTTTTGAAAAAAAAACGTTTATTTTTAAACAGTTTGTCGAATAGACTGGACAGTTTTTTACGTCTGAAACGAATCTATTTTCAGGCCTAACAGTAGTACTGTAAACCTGGTATAAAACCTGAAAGTCCCGGGGACGTAAGGAATATTTTCAGGGCATTCCTCAGAATTATGCCTGTGGGCTTAGTCCCGTCGTGGCTGGATCTCGTCCCGGGGGGTACCGCGGTGGCCGGATCCCACACAAACAAATATGTCGAACCCCGTTGTGGCTAGATCGCGTACAAAATATCCCGTTGAATCCCGTGGTTGTTGAATCCAGTCCCGGGGGGAGTCCCGCGGTGGCCATACCCCATACAAACGGTACCGTGAAGTCCCGGGGTATCTGATTCGCGCGGAATATCGTCCCGGAGTCGAAGAGGCGTCCCGACGAATGTTGTGAAAACATTCACATGTCAGACAGATCACAATCTACTGTAGGTCATTTAGATCCTAGCCAGCCTAAGTAATACGGTGTGCAAGATCCGTTACGTACACATCCAACCCGGCATACAGCAAGCATGTCCTACATCGTGCAGATTATACCGCTCCCACCCTAAAACAACATGAGCTTCAACTACACGACATGATGCACCTACACACGAGGTTCCCCTTGGGATGTGGTTGACTTGCTGTAATCCTAACCCTAACCCTAACCCTAAGGGGGTGTCGCAAGTTGAAAAGGGGGGAACATGAGGCGTTCCGATGTACAGTAGTATGTGTCCGACGAGATACAGTAGGTTCAACGATGGGTATCTGACTTAAAATAATTGGACGTGACAATGTACTGCCGCTGCTGTAGTCACAAGTTTACATTTTTCTGGTGGTGAACACTGCACACTCCAGCACGAAATCACCGTGGCTGTCACAAAGACTAGAACGAGACGCGCGGGTGCTGTTGTATTGCTGTTGCACCGATGCTGTCGTTGCAGAAGCAGGTAATCCCGTGGCTGCGCGTTGGGTTAGGGTTAGGGTTAGCTTTGTAGTTTAGAGGAAGTGTGGTTTAGTAAAGTCCTGTCCCCGCAAATACACCGCTCTTTGAGACTACCGGTAGGTCTTCGTTAGGGTTTACTAGAAATACAGGAAGCACGGCATATGATAGACACGCACACACGTAGAAGCACGGTCCGTCGCCGTCACAAAGGGAACAGCTTTACGTGGGACTGCTGTTGTATCGTCGCTGTCACAATGTACCAAGCTTGACAGCTGGAAGGACAGTGTAGTACAGCAGCAGAGCAAAAAATCAAAATATCAAATTGTGGGGTTTGCCTGGCAGGCTCTGGTTCTTGCGGAAACAGATCCCGTACGTAGTTACCTCCTACTTTTCGCGACTTTGACCCCCCCCCGCACGGCACACGGACCTCGCCCGGGGTCCACAGTTGAGCCGTGTCTACACCCTAACCCTAACCCTAACCCTAACCCATGCGACCACTGGGGCACGAGAAGCGACCCCCGGCAGGAAGAAAAACACAAGTCTGCGGCTAATTGCAAAAACAAAAGACAGGAAATAACTGAAGGACCCGATAAAAACACGCCTGACCTATATGAGCACAATCAGTACTTCATATTTCTGGAGGGAAAAGAGAACCTGGTATTTATTTTTGAAGCCAGAGGGGGGGTGAACCTCGACACAACGTGACCAGACGCGAGTCGTTCGGTGCACACGTACGACACCGGCAGTAAGCGGCAGGAATACTTCATGACTAGTGCACGTATGTCTACTCAATGCTGCTGTTGTCGTTGTATCCTACCGGTACGTACAGCATAGTATATGCGAGATATATACGTCAACACGTATAATATCATACCAGGTACCTGGTATATACGCTGCATATATGTCCACATCCCTCTCTCTGGATATTTTAAGAACGTTGCGTTAATAAAATGGAAATCAAAGGATTATACAGTAGGGGACAGGGTGGTACACGGTAACACAACACAGCCAACGAAAAAAAGCAGAGATATCGTTCCAGACGAATGCAGACAGACCTGCAGGCGCATCGTCATCACGATCCACTCATAAAAAGGCCAGGGCCATACTCCGGTACAACGACAGCGATAGATGCAGCCACCCTCCGATGCCGTGCCGATGCCGTCACACTGCTATTGTTGTACAAGCACATGCTCGAACCGTGCTCGATGTCGCTCGATGGGTGCGAAGCGTGTGCGTGTGTGTCCGTTCATTCCCACTATTTTCGTGGTGGTGATGGCGAGTTGAGATGCCGGCTGAACAAAAAAAATGGACGTATACTTTTCACGCCTTACGGAGCACACAGACCACAGCAGCACACAGAGACATGTGTGAACAGCCACACATTGCTGCCCGGCGGCGGATGCAGCCGCGCATTGATGTAGACATGCGAGTTGAATACCTTGCATGTTTCCTGCGGCTCGCTCAACGTGTGCCTCGTTCAGTGCGCACGTCGGTGTGGTGCCTCGTCATCATTCATGTGCGGATGCGGGTTGAAAACGTGTTATCATACCACCGATATTTCATAGGGAAAACAATTCTTCATAGGGGGGAATGTATGTGGACCCACTGAACTGTTTTTTGAGAGAATGACTGAATGGAGTAAATAGCGGGGTTTGCACGTGGCCTGCTCGGCTCGGCCGAGTGGCAGAGGGCACCCCGTAAAAATGCCCCTGTTTCTTTTTACACGGCGAGCGTGCAGTGCGCGCCACGGGGCTCGGGCGAGACCTCGGGAACGCGCGCCCCGGGTGATTCCTCGTCGGTACAGCTCGGCGGCGGCTAGATCGGCCGGGAGGCCGAGGAGCGAAAAAGCGCCGCGGGGCGAAAATCAAACCAATCTTACTTTGCAATATGCCCTGAAATGTCTACACGATGCAGTGGGAATTGATCATCTGTCCGATGGTTGATATTATACCGCCCTAACCTCGACACCATCGACCCCACAGCTCAATACTCCCACCAGGTAGTAGGGCTAAAGCGGCTAAAAGTGCGGTTCTATCGAGCTTCGACGATTCGCGCAGCTGCAACGTATGGGAATAAATCATCGTACATACCATGCCGTACCAAGCCATTCGTACTATTCTGCACGGACATCTAAATAAGGACCGTTTAGGCGTTGATACGAGGATGAACCTGTCCTTACATTTCCGTCCAGAATCAGGACGGACTCTGGATGGAAATGAAAAGATATTGACACGAAAATGAAACTGCTCTTACATTTCCGGCCAAAGTGGTAGTTCACCCCTCCCCATACCCCAAGCACCTCGAGCTTCTTCGAGCAGCCGGAACCGTAACCCTAGTAATAGTATCGTTTTCGTCATTTTCCCCCACCCACTCCTGAAGCAACCAAGAAATATATCGCACTAATTCCACCTAGAGTTCCACACGTCGGAGATATCATCTACATATCATCTACATATCATGATCTAGATCTTTCAGGGCAGTATATTCCCGATCTGTATGATCTGTGTCGATCAAGCTCATATTGCCGGGTCTAAAGGTAAAGGTAGCGTCTTTATTGACCAGCTAGCGGCAAGTGTAGCGGGGGGAAGGGGTAGAAGGTCCAATACATGCTAGCCACGTCTAACGAGACTTGTTTCGGATATGTGAACACTTCGTAGGGGGTGCGGACCTCACCCTGGACCTGATACCATTTGGTACCCCGCTCCCACCTACAAGTGCAGAGATGAAATTAGCCCTCCGCAGTAGCCGCTGGAGGCCCACCGGCCACCCTGATCCCATCTAGGGGCACAGCGGTCGTCTGCAGCCGCGGAAAGTCCCTTGCTAGAAAGGGAACCAGCATGGAGCCCCTCGTGCAGATAGTATCGATCTTGGGGTCTCGGTTGGCATACTAATAGGTGGTACTGGTAGCTGGTAGTAGCTGGTAAGGGCTACTCCGGAGAACAGGAGTGGGACTGGATGAGGTGCCTTGAGGAGGACTTCAAGGAGTTCGGCATCAAGCTCGAAGGGTGGCGCGAGGCAGCACAGAAAGCCGGCAGATGGTTCCGACGGGTCGAGGAAGGGGCGGAGGCCTTCATGCGGAAATGGCATACAGATGGGAAGGAGGCATCGGCAGAACGGCATAGAATAGCTGCAACCACGACCACAGCCGTTGACGCCAACGCGAGTGCGCAGAATGGCAGGAAAGAGGGGGGGGGCGAAAGGGGGACGAGGGGGAATGGGGGGGGGAGGGGGGGGAGGCGGTCTGCCCAACAGACTAAAGCCTGGTTAAGGCCATCATCGTCATGATGCACTCCCTTCTTTGGGGACCCAAGTAACTAGCATGGTGCCACCTGGGCAACTTTGCGTGTCTGTATGCTCCAGTGCCTGCCTTTCGTATTTTCTCTCCCCCCCGCCCGTGATTATCGCTTTTTTGTCCCCTCTTTTTTTTCATCTTTCTTTTATTCCCGTTTGTACCTCTTTGTGTCTCTGTTAGTATGGTCCGTTTTGCATTTTTTGCGTTTTTCTATCTGCTTCTGTTTTTTTTTTTTTTTTTTGCTTCGCTTCATCTTCTCTTTTAGGTTTTTGTCTGCTATTGATAGTCTCCTTTTCGCTTCCCTGGTGTCCGCAGTGGTGGAGTGCGTATGCTTGTTTTTTGTTTTTGCCTCTGTTTTACTACCGAGGTATTTCTTCCACTCCAGAGTTGTTGGAGCCTGTCCTGCGACCACGGACTGCATTGTATTGTGAGTTAATGTGAGAACAACAACAACAACAACAACAACAGATTGGAGACTGGAGGTGCTTCGCCTTTTGCCAGGGCTATTTCCGAGAAGCGGAAGCACCTGCGCTCGTACCAGGTACTGTTAAAAATACCAGGTTCCAGGTGCCAACCAACTATGCCGAGACTCTACTTTCCTATCCCTAACCCTAAGGTACCAACTATGCCGAGACTCTACTTTCTTATCAGCATGCGACTGCCTTCTCAAGCGTTTGACGAACACAGCAGCAGAGCGCCAGGCCTGTCCTGCCTGAGAAACCGATAAACTGGCGCAGGCTAGATTCTTTGTTTGAGAAAGGATGGTTGCCTTCCCACTACATATGTACCAGTGGTACAGCAGTAGTTTAACCGCTCTTGAAGTTCGAATTTTCAATTTTCCCAGAAATCTCTCAAGCTGAGCCTATGTTGGGGCTTTTTAGATATTACACCAGATTAGTACAAACTGTATGATCAGATACCGGTATAAACGATTTGTACATAACACAGCAGTAGGGCCGCTTTGGTTTACCGCCAACCACTGCTGTGTACAGCAGTAGTACCGCAGCAGTACAGCAGTATAAATACGTACATACCAGGTACCAGGTACCTCGATAGGTACAATATTGTAGTGCATGGAGAAGTCGACATGGGACAATAACATCTCTTGTCATCAGCAGCTCAGCTATTCGCCACATAGACTGCGCAAGCTTGTGCAAGGCGAGGCTACGAGGATCGTACGGCGAGGATCGTAGGTACGTGGAGCTGTGATATGTACGGACTGCTGTATGAATATGATAACACAAGGTAACAGCAGCACTCGTATTGTAATTTTATTATTAAAAGTCTGGCCACGTTATTTCTGCCATGTGGATGTGTTGTTTCTTGGTGTATAAAAATACCAAGTACAACAGCAGCAGCCAACTTCAAACCGGTGCCAGTTTTTTTATACTACACGCCCGCCCAACGAAGATCTCGTCTAGAGGGCCCGACCTAACCAACGCTGGAGGCGCTTCACTCCGGATCGTCCATTAAACAATGGGCATAACTCTCTGGAGAGCGAGTGCTGCCTCGACGCCACGCGGCAAAGGCTGCCGATTCGAACTGCTAAAAACATGTCCGGTAATGTAAGGCACGTTTCGATTCTATATTAAAATTTGAAAGCTTCTTACATTTACGTACATAGCAGTACGTCCACTCTTGTATTCTGCTCCCTGCCAATAAAATATCGGACACTCTCGGACGGCACGAAGGGCACAAAGCTGACGCCGACAAATGGATAAACACAACTCAAGCCGAGACCGGGCGTCACATCTCACCGTTTAAGCCGCTCGACCAAGGCTGGATGTGAGGGCAGTCGCTGGCCGCCTGTTTCGCCTCATATAGCGCCAAGACTTTTTTAGTGAAGCTTGGGGCCCTGCCTTCAACAACATCAACCAAAGGGTTTCCACGCCATATATTTGCACTGTAATCAAGGGTGTCGGTTCGTTGGTTGTTCCACGCTATTCCGCCGCGTTTCCATTGTTCTGCAGGGTGCAGAGCTTGCCTGCGACCCTGTATTTCCTCTGAGACCGGGCCGAGCGCAAGGCATGGGAGGAATCATTCGGGACATCGCTTCAATAGCCGTGCTTGCGCAGTTATTCGGACCTAGCGAGGGCTTCCGTGCTCTCGGTTTGCTCGGGATCAAAAACAGGTGAACAAAATCTAGCTCTTACGTTCTAAAAGCCCTGCAGCTCTGCAACGCCAGCAGCAGTAGATGCACAGGGTTAGCCTAAAGGTAGTAACGCTAGCCCACATGCTGCTGTGCATACGCACCAACTGCTGTAGCATCACAGCCAGTAGCGCCTTGCGTTATTTCCTGACGTGATTGCCCGTGGCCATGGTGTTCGGCAGCGGGTGTGGGGCGCAGTCATCGAGGTACAAACCTGTACCCGGAACATTTTTTTTGAAATTTCACATCCAGCCGCATTCTGAATCAGGAATCAGCTCTGGTCTGCCCGTGGATCTGACTGGATGGCTTGGTTGCTGGTTGCTGATGGTTGCAGATTGCTGGACGATCTGTCGCTCTACCTGCTACGAGAACGTACGCCACCATTTGTCTCTCCAGCTCCATTCGTTCCAGCATGATGTATACCGCGCTTACGTTTTCGTCGCGACTCGCTCTGTTTCCAGTTCGTTGTTGGTCTATTTATAGATTGATCTGGTACTACAGCCAGTACATACTGACCGTACATACAGAGTACATCAGTCGTTTCTCCTGCGCAAATATCCAATGTCGCGGGCAGTTGGGTAATTCCCGGTTGGTCAGCACCAATTTGACCGTCCACGGGGCTTATTGCTGTACAGATCAGATCTATTATTAATACTTATTATCGCCATCAGATAATGTGCAACATCAAGGAGCTTCAGTGTTGATCACTCAAAACATTCCTGAAAGAAGAAACCCCCCCAAACAAAGAAAACTTGCACAAAAGGTCTATCTACGAGTACCTTCTATGTGTACTTCCCTCTATGATTTATCTATGATACGATACTCTAGTTGTTATCTCTGCTCCCTCCTCCACATCAATATGTGCTCTTTAGGTTCTATTCTTAAATCCTAAGCCGCATCCAAGCTCTATCCCCACGCCATCGGTGTGGGTCTGTCACACCCCCCCTACCTTCTCGATTCCTGTCGACCCCTACGCTGGAGTTTGAAGTGCAACACCCTCCTCGAACACGAAGTGTATACATGTACACATAGTTGTTGACAGAATGTCCATGTGTGTGTATATGTGTGTGTGTGTGTTTTTTTTTCCTTGGCCTTACGTACGTATTGTTGTTGTTGATTGTTGTAGCTGTAGTAGTAATAGGCCCCGCCTCCAGCCTCAACCAGACCCGATCCATAACCCTTTTAGCGCTGCAGTCCCGTTTTGGGGACAAAATACTTACAGAATTTGACTGGTTTGTCCCCAAAACGGGACTGCAATCCTCCAAGAGCCCCTTCGGTCACAATAAAGAAGAGTGCGTGAGTCTTTCGAAAGTACTCAGGAGGTGTTGAGGCCCTTTGATTCGTAAGGGAGGGCAGACATTGCTAGTATGCTCAGCAGCAACAATTTGACCATTTCGGAGCTCCTGTTGGGTATTTTCACTCTCTGCTGAGACCGCATCGGACGCTACGGACGGTCGAACTAGAGGCCCAGATAGGTTATGTTACAACAGGTAGTGCTCGGCGTTGTCGTCGAAAACCGGAGTTAAAACTTATCAGCAACCCGAGAAACTTACATTTGTCATGTCCGTCTATATCGGCAGCAGAGGTATGGGGGTACCGGTAGTCTTTGACCGTCGGTGTATACTTCTCGAAGTATTCATTTAATAAAATATCTGGTACATAATAACACATTTTTGTAAGGAGCCCCTTAGGTCAAACTAAAAAAGAGTACTAATAGTACCTGTTGCATGAAATACAGTACCGGCCCGCTGGTAAGAAACAGAAAAATCGGCCTGAGGCTGGGTTTCTTATTTTCCTGGGGGCATGGGCATCATATTCTTAAATGCGCCTTTCTATTTTTCCTGGGGGAATGAGCATGATTTTCTTAAAAGCGCCTTTCTTATTTTTGCCAGCAACGTTCAATGTTGTTTTCTTCCTCAATTTTGAATCCGTCTCTTCTCTTCTGACGTTATTCTCAGTATCATCGCGTATACGCCCCCATCTACGCCCGAATGACCCCGATAAACCATGATGCTACTCGTGGTCGTGCAGGCGCACGCTAGGCGTGCGCTTCCTACCCCCTGCGCGAATCGGCCCGACGTCGCTTATCTCGTTCGGGCTACCCCCTCCCCCCACCGGCGAACTCTCGATCGTACTACCGACCGCCCCTCCCTCTCCCGACTCTTCCTCCTCCTCCTCCTCTTCGGACTCAACGCGCATGCGCTTCCTACCCCCTGCGCGAATCGGCCCAACGTCGCTCATGTCGTTCAGGCTACTCCCCTTCCCCCCCGACGAACCCTCGATCGTACTACCGACCCCCCCTCCTCCCGACTCCTCCTCCTCCTCCTCGTCCTCCTCTTCCTCGTCCTCGGCCTCGCTCTCGTCCTCGCTCTCGCTGTCCTCTGAAGAGTCCTTATCGGCGCAGCGCGATAGCCGCACCCACGATCCCCCTGCCGCGACCCCATCCACCGAGTACTTCGCCAGCGGGCGTTTCATGCTACGTGTGCTGCCGTCGGTCTCGAGAAACACCCTGAAGTCGCAGAGGTGGCTTGTGCGTGCTTGGGCCTTTCGTGTGATGACCCCCCTGAACCAACCCATCCCGAGCCGAGGCAGTATCTCTTGGTTAACAAGATTCTGAGTGAGGGCGGCAGGTGCTGAGCTTACAAAAGAATAACCGTCAGGGGCTTCAAACGGTAGTAAGGCCTCGTCGTTAGCGATGTCGTCGTCCATGCCCAGCACAGCCTCCTCATCAACCTCTTGCTCCGTCTCGCTCTTGAATCTGGCGGGTTTTCCTCATCCGTGGGAGCAGGCGAGATCGGTAGCACGTCCTCCAGCGGTTCCGATGTAGTATCAACCTCCATGAAGGAGTACGTGCCCCGCTCTACGCCTTGGAGATTTATGAGGTCGTCATCGCTGCCATCTGCCATCATCGCCAGCCCCGTCTTCTCGAAGAGGCGCTTGCGGTACGGAGTGTCGCTGTCGATCTTCTTCGCGGCCTCTCCGGTCCATTGCGTGATCAAGATCCGACGATCAGACGCCGTCAGCTTATTGGACTCCCACTTTTCTACGTCTGTGACTACCCCATCTTTCGCTCTGGTCTTCAAAAGTTGAAACTGGTCTGTGGTCAACGCTCCCTTGTGCCTCAGCTTGCCCAACTCGGCCTTGACGCGAAGTAAGGCCGCAGCGTTCATGGGCAACAACAGCGCTTGCTGCTTGGCTCTTGCCTCACGCGGGCGCAGCTGCGGAGCTGCGCGCGCCGAGCAGGAGTTCTACCACAGACGGTCGGCTTTTTTTGTGGGACTGTCAAAAGCGTGTAACCCCCGTTCGTTCTGGCATGATTTATTTTTTTGAAATATTCGTCATCCAAGCCACAATTGATTCGTACCTGAGGACTGACAACACTGCGAAACAGCCAGTGTACAGTAGTACAGAAAAATGAGAGAATATACTGTACTGTACCACACATATCTAGGGGCACGGTGGGCCGCCAGGGGAAGGGTTGCTCTTTCTTAAGTTGCGGCAGATGCCGAGGCTGGACCGTTCCATAAGTTTGTCTAAAATTTGAGGCTGATTTTCTTACTGACACGTTTCTTACTAGCGGGCCGGTACTGTAGCGTCTTTTAATTTAATATGTTTCGTGTTTTTTAAAGCAGCAATCTATTTCTGGTACAATAATGGCATATCACGATCCCTTACAGAACACGGTATAGCAACTCCATTACTAGGCCTCAGACCACCTCCCGACCAACGTATACAGTAGCTTGTTCTTCATGGTCTCTAAAGTGTCTTGAGACCCTGGGATCTGCAAGGGAGGGCAGGGGTTGCTGTGGTTGCATCACGAAACGAAATAGCTCAGCAGCAAAAACGTTATCATTCCGGAGCTCCTGTTTTGGTGCCTACAGTCTGTTGTGGCCGCATAGGATGCTCCGGACGGTCGAGCTAGGGGCACAGGTAGGTTTGTCTACTAGTGCTCAGCGATGTCGACGAAAACCTAACCCTAACCCTAAGTAATGTCAGCCTGAAAAACTCCCGTTTTCCTCATTTGTCTATGGCTAGCAGAGGTATGGGGAGTCGTTTTCCAGTAAAAGGCACGTTTCGTATTGAACAAGGCGTCGGATCGACCCGGCGCCTGACACAATTTGTGTTTGCCTACAGCACCACCTACGCTTTCTGAAAGTGCCATAAGAGAGATGGTCTGAACATTCAAACTGGAGAAATGTCACTTTCCATAGGGTGTCATGAAAAAAACACCAGAAATAGTGTGTTCATTTTTTTCATCACTTTTACTTTCCAGGCTAGCTCGTAGGAGGTTTTACCCTCGGCGATCTTCTGGACAAGCCGTGGTCACAGGTGTCAATCCTTCTCCCCCCCGGTACGTGCCTTTTTTTTTTGTCGCGCATAGGGTTCAGCATTCTCACTGCTCGTCGATTGTCATCGAATGTAGCTAACTCACGCTCTCGCGCTTTCCGCTAATCAATTTCTTCGTGCAAGAAAAATTCCCTGCGAGCATGTGCACTCGCTGAGACTTGAACCCACGAAATTGATCTTGATAGGCACGCGAACCACCTGTCAAGCCACCGGGGATTGGAAATGACAAAACATACCAAGGTAACGGATAAGTTGAAAACAAAAAACCCTGCAGCGCCCTCACTGTTTAGGCCCTAACCTAACTTAAGGGATAGAATTGTTCCACATATGTCCTTCGTTCAATATACCATATGCCCCCCCCTTATTGTTGCTGTGTACTGTTTCTTTCTAGATGTACAGAAGGCCTACGACACAGTACGGAGAAATGGATTTTGGAAAAAACTATAGGAAATAGGAATCAGAGGAAAGATGTGGAGAATGATGAAAAATATGACGGAATGTGCGAGAAGTGCTGTGATGCTGGACGGGGAAATATCGAAGTATGATGATATTTTACAAGGAGTTGCACAGGGATGTACGCTGTCACTCAACCTATTCAATATATATATCAACGACCTGATAGTAGCAGTTGAAGCAGCAAGGCAGGGAGCCACGGTAGGGGAAGATACAGTGTCGGGATTGATGTTTACTGATGACTACGTGGGGATATCAGAAACACCCGAAGGATTGCAGAAACAAATAGAGAAGGCGCTAGAATACGCTAGGAAATGGAGGGTGACGGCGAACGTCAAGAAATGCGCAGTAGTTGTTTGTAACGAAGATAATGTGAACCCCATAAATTTCAGTTGGAAGTGGGGAGAAGATGAATTGCCGATCGTAGACCAGTATACGTACCTTGGCGTAGAGATGTCAAATATACTGCTCTTGGGATACACACATAGCAAAAGTAATAGGAATGGGTACAGCACACATAGGCAATATCGATGCGATCCTAACAGACTCGCACCTTGACACCAGGATTAAGAGATGCATCCTGATGAATGTGATAGTACCTAAGCTAGAATAAGCAGGAGAAGTATGGAAAGGGAATGCGAAACTCGTAAAACAGTTGGAAACAGTACAGATGACAGCAGCTAAAAAAATCCTAAGATGCTCAATTACGACTAGTAATACAGTATTAAGAGCAGAACTGGGAATTCACCCACTCAAGACAAACAGGGATAGGAGAAAGTTGAAATGACAAGATAAAGTAAGGAATATGCCGAAAAAGGTTGTCGCCCATAGTTGATGGAGTTGTATGGGAGAAAGTAACAAAAGGGCGAGCTGGAATAAGGTGGGATAGCGTAGTTGAGAAAGTATGGAAGGATATAGGGGGAAACCAAGAAGAGGTGATGTTCGCCGGGAAATTTGGGGAGTACAAGGCAGAAGTAGAAGACAGGATAGAAAGAAGGGAAAGGCTAGCGCTAGGAAACAAGGTGGAATCGGAAAAGCCCCTAGAGACGTTCGGGAGATTGAGGGAAGGAATAGGAATTCAACCGTATCTGCACGGCCCAATGCACTTGCGAAAACGCTGAAGCTGCGCTTTCGTGGAGGTGGCTTGGACCTGCCAGAAAGAAGAAAGAGGTATACCAGTAGCCGGGAGGAGGAGGAAATAAATGCACAGATGTGCCCGTGTGGCAAAGCAATGGAGAGTAGAAGTCACATAGTAGGAAAATGTAAAATATACAAGGAGGAAGGGGATGTGTTGGAAGAGGAGATGGGGGAAATAGGCGAATGTGACATGGAGGAGTTCGACGCACTAGATAGCAGCGAGAAAACGATCGCTATCCTAGGATATAGATGGTGCCCACAGGCGGCCAAACAGGAAGGGGATAAGATGAGCAAAAAGTTTCTATGTAATATATGGGAACAACGTAATGAGCGCCCAATTGTTGGAGGTGTCTCTATTAGGAGTAGGAACGGTGCTCCGTCTCGAAAGGGATGCGTGGTCAATGGTCAAATGACTAAGGCAAGCAACAAATGAGTACGCCCCCCCCCCCCCCCCCCCCCCCCTATTGTTGCTGTACTTGCTAGATATTGACTAGAATGTTGACCCTTTTCTCTATAGTCAACATTAAAAAAACATGCAGAGCACCAACGGCGTGTTTGGTCGGGTACGTACCCGGGTAGAACCTAGCCTGCTGTAAAGAGCATTGAGTTAGGGTTAGGGTTAGGAATAGGGTTAGGATTTTGTTTTTACTCGACAACGGGTGGTAGTAGAATCGAACATTCTGTTCTTAGAAGGCTGCCGACCAAATATTTCCGAGAACAACTTATTCGGTACGTATTGGCAACCTTCGTCTGCAAAATCGAGCGCTCAAACACGGTCGTACACGCCCCTAGGAACTCAACTCTCTAATATGGAATGGGTTAGGGTTAGGGTGTGGGCCCGCCAACAACAAGCGCCTACCAGGTATGTATTACTTTACAAAAGAGTGGGCAAGGCTTATATTCTTAATGTCTTAATGTGACACCATCCTTGTTTCACCTTCGAGCATAGACTGTGATATCCCAGTAGGATGTAGGATGATGTAGTGCATCGCTCGCCACTAACCCTAAGTGTGTCTATCACATTGTCTTCGAGTCCCTCAAACTGTGAGCCTTATGTTCTTGTTATTTATAGTAGGTTCTTTCTTATTCGTGTGAGCATAGTGCACAACCCTAACCCGACGGGTATGTGGATCTGATATTGCCTTTTCAGTACTATCCTATATATGTCTTATCACAATGCACTATTAAATAGAACAAAAACTGTGAGGTCGACGTAATTTCCTCACAACTCAAGTTCTTAAACTTGTGTGAAACCGATCGCGTTACAGTACCTGGAATCGAGACACTATAATATCCACGGAGAATCGTGTAGCTTTACAGTAGTATAGCGCCGAATGCCTACCATACCCGAGTTTAGCCGGAATTACCCGTGTTTCTACGCGTGTTAACTCCATTGACCCTATCAGTCTATGATATTATAGTTTGCATGCACGAACACGTTTTGAAGAATACATTTTATTATCTTGAAAAAAGACTCGTGTATGTTCACTTTGTATTACGTACCAGGTATATTGTAAAAATGTGTTCTGGGTTTCAACCGCGTACCCGGGTATACACGAGTTTGCCGGGATTTTTATACGTACAAACCCTGGTTCGTCGGGCAGAACGCCGCAGAACCTACCAACGGACCAACGAGTATGTATTACCGATATTTTCTCCCCGCAGTATCTTCCCCGTCAAAAGGTTACCTAGTATAGTATCGAGATACGCTACGCGGGTGGAGTCGGGTAGTTCTTTTAATGGTATTTAACCCAACACGATACCCGAAAAAGTACCTACCCTCCACTACGTACACCCTTGCAGTCTTTCACCTCAAGTGTTCGTGGTTTTGTTGATGGCGAAGGAAATAGTACAAAACCAGTACGATCTCGATTTTCAGATCTCGAAGAACAGTCCACAAGCATTCGACAATCGGACTCAGGCCATCTCTTGAAGAATAATAGGGTTGTTCTTCCACCACACTTCGTTTTGAATCTCCCGAGTAATATACACTACTTAGCGTTATCTTGTCGGGGAAGAAAATACCCAATCACCGCGTTCTCAATCGCAATAAACCATCGATAGTCGGATTGAGTAATAATTCCCGACTTCGGTACCTGGAGAAGCGGGAAAAAACGGTTCATGGTCGGTAGTACGATCTCGATCTGTAGACTGTATACCTCTTGCCGTCAGCCTGGTAGCACCTCTAGTCTCACCGCTAGGTAGCGAATACCAAGTTGTACTCCTCAGATACACAAACATGTCGTATCTCAGCGACATCAACAAGGTCGACTGCTTGTCGCCCGTTAACGGACGGAATGCAGACTTCCCGGCAGAATTTCTGGTCGCATCCATGGTTGCATGCACGTTCCTGTCCCAACGGAACACTGCCGCTGTTGCTGGTGCTGGTGCTGGTGCTGGTGCCGTAAAACCATCCGAGCGGGCGGAAATGAGAGACTCAATATAGAATCAACACTCGCCCCTTCTGCTCACAGCAGATTGATAACTGTAGCGTGGTACGCGCCAGATAACTATCTCCACTCTTACAACTGACGGTATTGTGCACTTCCCAAACTACTGACGTAACGTAACTATTAATACCAACTATTGATTACTTAAAGCGGTTTGTGTCTCTAAAACAGGAGTGCGATATTAATACTATCAATACAGGGGTTTATCGTAACCAACTCCAGTGGTTCCACGCAATCTGTCCCGATATAACTTGGATGCAGTTCGACACTACAGCGGTTAAATTATACCAGGGATGTAAAGGAGGCGCCCGCTCGTAAACCTTCTAGTACTGCACTACAGTGTACTCAAACCTTAACCTGACTCAACGTTACTTGTGGTATGCCCCCGCAGAGGTAGTCACGTCCTATTGTGGTAAATAACTTTGATGGTAAGGGGTTAGGGTTAGGGTCTTTCTTCACGACAATGAAACAAAACTGGCCGAAGAAAAGGCGATGAGGGGCCGGTGCCATACTAATTATCATACAATAGCCGACCCCTTCCCAATGGTGGCAAAAAAACACGGTGAGAATATCGAGCCTCAACGTCAACTTGACGTTTCCCGCAACTGTAGTTAGGGTTAGGGCATTACCACCCACGGGTAGAAGCGAGGCGCACAGTTTCCACTTGACAGCATACCTAAACTGCCATCAATACTCCCCCCCCCCCTCCTCCTTTTCCTCCTCCTGCTCCTCCTGCTCCTCCTCCTCCTCGTGCTCATGCTCCTCCTCCTCCTCCTCCGGACCCTCCTACAGACCATCGCCATCGCAATGGCGGGCGCCAGCAACAGGCCCTGACCGGCGAAGCTCGTCGACCTTCGACAGACCTGGAGCATCATCGTGGCTCGTCTGCCCTCCCTTCGCGACGTCACCGACATCAACATCAGCAAGAGCAGCATCATCATCATCACCATCATCATCATCACCATCAGCGATATCAACACCGCCAACATTGAAATCCTCCTCAACGGCAACTGCCGCAACGACATCAGCAGCAGCAACAGTAGCAACAACAGCACCCACCGCGTCTACGACCACGATCACAGCCAGCCCAGCGTCTTTCGATACCTCGGGGGGTGGCGACGGCGGTGTTCAACCTGCAACGACCACTGCTACTGCTACTGCTACTACTACTACTACTACTACTACTAGTACCACTGCTGTTGCCTCCGAGTCTCCACCACCCGAACCTAAGCAGCAACGAGGCCTCAGAGAAACAGTGGACATCCTGGGGCAAAGGTTCGAGCGCTGGAAAGGCGTCACCAACACCACCACGGGGAAACTGTCAGACGCGGCGGCAGACAGCGAGAAGCCGCTGCTCCTGTACTTGCCGGGGATCGATGGACTGGGCACGTCGATCGAGCCACAGCTCCCAGATCTGTCGGAAACGTTCCGAGTGTTCCGACTCCTCGTCGGGGCTCAGGACCGATCGACATTCTCAACACTAGCTGCGGCCGTGACGGGGTTTGTGGACGTGGTGGCGGGAGCGGGGGAAGGGGACGGGGACGGGGAGAAGACCGTGGTCCTCGGGGAGAGCTTCGGTGGCATGCTGGGGCTACGGTTGGGACAGCTTAGGTGATTTAACTGGGTGTAGTTCATGCGTTTGGGCATTTGTCGTTTGTGTTCACCGTGTGCGCCGTTGGGGGTGTAGTCAATGTAATGCACGGCCGTAGTTGTATGACTATCGTAAAAAATGGGAAGGGAGGGCTGAAGGAGCGATGTTGGAGATGGGTGTGGTAGAGCTGAGAGTTGTCTGACGTTTAGTCTTCGTCGTTGTATATGATTGACGACTTTGGGTGGCTCGATGTGTCTGTTTTATATTGGGAAATACTGGACGTGTCGGTTACAAAGTTAGGGATTTCGTAGAGGAGGAGAGGGGGAAAGGCAGCGGGAGGTGCGTGGATTCGGTGGCATGCCGAGGGTATGCCTGGGGCATCTCATGCGAGTGACTTGAGTGTTTTGCATCTGGGCCAGGGGGACATGTCACTACCTTCGTAACCCGTACCAGGTGCTTGAAAACACATACCACTACGTACCAGTATATAGTATGTACTTGGTAATATATGATTCCAAAAGCCCTTGTTGGTGGGGTGTCTCCCGCAAACTATCCGTACTACGGGTCGTTCCTAACCCTTAGCAAAAATATACTCCACTCATGAACCAAAACAAAACAAATCATGATTCGTGATAATCATAGATTGGAGTCACGTCACGTTTAAAAAACAATAATCTCGCGTTGTTGCTATATATTTTCTAGTTTTTTTTTCTCTTTTTTATCAAAACTTTTTCCGTTCTCAAAGATCGCGATTGACGAGAGCGTATAGTTTTGTGATTCGTCACGTTTCGTGGCTTTTTTACGGATACTGGCTTTCTGTTGTTTTTTCGAAATACCCCTATGTAACAATTAACTGATAACCTCTCACACACTGCCCTAACTTATGTTATTCTGTGTCAATACCGCGCTGAAGGCCAGAGAAGGTGCAAGCGGTGTTTGCCGTTAACCCTGCTACGAGCTTCGGCCGAACGCCGTGGAGGTCACTCGGGCCCATCCTGTCCCTGGCGCCGAAAAGCCCTTACAAGGCGGCATCCATCGCCGTGTTCGCTGCCACCATTCCGGATCGATCGCAGGTACGTTACTGATGCTGCTCGTATAGCGCGGTGTGGTGTGGCGTGATGCACTTGAGTACGATGCAGTGTGGTGGAATGTAGCTACTGCAACCTCGACGCATTCAGAACTGAGTAGTGCACTACAGCTCATACTGGAAAGTAGCGCAATATTTACGCCTAATGTATAGACCAAGTTCGCCGCAAATAAACTCGAATTATTCAGAACGGCTGAGCGCCGTATGGCCTCTGTACGTAGCGCGTAGTGATGAACCGTTTTTGAAGTGAGTTACTTTTTTCCCTGGCCAGAGATCTGAGACAGGAGATCTGCGCCGTTCGATCGAAAATCTCCTGCGATACTTGAATATGTCTCGAAATATACGATACATTTTTATATTAATATCCTATCGTAATGTTCATTATATTTAGGGACAGAGTGGTAGTGTGTTTCGTTTTCTACCTGGTATAGCCTTCGTATGTCTTCCACCAGCACGCATAGTCGGCGACAGCAAGGCATGGCTTAGTTCAAAGGCCACCAGCACGGGTTCCTAGCTGGAGTAAGGCATGCCTTACCACTACACACGCAGCAGTGCGGTGTAGTTCCGCGCAAGTGCATTTCACAGGTGGCAGGTCGGGGATGCGATTCGAGGCACCACCACCCTAACCCTAACCCTAACCCTAACCCTCCGCAGTACCTGGAGGTCTTCAGACATCGCACAGCATACAAAAACAGCATTAGGCAGTAGACTTCAGACATCAAACCGTAGACATAGCACAGCATAGAGTAGACAGTATTGACAGTAGACAGTAGACAGCATACAGTAGACAGTAGAGTGTACCCCATGTTCGAGAAATTGTTTGACGAGCGCTGTGCAGGAGACGAAGAATAACAACAGAAGTCTTGAACAATGGTTGATGGATTGCTTAACCCTTGGGGTTAGGGTCAGGGGTTTCTCTTTTTCGTCTCGTAGATGGCAGTCTCTGTCAACCATTTTTTCGATAAAGTGGAAATTTACCTTCCAGATTCGTCTCATACACTGTGTCTGTCATCCACGATATCTAATATTGGTATACCACAATCAATAGTGTTGGATGCTCTATCGAAAGTTTCGGTAGATGGAAATATCAAACTTTCGATACATCGTGCTGATCGTGTTTTTCCCTCCATTCCCTGGCGCCCCCGTGGTTTTTATGATGACACTTCTGAACGCACCAAGCTAAAGCTTCGACGTATCAAATACGGAAATCGTATACCTCGTAGTTTTTTGTTTTGTTTTTCGGTTCTTATCGCACTCGATTCCGATATCGAGGTCCAACACTATAAGATATCCTCTGGGCTCGTCTCGTACACATTGTCTGCCATCCGTTTCATCGTATGCCTGGTATGTCTTAAGCTGCCCTCCTTTTAATACCTTATTTCGCGTGTCTCCAGGCGATAAGCGTCATGGATGTAATGTTCGATCGTGAAAATGGCATGAGCTTGACAGAGCGGCCAAAGGCGCTAGCGGGGAAGCTGGGCGAGCTCTGGGAGATGATCTCTGAAGTTTCCGAGAACCTTCCCCCGGCCACCCTGCGATGGAGGATCCAGAATTGGATATCAGTGGGGCAGGGTAGGGTGGAGAGAGGGCTTGGAGACATGAAGGTGAGTTTCGAGGTTCGCTGTGGAGCTGTCTGCTTGCGATTAGAGTTAAAGATGCGGGTCGGCAGGACTTGAGTTTCCAACTAGTTTCAGTCGGACTAAAAGTTTGTCGGTCCACAGAGGTGTAACTTATCCGGCTTATCGGGTTTCCATACTTGTTGGAAGGATTTGGAATGCGCGATATACTTTTCTTTTTCTGGGCGGACCCCCTCGGCTGGAGGGGGAGGACTGATCTGGCCGGCTTCATTCCCCTGACTTGAAGTTGGAAAGTCGACTGGCCAACACTTGCCTTTGCCAGCCGACTAGCTGCCTAAACAAAACTAGTCGGCTATCGGCATCTACCGGTTAGATATTGGTTGCTAGATCCTGTCGAGTCACAGCTCTTGTTTATATACGAAGAAATCAGGTCTATGATATGATCGGCATGACATGCAACGCAACCCCTCGCGGTTATTTGCCCTCGATGTAGTATTGCCCTTCACTTCCTATTGTTGTTTACGTGAAGTACACCCACGGACGTGCTATTAATAGACAGGTACATCTGGTGGGCTGGGGCTACCGGTAGGAGTAGTTCTGCGGTACTGTACTACACTGTGCTGTAGCGTGAGCATGAAGCTAAGTTCCTCTGTCGAGCCGCTTGTTGTCCCACTGTACATCGTAGTACACACACATAAGAGTATGCACAAGAGTATGCACAAGAGTATGCACAAGTCAAGCCAACATTTCGTTCGGTGTGCTCCACGAGGTGACCCTTCACTACCATGTGCTCGCACAATACTCGCACAATACTCGCACCATACTCGCACAATACTCGCACAATACTCGCACAATACTCGCACAATACATCTTATCCTTGTGCTCCCAACTTCTTTTATTTCAAAATAACGCTTTCGTAGGAATAATATGCAAACATTTTACACTAAATTAAATGTCGTAATGACAAGTATAACACGGTGTTGATGAACTGTAATAATACGCATCGGCGAAGTCCATCTAGGTTCACGCTACAGTACGGTGGTGGCTTAGGGTTAGTGAGCCTGCGTGTCGGTACGGGTGGAAAAACGCACTGCGATATATTCTAGTCTACTAGTTTCTCCTGCGTACGTAGATGTGAGCAATAAGTATCCTGTAAGATCCAAGCAAGAGCTTCGTCTCCCTCGAGGTAGCACTATTGTGTCAAGGTCGGCTGCTTCGATACTTGTTTCCGGAGAAGAAATGGGGCCAGGCCGGCTGCTATATGTTTTTTTTTCATGAACAGGAACGATTTGTGACCCCCCCTCCTCTCCCTCCTTTTTGCTCCTCTTTCTCCCCCCTCCCTCTCTTCCCTCTCCCCCTTTCCCTCTCACCCCCCCCCCCACCTCCGGACCCCCCCCCCCCCCCCCCTTCAACTTGCCTCATGGCATACAAATCTGGGCAAAGGAAAACCCACAGTATCTATCGTCCGGGGTCGTTTAAACGGCGGACTACGGTGTGATTGTGATTGCTGCTACAGAGCCACCGCTTTGCTTCCACCCCCGCCATTTTCCCATCGCCCCCCTCCATACAGCCCCCTCAAATTCTCCCACAACTCCCTACTCTAAGGTACCAGTGCGATATCCCCTCCCCCCCCATCCCCCCCGCCCTCGATTACCTCATGCCTTCCAAATTCAAGTTGCCGGTGCCATCTCCTTCTTTCGACCCCTCCCCCTCCCCCCCTCCATATTTCACGCCTTTGTAATGTTCCAATGTTAGGTGCCAGTGACGGTGATAGCGGGGTCCGCCGACAGGCTCCTCCCCTCGCTCGAGGAAGCGGCTCGTCTGGAGAAAATCATTCCGGGCTGCCGGCGGATAGTGCTGGAGGGGCACGGGCACGCCCCCCTATTCGACGGGCGCGTGGACATCTGTGAGATCATCCAGTCAGACCCCGCCCTCGAAGGAGTCTCCTTTCCGACTAAGCCGACGGCGGTAGATGTGGTGAGCCAGAGTTTTATCATCATCGAGGTAGCGTCGTTCACACAAACCCCATGGTGTTGGAGGCACGCATGTTAGAGGAGGGGGAGGGAGAGAGAGGTATGGTGTTGGAGAGACGGTATAGACATATAGATGAGAGACAGAGAGACAAGGCGGGGGGGGCAGATGGTGTGAGTTCAAGCGTTGCTGCCACCACCATACTCTAATTGTCCTGCTGTACCACTGCTGTACCAGTCGTTGTCACTCTGGCAGGCCACAAAATGCACACTTGATAATCATACCATGCGCACTGGAAGCGAAGAGTACATTTCCGGTCAGAGTGGAACATTACTGGCCCCTCTGCATAGCACCGGTTGAGTAGGGCCGGCTGCCCGCTATAGTGCCTGTGCAATCGCTTGTGATAGATGGGATTAACCAGTGTGCTACTAATAGTGCCGGTTGCCGCTCCAGTGGCAGTATTCTTGACTGGCACATACCGACACTGTACATGGACCAAGCAATGAAGTAGAATACCCCCCACATCGGACAATCAGACAGGTCAGATCCCCAAACCTTTTTCATGGTCTAGGTCATTCGGGACACATATTTCCTTGATTCGTATTTCAGAATCTGCAAAATATTCTCGATAATATTTTCCGGGTGGAATATATACGATGCGGCGTCTTACAGGGGGACTGAGTTATGACATTTGTTCGGACGCCCTTCGGTTGTAGAGCTTCATACTTCAAGTCTATACCTTACACTATGACATACTTTGATTACTCTTTTATGCTTAGCCCGACGAGCGCTTCCATGGCCTACGTCGGTATGTATGTTTTTCGTTCTATCATTCGTTTTTTTTTTTTTTTTCTATGCCTTGCGCTTCACTCGTCATCTTTGCTCCTGCGCCCTCAAACTCGAAACTCATATCTGAGAACACGTAGAAGGCTCTCTTCCCCCCTCCCCATTTCGGTACATGTCACCTTGCATTGTTCTCGTGAGAGAAGGTTGCGGCCCTCTCTTCCCTAACCCTAACTCGCGTCGAATGGGGTGTGTAACCCAAACCCAAACAGTATATGGAGCCAAAAATCGTGTTCCAACCGTAGTATTATTGTTGTATTGTTTGTATAGCCTAGTTCCTCAGTCGGAGAGCCTATTATTAGTCAGGAACTTTTACTGCCCAGCAGATACTGAAACATCATGTGAAACCGTTTAACAACATTCCAACGGCAATATTGGGTGGTAACTTCTCCGTTGGGTGAAACAGAGAAATTGCATGAATCCCAACGGTTACAGTACATAGTAGCTCCTCATTTCTGGAGCCTCCGTCACTCACAACTCGCCAATATGTCTGCCCGAAAGGGCTACCTACCTATCAAAGTTGAGTAGACTGATAGTAGACCGATAGCAGACGGAGCTACGCATCCGCTAGGATAGGGCATGGGTTATACCAGGTAGCGGTTTTTGGCCTTGGCCAGAACGTTTCTGCCTGCCGGTACTCCATAAGGCCACGGAGGATACCTACGAGTACCCAATATCGTTGCAACATCGTGAATATATGTATGTTCAGTCTCTCGCTGTGTATCTACCTGAGGCTGTAGGCCATCTTGGGGTCGCGTTTTATGCTTTCTCCAAGTCAATTTTAGGGAGATATGCGGCTTAGGGTTAGTACTCTATTAGTAGTCAGGAGCCCCATAAAACTGTACGTGCTTTAGTCTCCACCCCTATCTTGGGGTTAGTGCGGATGGGGCAGTGGGTGATAGCGGGCTGACTTGAGGCAAGTAAGTCCCAGCGGTATTTCCACCGACACTCGTTGCGGAACCCCGTCAGGCAACAAAGCTTCAAGCTCAAACATGTCATAATCTGCTGTATACATGGTATAGACTAATTCTACACATGCCGCCGTGAGAGGTTGTTCAGGGTCTATCTGTATGGTGCAGCTTCAACTCATGAAACACGTGCTAGATCATGCAGCATACAGTATACGTCTATCTCCACCCAAGACGGGTTAGATCGTACAAGCTTGGGAATACGTCTGCTTTAAAGTAGCTAGATGGTGGAGTGGGAATCAATTTTCTGTCCGCGGCGCGCGACGCTTACAAAGGCCTAAAAGCACCACCTTTACCGTGCTGTAGAAGAATGACTTGTCGCGCCTGTACCGCGCTGTAGACACATGGCTCGTTATGTTTCCCTCGCTCCCTTTTTTTCTCGCTTTCTATACTTATCTCTCTCTCTCTCTCTCTCTCTCTCGCTTTCTTTTCATGTCTCCAAGGGAGACACGCCCCCACCCCCCTCCGGGATGTACACGAAGGACTGGGTCAACGACTTCGTCGAGCCTGACCAGAGCACGATGAAGGAGGGCAAGAAATCTATCGATTTCCTCCTGAAGAGGTGCAGTGTACAATATCACACACCATCGGGCATAGGACATATCATATCCCTACAGGTAGATCATGATGTACATCGTTCGGAGCAGAGAGGCGCAGCCTATCACATTTGCATCGGACACGCAGATCCTTAGTTCGCGATCTGGATCCTTAGGGGCGGGGAGGGTTGGGTAGCTGCCTTAGTATGGCGTGGTATGGTGTGTATGATATGATAGGGTAGGGTATGGCATGTTATGGCATGGTACGGTATGGTATGGTATGGTATGGTATGGTATGGTATGGTATGGTATGGTATGGTATGGTATGGTATGGTATGGTATGGTATGTTATGGTGTGGTATGGTATGGTATGGTGTGGTGTGGTGTGGTGTGGTGTGGTGTGGTGCAGTGTTGTTCTGTTTTAGTGTAGTGTAATGTGGTGTAGTGTATCATTGTGTTTTGTAATGTAGTGCAGTTGGAGTAGTGTAGTGAGGTGTAGTGTAGTGTAGTGTAGTGTAATGTAGTATAGTGTAGAGTAGTGTAGTGTAGCTTAGTGCAGTGTAAGTACGGTACCGTACCGTGTAATTTAGTGTACGGCACTGCAGTGTTGGTGCAGTGTGGGCACGGAAGCCCCGTCCTGTCAGTTGCGACTGGCGTTCTAATTGTCTCTAACGTTGCACTTTTTTATTTCGATTGGCTTAGCCAATGAGATAGATCTTCACTCACATGCACAGTAATCGGTGGAAAGCCATAGACTGCATTCAGCAGGTCCTCTTCCTGGCATGGTTCCACACTGTTAATGTATTTATCCAAGTACTACGCGTGCCATAGTTTCGGCCTCGATCGACCCCCTTCCGCCTTCCCCCGTGCTATATATATAAACATATATATATATTTCTCATCCCATTCATTATCTTCGCACATCTTCTTCTCTCTCTCCTTCCAACTCGTAACTCAGATCCGGGGTCACATAGCAGGCTCTTCTCCCCCCTTCCCGCTACGGTACGTGCCTTCATTTTTATCGCGAGAAGATTTCAGCCTTTTCTTCCCTCGTCGACTCGCATCGAATTGTGCCTAACCACGCTGCAAGGCGCTTTCAACAATTGAATCCTTTTATTTTTATTTTTGCAAATAAAGTCAAAGTCCGACCCACCTGGGGCTCGAACCCAGGACTCAAACAAGTAGAATTCGAGGTTAGCCACTTGAACCACCGGAGCGACCGGCATATATATGCAACACAACCCTATATTTTGTTCAGGAAAAGTCCAGTATCAACCAATAAAACCTTTGAGACACGTCACCTTTGAGACACGTCTTTCAACGCTTTTGGTCGATATAACGCGTCAACCCTACTACGGTGATTCAACCCCCCTCCCCGCCCCCCCCTCTTTGATTGCGCAGCGTAAGTCCGGTGTTTTTCTCTACGAGGGGTGATGGCACGAGCGTCTCGGGGCTGTCGGCAGTACCGGATACGGATCAAGCCAGGCCTATCGTATTCATTGGAAACCACCAGCTCTTTGGTCTCGATCTTGGGGTAATAGTAGAAAGGTAAGAGCATAGAGGAAACACGCCTGTGACGCCTGACTTTTTGGTAGTGGTGCATCAAAAGGGATAAATTTCCTTGAATATTCTGGGCTTGCCACGCAGCCCCCCTGTGTGACATCGTGCCGTCCCCGACCATCGATGGGTTGAAATAAACGTCCCACCTGGCGCTCGTATTGGTACCGGTGCATCAGAACGGGAGAACACTCCTACACCCTCATAGAAATTTCCCCACTGTTGCCACACGACGCCCGCTGTATAACAGCCTGTCTCCGAGCATAAAATGGTGTATGCATCGAGGTTGAAGTAAGGCGGCAGAGGCAGGGGTGCGGAAGCTATGCGTTGCACAGGGTGGTGCAGGTCTTATTAGGGCACGGAATATTTGCGTGGTAACGTTGCAATGTTACCCCGATGGACGCGTGTTAGTATAGGGGTTTGGGTAGCTCCTACTGTCACACCTACTCTAACGCCTACTGTTCACACCTACTCTTAAGGTCTCTGACCCTTCTCTTTTGTGGAGCTGGCCCGTACCAGGATAGAGGTACTGTACCCTTTTTCGGGTCAAGCATTGGAGACTGACCGGACACCTTAAGGGCACTCACAACACCCAATACAGTCGAAATGCTCTTGATGTCTGACAGTATTATTCGCTGCGTACCTAGATTGGACATTAGATTGCTCATCTTGTTTTATGCTGTTGCCAGTTGGTGGCCGAGATAGAGAGCTCATGTACTAGAATCAAGCGGAAACCCTCATCAGACGCATTACCATAGTAGTTAGCATAGTAGGAGTAAGAGTTACCTCTGCTGTAGCAGGCTAAAGCTCAACCCCTTCTTACCCAAACACTGTTTTTTGAGAAATGTTCCAATTCCATGGCCTAACCCTAACCCTAATTCCATGGCCTAACCCTAACCCAATGTACGTGCACAACGAATAGTCTTAGGGTTAGGGTTAAATCATGCCTTGTTGGCGCATCTTATTTGTGCCTCATTGGGCAGTTCCTCAGTTCAAGAGCTCCGTCAGTCACACATATATCGATCACAACACGCTACTGTCACAAGATCTATCGCAGCACGCTTCATTGGCCAGAACACACCTCACGGCGCTTGCGCTTGATGCAACCAATGTCTTCCTGGTCAGTGAAAGCCCAACATGCCCCGTCCCGACATTGTAGCGACGCGAGGGTCCATCGTAATACGACAACGGCCATACATGGAATCGAGTACTTTTCTGCTATCGAGTACACCCCCCCCCCCCCCTCCCCCGATACAGGCCTCGTAAGGTCGACAACCGCACACGTCAAAGGCACGTTATGAACCTAAGCACCACCATCATAACGTCAGCTTGAGGTTTCAATAAGCAATCGTCAATGGACGAAAAGCGGTTATTCGTTTCAGAATATGTTCGGTGAAAGACGGGGGCACACACGTTTTAGGTATTTCTCGGCAGGGGAGCATCTCGATAACGATACAGAGGTAACGGATGACGGTCGACGTGAGTGGCATGGTCCCATCCTGCCCTGCACTGCCTCTGGTGTGTAGCTGGTATATGCTGTGCGTGTTCGTGCGCATGCGCCTAACATCTATAGCCTAATTGGCACGCGCTCGTGGTTCTTGACAGGGCTCTTTCTTATCAGGCATTGACTCAGAAAAAAACATTCAACCATGCTGTTTCATTTTGTTTGCGCACGTGGCTGTTGTTGTCGATGCCAACGGTGCACATTTATTTTCTGAGTTTCGTCGCTTAAGGAGCTGCATATTCGGCACCCGAAAACCGGACTTTGTTAAGAAATAACGAGAACACAACCCTATGATGATCGATCCCATGGTCTTAGTATACAAGGAATACTACGAGTACACTATGGTCAAAGCACAAATGGTACCGTCGAAAAAGAAGATTATCTAACATTTTGTTTCGCTTTTTGCGCACGCGGCTCCGGTCTATCGACGGCTGGTTTTCTATGTTCCTATCAGGCTTGTCTCGGAAAAGGGAATTCTCGCCAGAGGCCTCGCCCATCCTGTCGTGTTTCGTAGTCTAGTTGCGGCGCGGTCACGTGACGAGGGGAGGGGCGTGGATGGGACCGAGAAGCAGAATCGACAATCTAGCAGAGAAACGCCTCCCACAGTCAGCAAAAGCGGGGACGGGGATGAAGAAAAGGGGGGGGAGGGCGCGAAGGGGGGAAAAGGCTCTGGCGACGACATGCTGGAGTTCTTCACTAAGGTGAGCAAGCAAGGATGCAGAGGTGGAGCATCAACAGTCAAGTCATAGGCCTCTGCCACAAGAGCCGTACTCAGTTATTATGTAAGCGAGTTGAGAATCTGCACTGCCGTCTTGATAATAGGGTCCTCTCTTTTTCCTTACGGTGAAGCGACCAGTGCTGCGAAAGGGGTATGAGCACCGTCCGGCCGAAACATTTCGGCTTTACGGGGTTCCTGAAATATAACCTCAACCCTTATGTAACACACCTTACATCTTTGCAGTACCATTTCCGTTTCACACTTGCATTGTTTCTATTGTATGGGTAGGCCACGAGCTTGCCCGTCGGATTGCACTTTCACTTTTCATCGGTTGGCCTTACGATAGCTAACCCTAACCCGTACGATACCTACCCGCCTTTACTTAGCCCTAACCCTAACCCTAAGATGGAGCTCCTCAACCATTGCGACTGACAACACTGACAACACTGACAACACTACCCGCTATCCCTAAGTTTACAATACCCCAACCATTTTTCGATGTAACCCTCGACCATTGATGATTTTGCTCATCGGGTCAAGCGTACATTTTTTCTTAAAATTCGCATTTTGGCGTTCTCACCATGGCACCTCACCCTCACCCTAACCCTAACCCTAACCCTAACCCTAACCCTAACCCTAACCCTAACCCTAACCCTAACCCTAACCCTAGGGAGGCGCACCAGGAAAAATGCACTTGTACCTCTACCATAGCATGCGTTTTTTCTCTGTCGTAGCTTTCAGGTGAGTTCTGGAGTTTCATATGTAAGACTTATGATTGCCATGATTATGGTATTACGAGCCTAGATAGTTAGTGTTAGTGTCTCAGCCTCCTCAGTTGAGGAGGGTCTCCAACCTGCTAACCCTAAGGAATAAGCTAAGCCCGATACACAAATACGAAGCCTCGGACGAATGGTGTTGAATATTTCTCTTTCGGATTGAGGGATATGAGGTACTGGTTTAAGAGTTGTAATGGTTGCGTTCGGTAGCAATGATCGAGGAGCTGCGTCAGGGATGAATGCTAGGGGTGCATCTACGTGTTTTCTGGAGTTCCTGTCTTCGAGGGCTCTATACTCTCAGTACGTCACCTACAAGTTGACTTGAACAGCATAAATGTGCAGCCCGATGGCCTAGGTACACAACGCATAACATCTGAAAGGCAATCTGTGTTCCAACGATAAGGCATGCGTTATTCGGAAGTAGTACCTCATTCTCCTCTAGGAGCCCCGGAGATCGGACATGTTTTCGCCACATAATACAATCCAATGGGCAGTACGCGTCGTTGGGCTGAAAACGGGTCAGCATGAAGTGCCACCCTTATCCAAGTGACCGTATATTTCATACGTATATTCAGTAGTCCAAGTGACCGTATATTTCATACGTATATTCAGTAGCACACGTTGAGCCGGAGACCCGTTCAATCTGCCCGAAACTTTAACAGCAAACGCATTTTTTCTTGGAACACATAACTACTATTTTTTTCACCGCCTTCTACCCGAGCACACACCTGACGACAGTTACTGTGGTCCAGCTACAAATATGCACCAGCTATTAATAGAGTTCCGAGTAAAACACTTGTGGTCCGAATTTTTCTGTGATCATGTTGGCCATCCGACGAAATGCAGCAAAGGCTGTTCACCCTACCTCTCGACGTCTTCGAAGATTGAGGTGCCACTTTTTGGTCAAACTATTTCTGATCGATGGGGTCTTCCTAGTCAACCCGGGAACTATTGTACATGTGTATCATCGATCGTTTTTTCAGTCGGTTTCGCTTCAAACCCAGGCCATTGGGTTCCCCATCGAGACAATCTCGGTGCACACCTACCGAAGCAAACATCAGCATGCGTCACTCGTACACGGCTACACAGCTGCATAATCAAGAGCAACACATAGGTAAACAAATCAAGCAAACGCATGGGAGCGCTAAAAGGCAACGTGCTGGTAGCTCCTTGACTTATTGGGTTATTGCTACGAACTACAGTATGTGCATAGTGTTATTCCTTAGATGTGTTTCGTTTAACTTCCGATAATGTGAGGTGCACGCTTCGGTTCAATGCCCCTTGAAACTTTCACTCCGCGCATTGTTTCGGACACAAGCTGACGTGACGTACTGAAGTTATGGTGGGTAGGAAGAGCAATACTGACATTGATTGGACTGACCGCCCGGGCGAGGGGAAGGGGAACAAGTTGGACTCGGGAGCAAGGAAACAGTATCAATACCAACGGCGTCAACGCCGTGATATTTTTCAAGACTCCAAAGATAACTCGACTACGGAATTCAAATACTATTAATAAATACCACCAAGGTTTAGGAGAAGACCATCAATCATCCACACGACGGCTAAAACAAAAAATGAAACCGAACGAAACGAACCGAGTCGAAACGAAACGAAAGGTAAATTAACGTAACAGGCCGGACCGGACCGGACCGGACCGAAACGACGCGAAACGAAACGGAGCGAATCTAAACGAAACGAAACGAAACGAAACGAAGTGGTGGATAAGGCCGTATCTCTCGCTGTTCACGTCGCTATGTCGCTATACATGGGCCCCACGAAGTTTACTCCTTTTGAGACACATGCGTGTTCTTCTTGCTGATATCGACTCAACCAACCGTCTAGAAGCACCACCTTACCAACCGGCTAGAAGCACCACCTTACCAACCGGCTAGAAGCACCACCTTACCAACCGGCTAGAAGCACCACCTTACCAACCGGCTAGATACGAAGAGCGTACTGCAGTTCCGATATGCGCATGATACGGTCGTGTTGCCTTTAACGGAGACGCATGCTACGGTAGGGGGTAGGTTGCAGCCTAGCTTATCTGAGGCTCCTTGCTTCAGTATCAATATGGGAGGTTTACGGGTAAACCCACCTGAAAAAGGACTTTAGTCCAACTTGTACCCAACGTCCTGTAGGTATCTAACTATAAACGTACTGTAAAAACACTGGGTGGGTTTTAAAACTGCGAACAGTACAGGGGAGTTTCTCAGTCCAGGAGCGCCGTCTCAGACAGAAACAAGCTATGGCCAACATGTGCTACTCCTATCGTAGCGGGCATCTCGTCTAGAGAATGGGCGTCACGCTTCCAACGCACCCTCTACCCAAACAGATAGGGTTACCGCTGATGGCCGAGGCTTCTGTCCTTCTGTTTTAGGTGCGACGCTTTCCCCCCCGCGAAGTCACAAATGTGTTTAAAGTTTTAATCCTGTCGCTGCTTGCGGCGACCACCCGTCTCATCCCCTGAACTATCCCCATGGAATACGCGCTGCCACGTTCGGGTCATGGTAGGCTTTGGGTGTTGCTTGTGATGACCACCCTACTCTTCCCCTCGCCTCGCCTCCCGCGCGTTTGCGCAGTTCGGGGCTGTGCCGGTGTCCCCCCGGAATATGTACCGCCTGCTAAAGAGAGGGGACAACGTCTTGCTCTTCCCTGGGGGAGTGAGCGAGGCCCTCCACAAAAAGTGAGCGCCACTAATTTTCCCCAGGTGTATATCAGTAGGTAGTGTGAATGCCGGATCCTCTGCCCGGGGGGAGAAGACGCGATGATTGTAACCACATGTTGTCCGGGAGATCGGTGAGTTTAAAACCTCCGAAGAGGGGTAGACCCCTGGCGGACCATCTGTTCCTATGTCACGATCTAGATCCTTCATGGTGAATATATTCCTGCTGTGAATGACCTAGCTCATGTTGCCGGGTAGCAGCAGTAAATCATCACGATCTAGCACAGGGTTCCTGGAATGGACCAGTGCTTTTTAAATCCTGAAATACCTCCCACAACGGCAGGCGAGGAACTTGACGATCTATTTGTAGATAGATAGATCGTGATCTGCCCGAAGTGTGTGAGATCCTTACCGTTACGAACGCATCAGGTCCACGCCAGGCAGGTCGTTCTGTGTACCGCCCCCGCCCCCCCTTGTAAATCAAGATGGTGTAGTGGTGATGGTGATGGTGATGGTGTGGTGGTGCATGGTGCGGTGGAGATGGTGTAGTGGTGATGGTGATGGTGATGGTGTGGTGGTGCATGGTGCGGTGGAGGCGACACCTGCATCTTGTGAGGTCATGGTAATCACTTGAGGCGTTCACCCCAACCCCAACCCTAACCCTAACCCGAACTAGCGTTGACAAAAAGCGGCCGCGTAACTCGATAAACAACCCTATACATATCTGGCCCAACACTCTACTAATGTACTAAAATGTGATAGTAGTCAACTCTACTGATACCTATATAGATGAAGTCCCGCGCCAGCCAGAAATATTTTGCGAAGCAATGCCAGGCCTATCGTAGCTCGCGTGTGCCACATGACCTTATAGGGTTAGGGCATATAGCACCACAAGCTCTGAAGGTCCTCGCCACGATAGAGGAGCTACATATTGCCTCACCCGACAACTGGCCAATGGTAATCAATACCATGGCCTAGACACGTCAACACGTACATAATTCTCAGTCATATTATAGGCAACAATAGAAAGGGGCGTGCCATGGGAGGGGTTGTATTTTCGGACATAAGAACAAGCTGCTCTGTCTCGAAAAATAAAGTTCGTGTGTACATTGCTATTATGTATAACCGTTTGATATATTTCGATATCCATATCCATATAGATATAGATATGGATATTTCTCTTTCGGGGCCCCTCACCCATTGTAAATGAGGGTTAGGATCTACCATTATTCTGTACGTTAATTTGGTGTGTAGATTGCGTACTATTAATAGTGTTGTAGATATCTGCGAGGGCAGTGTGAGCATCTGCACATTTGCGCACGTATCGGACTTACAGCAGTAGTTTGTAAAAGTCAGTTGTCGACTCACTAGTAATAGAACAGAGGGTCTTCGAGCGAGGCTTAACAAATTATGCTACTACCACTAGTATTGTAGGTGTGCAACCTCCATCGTAAGACGCATGTTAAAATAGACGCTCAGTAATAATTAGGGCTACAGAGGGCTTGCGACAGAGGTTGAAAAAAAGAAGTGAATTTCCTTTCCTTCCCTTCCTAACCCTTCCTAACCCTTCCTAACCCTTCCTAACCCTGATTTCGGTGTGTTTACGAGTGAGGTAAACCAAATCCTGCAGGCGACGCCTCCGAAAATAAGAAGGGAAGGGGGGAGGTGAGGCAAACGCGCCAAACAAAAACAAAACGAAAAACAAAAAAAGCACCTTGGGAGTAGCAACGGCAGCCCAGCAACTTTTCGGCGGCAGAGTTGACAGCGGTGCCACCACTGCCATCCCACGACTGCAAGCAGCAGCATAGCAAGCGGCAGCTAGCAAGCGCTAGCCGCAGCTTGAGCAACAAAAATAAACAGCGTCGGCACCAGCGCCAGCAAGCACCAGCACCAGCACCAGCCAGCTTCCCTTTTTGGATTGCCTGCTGCTGCTGCTGCTGCTGCTGCTGCGCTCAGCCTACGCACGCCACAGCGCCGGCGGGCTCCGCTCCGCCGCCACTGTCGCGGCTACTGCTGCCGCCGCCGCTGCTGCTGCTGCTGCTGCTGCAGTGTGGTGGAATCGAAATGATACACGAGCTATCGCGCTCTGTGCGAGCGCGAGTGCGAGCACGAGTGTGATTGCGAGTCCTATTTTAGAACGAAGCATCCTCCACGTCGTCACCAAGTAGGCGAAAGCGTGTACCCTACGAAGCAGCGGCGGCGGCCCGCTGGCACAATCCAACGCCGCTCGTGCGCGCTATACTCAAGCGTCACCTCTCGAGCCTCTGTGCTCCCAGCGGTTGTCGTGATGCGTACAGCAAGCAGCATGGTGGCATTTAAGATGCTCGGTGTTTTGATCCTTCGAGATTTGCGATGATGCGTTCTGCGTCGGGATAATGCTCGGTGCGTGTAGGCCAATAAGACAGAGAGCCAAAAGTTACCGCAACTTTTGATGAAATGCTGACTTCGCTGAAGTACGTTTTCGCGCTTTTTTCTGAAATTTCTCTAAAAGTAACCTCGGGAGATGTTTTGGAGAAGTAAATGTAGATAAAAAACGAAATCGCGAAACTCCATTAGTTGGATGGCGAAGATCTAACCCTAAACGAACTAAATGCCATAGTTGCATTAATATAAAATGCATGTTGTCAAACACAGAGATGCAGAGCTCCGCATATTACCGGATAAAAACGCAACCGGGCTTGATATCTAGCCGAATAATTTGATAGGCAAGAGTGAATTATGCCAACCAACCCACATACCTACTTACGAGCGACGATGAGTACCTATTGAACCCTCTTGCGACCGTTTCAAACACGTGTGATACGATACCACATTATCGTACTTGAAGTATAACACTTGTGACAAGATATTCCCCCCCCCCCTAGGATGGGCCTCCTGGCTAAACTTCTCTATAAACCAAGGGAGGAACACACAACCAAAAATAGTGGCTTCGAAAACACCTCGTTAGTACACGTTTATAGGCGCACCTCTTGGCGTTAGCACTAGCCCGATTATCGAGGGGAAATCAGCTTGGAAAATCTTCCCAGTGGGCGTGCGATGCCTTCACCGTTACAGGTTTGCTGTAATACTAAGGTCAGGTTATTTTATCCAGGAATATATTTTTCCCTGGAGCCGTCGTGTACTGAGGTCTACTGAAGTTAGTGCAAAACGCACCTTTTTCTAAATACTACACACTTGCCTAGCCTAGATTACTCTGTATTTCTATCTTACGATTGAGATCGAACGCTGTTAGTCCAACAACCCATTTGCTATAAACACCCTAACGCTGATATTAACACCCTTCTACGGCTATGAATGCCCTGTTGCTATTTATGAGCTACGGATACGATCAAAACCCCACGGCCATTGACACCCTACTGCTATTTATAGTCTACTGCTATGAATACCCTGCTGCTCTCAAAACCCGACTATGATGGGTACCCTACTAATAGCGCGATTGCCCCCGTACTGCGATTACTACAGGGGCGAGGAGTACAAGGTGCTGTGGCCGGAGAAGGCGGAGTTTGTTCGCCTGGCCGCTGCCTCCGGCGCCATTATCGTCCCCTTTTCTGCCGTCGGCATCGCAGACAGGTGTGATGCCACCTCATACCTCATATAACATCGGACATATCACTGCCTACATAACCTTCAGTGGATCATCTACAGACATATCGTCTACAGTAGAACATGTAGGTAGTCTAGATAGTGTAGATTAGGACCTGACGTTGTGAGGTGAAATAGTAGGGGCCCTCCGGAGCATCCTTTGAGATCGGTCTGGGATTGATGCGAACGCCCTCGCAGGTGTTGTGTAGTCCTCACGCTTAAACAGAAGTACTCTCGCTGCTCGCATGGTGTATTCGTACCTACAGTATCCACCACATAACACGCAAGAGAACACACCCAGCCTCTCGGGCGACTTTCACGGCTGTTTTCCTCGACATCGGGGACCGTGTAAAGGCCGACCGACGAGTCTATGGAACTATCTGAACAAGATGCTTCCAAAAGCTCAATGTTTGGTTGTGTGCCCCCCATATGTAGGAGAATACCATCTCCGAGATTGGGCCAAAGGATGTGTACGGTAGTACTATAAACGCTTTCATCCCATATGAATATGATATTATTCCGGCTGTGCGTCCCGCCCCCTACCCGCCCGCAGTGCCCCCACCCCCGCTAGCACCCTCGTACTGACAGAAGCAGGGGGGAGGTTTCACATGTCGGAAAGGTCACGACCTACAGTAGACCATGTACATACAAAGCTGCCCTCTAACGATGTTGTGCAAAATCTGTGTTGTACATTGTCCAACCCGGGGAACATATCGTAGATCATGCAGGTTCCGAGGCTGGCACTCGACAACATGAACTACTGCAGATTACACATACATGAGGAATTCAACTTCCCTGAATAAACCAGGTTATGATCTATCCGTAGATGATCTGTCCTTCATCTGTCTGAGGTACGGTATATTTTGATTGCACCGTCGCTGGCCTCTGCCACCCCTTGTATTGGTTTCCCCGGCTCTGTACTGTCCCTTGCCATTCGTCTACCTATGCTATTGTGGCATCTCTGACAGTTTGGAGATGGTTCTCGATGGAGATCAGCTTCAAGACGTGCCCTACGTGGGAGACCGCCTGAAGGCTTTTAACGAGGGGACACCGTCCGCTCGTAATGGTAAGGATCCACATGTCGGACATATCACAACCTACCGTACATTCTGAGGCGTTCTACAATAGAAGTTCACCCCATCATTGTTCTGAGGCTCCTTCTTCCTTCCTCACCCAGACAGCTCAATACTAATAGTAACTCACCTCAAAACTTACTTCAGCAAAAATCAAATTGCATGCTGATGAATTATCGCATGCCCCAATAATATAAAAACGCCATTTTTCGAAACAAGTCAGCATCCCGACGATTTTGGGCTAAGGAGCCCCGTCATTCAGATTGTATTCGGCTGAAATGTGCTACCTCTGTTGCAGAGCGCGTCTTCTCTATACTATAGCCTTCCGTTAGGAGGTATTGCGCCGACCCAATCTATAGTACGTGTCAACCCCGGAAGGTGTGGCCTGGATCATTCACATTTTACAGCTTCCCAACCATCTATATGTGATCTACCAGGAATTTTTCTATATGGATCGGGAAGTGGGAATTATCTATCTGATCTGTCGGATGTGTTCAACGGTACATCCGTGTCTTCAAAGGGAAACAATCCTCGCACCTGCACCTACCATGCTCACGAGTAAATATCAAAAAGGATAAATAACGATGGACATCCTCTCAGCCTGTGCGATACTCGTATCAATCACCGCACGCCAATAAGTATGCCAATAAATAGGCCCACAGTAGGCCAATAAATACTTCATAGGCTTGCGCGTGGCCTCGCGAGATAGCGCCCTGTAGCAACGCCAGTCGAGGAGGGAAGAAAGGGGTGAAGTCTTAGCTCGATATAAGAGTGCAAGGTTTAAGTCGTGAACCTAAGTGAGGGGGGGGGAGGAGAGCCTGCTATCAGACCCCGGATCGGAGTTACGACTATTCACTGGAGGGAGAGACGGAACAGGATAATAAATGGGGCGGGACAAAAAGAACGAAATAACTCTAGCCCGTCGCCCTTCGGGCCCAGACGTGCGCTGCAGGTAGGAAGCAACAACCTACAATTTATGAGGATTCTCACTTGAGGAGCTGTATAGCCCACCCAGCAACCGCGGTTACATGAAAATTGTGAGCTAAGCACGAAACATCATCTAACGAATTTAATGGGCAATGGTACCTATCTACGACGAATATGAATATATACTTCACGTCGGTCGTAGCTCCGAGCCCCGCCGTTGACATGTTTTTACTTTCGAAAGTGCAACCCCAACCACAGAACTCCTCCCTATCATGAGAAAGTGCGGGGAGGGACAGTGGGCTTCCAATTGTCGCATGCTAGCATAGAAAAGACGCGGCCGGTGGACCGTTCAGTGTATTATACATGGTTTTGGCCGAGGCATCAATCAGCGTGAAAAGCCGAGTATCTACCACTCAATCGATCGATCTCACGGTTGGCGCGTTCGGAATACCACCAACTAAATAAACGTATCTTGGTGATGCATGTATGGATTTTTTCGGCAATTGCCAACCCTAAGGTCGATACCTTTGTTTGTTATTTTCAAGTATGGTATCTGCTCTTACCTGCTCTTACCTGTTCTAACCTGCTCTAAAATGTTCACCTACCTGTTATCGGCGTCGATGCTCTGTATTTAATTATTCCATCCCATTAAATATCTTCGCCCAGCTTTTCTCGCTCCTTCCGCCGCATCTTATAGCCGGGGCGCACATAGTATTAATAGTGTAGTTTCTTTTCCCCCCTCCCACTACGGATATTGTCTCTTATTTACATCGTGAGAAGACACCACCACTTCTTGTCTCGTCGACTTGCATCAAATGGCGCCTACACACGCTTCTAGGCGCTCTCTGCAGTCTAGTCTGTTTCAACATTTATTTTTGGCACACAAACTCAACCGTTCGACCCACTGTGGTTTCTAACTCCAGCATCAACTTTTGGCAGCATTAAAGGGTACGACTGGCCCACCGGGGCTGCCGTCCATTGGCGGACGGCAAATTCAATACTAACAGCATTAGTTCAATGCCCTTGGTTTGTGCGTGATTTTTCAGGATGTGTTTCGGCTTGGAAAATGGTATCATATACCGGTAAGTCATGTACCGCGCTACTTTCAACACGAACAATACAAGAGTATTTCGTACACTCTCATCAAGTGTAAACGCTGACGGTTTTACTGTCCTGCACAGGTGGGAGCTTCAAGGAACGAGTTGTTCCCCCTTTCGTGCTGCCGAAGCTTCCCTCCAGAGTTTACGTTCGATTCGGCGAAGCGGTCAGTCTGCAAGGACTGGATAAGAGCGACAGGGAAGCCTGTCAAGAGATATACGAGCACGTAAAGGTGTAGTACCAGTCCACCGGTGTGTTTGTTTATAGATACATATAGGCTACTGGTGATGCTATTAATAGTCTACTGTTACCGGTGGTCTACTGGCCTTGTTGATATACTGAAATGGTTAGTCTACCTCCTTAGGGTTAGGGTTAGTCTACTAATATTGATAATCTAGTTATATAGGGTTAGTCTACTAACATTGATAGTCTAGTTATAGGGTTAGTCTACTGGTGCCGTTAGCCTACTGATACTGATCGTCTGTCGATGCTTTTAGTCTGCTGGTATTGCTATTCCACAGATATTGTTAGTTCATTGATATTGTAGAGCAACGCTCCTGCAGTTGCACACAGCGGAAACAATATCGATTAATCTTCGTGATATGCATCTTTCAAGGCGGATACTTTCCCGGTCTGCACGATCTCGCTCATGTTGCCGCGTGGAAGCTGTATTGTCTGCATTGTGTAGGATATATTTCCTGGGTTGAATCTGTACTTTACAGATCCTACACGGCATTAGATAAATACAGGTTATGACCTATATGATCTACACAGTGATCTGTGCGATGTGTGAAAACACTTACGGTACAGTTGTCTGAGATAGATGTAAGGCCATACAGGATTTGCAACAAAGTCAGTACAGAGCACTTACTGTCGTCGGGAAGTCAGAAGTGAGCATCCCAGCCTGCGTAGGATTGGCAAGAAAACATGCAGAAACCAGACAAGAAACACATTCTTCGCTGAGCCGACACCCCTTTTTCTAACGATTGACGAGGTGCACAAATTAGGACGCACACTGGATGTGCTGAAGCCGTTGCGTAGGAAGAACGGTTGAACGTGAAGGTAGCGGAACAGCAATTGCCCTTTTGCGAAATACCTCATGATCGTGGGTTGTGGTAATCCTACAACCACGGCCGTGGCATTGACCGGTGTGTTATTATTTCCCTGGCGTGTTTTAGGGCCGCTCTTGTCTAAGAGTTTTCCCATGTTTGTTCGTGAAACAATTTCCGAAATTTGTGAAATTTAACTCTCCTGATTTTCGCCCCTCTGTTGAATTTCGCACAGTAGTAGAAAACTACTCTATTTAATAAACAAGGAAATTCTGAAACACATACTCTCCGATGATGACGGCCGTTAGGTGTGCACTGGGTCGTGCTACGGAAAAAGGGTCACGTTAAAGACACATATTTTAGCGGCTCAGAACCACTCTGCCGAGTGACTACCCTTTTTTTTTTGCAGTCATACTTATAAGTTTTTATGCCTTTGTCGTTGGGGTTTGGTGGCAGGCACCGCATCACATTGAGTGATGAATGCTGGTGCTCGTTTCGCTGAGCCAACGAACAAAATCACGTCCTTTGGTGTGGACTATACAGGGCCACTCGTCCGGGTATATCCCGGTATGGCCTAGATGGTGTAGTGACAGTTGAAAGTTGGGGTAGCCCGCCCCCGCAAAACCAGCCCGACAGCCTTGTCCCCCGTAGTCGTTGGTTGTGTTCCAACTCAACCCTAGCCGACGTTTAGTGGTCATTCCGGTGTTGAGAACGTTTTTTACCCTGTCTCTTTTGCTACCAAAGGTCTCATCAATAAGCAGTATTTTGATCAATATTGAGTTAGAGTACTACGATAGGGGTAGCACTGTTTGTCCAACATACCGCACGTATGTCTGACGGGTTTTCTTCACGGCGCTAAGGAGCTACGTAATGTGACATGTATTATCGCTGGAGCACCATTGATTGGACAATCCGTTTCGTTGTAAACCTCGGCCATCCGATCGTATCTATCGTTGTATGAGTCAATTGTAGTTGTTGGTGTTGTGCGTGGTTGTGCAACCTAGTAAGAGAGTACCTAACCCTAACCCTAGCCCCTTTAACCCTAACCCTAACCCCTAGTGCGTGGGGGATAAGAGTTCCCCAATGCACCAACGTCCCTTTTATCAGATTGCATCAAACTTGGGCTTCACGTAAGCGACCTCGACGATCGTCCCCTAGTGAGCTGTTGAGTGTTGTCTCTCGCAGTACGAAGAAGTGGTGCGTGCATTAGCGGAGTCCCTTCTATACTCCATATAATAGTGTTTCCCCCTGTCGCGGAGTGGCTCGAAATTGGCTACATAACATACAGTGCCCGTCGAGAGCGGGTGGACCACTAAGCGTGTTACCGCAGGCATGATGTTCATATTGATAGCATGTATTGTTGCCATAAAACTATGGACTGAAGACTAATATTGCGCTTTTCAGGTTGGAACTTGCGGATAGGGTTAGGGTTAGGGTTAGGGTGCGCTTAGTACTACGGGGGGCATACGAATCAGGACCCACGATGGGCCATAAAGTCAAGTATCCCCCTACCATATATTTTGACACACCATCTCTGGTTGTGATTGTTATGTTCCCCAGCAGTTGTGCAACTGGAGTGAATACGTTGGGGTACCCGATTGCTACCCCTGTGTTTTGTTCCTTCTCTTGTCATACGCGGGTATTTACCGGAGTATATACCCGTGTATCCACTGCTGAGAACACACAAAAATTAGTGTTGGGGCAATACAGCGAGTGAACAGATAAATACGACTTCAAGCGGTACCGTCGAAACTATCAGCGCATACTGGCGAAATTATTTCTGTGCAAGCAAAGCTCCCTTCCTCACTTCACCCACTCCGTCCATCTTCCGTAAAAAAATCGAGCACTCTCGTCCCTCCCCTCGGAGGCAGGACGAACCGCCGCAACGAAGCGCGCTTGAACTGGCGAAAGTGTTTGTCGACGAGAGAACCTTATTCCCCTCCCCCGATCTATCCCACTCCCTTCACCCCTCCCGCTTCCTGCTCCAAGCCTTGGGGCACATCGATTCAAACTATACCATGGTTGGGCGAGTTGGAGAGCTGCAATGGTTGAGGATCCCCGTCAGTGATGAATGCTTTTGAGCACAAAAGTGCCACTGCTACTGTAGACCCCGCCCCATATCTCAAACGCCCCACCCCCTGGGGACATGATAGAAAAATGTGCCGATGTAACGTGTCACTCTTTCTGGCGAAACGATTTGTGCTCGAGATTTCCCCCCCCTGACCCCACGAACACCCCTACCCTCCCGCCCTCCGACACCTGAAGGGGCCATATCAGAAACTAAATCTACTCATTTGATGATGTTATCCATACTCGATAGCCGCCTCACATACGGTCCTTAGCAGGATGTGGGCCACCCTTTATACAGCTGTAGACCACCCTTTATGGAGCTCGCCCGGAACCTCACGGCATTTCAAACCTTTGTGCCAGCAATGTGGTCCTGGTTGGTAGAAGCCCGGCTTGCTCCGTCCCGGCATTGTAGCGATGCAAGTGTCTGTGATTATACAAGTACGGCCATGCATGCCATGAGTACACCACCGACACCCCGACCACCCCCCCCCTGCCTCCCGCGCCCTACTTTCTCGGCAACTCTCGAGCCAGGACGAAGTGGAGTTAGGCATCGATTCGTTACTGAAGGCTAGAGAGCAAGACCCTTACTTGAATCCGGCATCACGCCTGCTCTACGAACGCCTCCGGGGGAAGCCCGCTCCGACATTCGCTGCACCTGTGCTGGACGCCGCCGTCGTGAGAGCGAAGATGTCGCGCGACGGAAAGCGGCGAAGGCAATCGCGTCGTCCTTCTACTAATACGGGAAAGGGTTATTTTTGAGGTGTTCTGCGATAGAGGTTCACCCTAATTTTTCTGAGGCTCCTCACGTTAGGAGCTCCACACCACACCCGAAAACGGATTTCAGCAAAAGCCAAATTGCATCCCGATGAATAATCCCATTACTCAAGTATACAAAAATGTAATTTTTCGAAACAAGACTGGCATTCTGACGATTAAGGGTTAATGAGACCCATCACCCAGAAAGGAAACCACAGAGATGTGCTACCTCTATCGTAGAACGCGTCTTTTGTTACTCCGCAACATAATGAATTCGCTAGGCGGCAACGGAGTGATTCTACTATAACACAATTCGAGGGTGATAACGAGCCGGTTGGAAAGGTGGCTGGGTAGTCGCATGTGTGTGACGTCGAGAGTAGATGATAAGCCAGTCAACGGGACACATATTGCGCGAGAGGGCGATTCTGGTAGACCTCAACAGGAGCGATCCGCTAAACCACAAGAGGGGGGTTCTGCTGAAGCTCCAGAGGGCGGAAAGAGGTTGGTCGAGACGGTGGTTGTGGGATCTGCTGTGTGAAGTCGAGGGTGGGTAGCGAGTTGGCCATTTCGGGGGCCAGGTACAGCGGAAAGCAGCTCTACATATTGAAGGACTGAAGTCTTACCTGATTCGACTGTTCTTCCAAGAGTGCGCAGCTGAACGGGTGGTAGCATGCTGCATGTTCGTTTTGGTTTTGAGCGAGGTACGATGCGGCACATCCGTCGAGGTTTGTGCTTGGTATTTCATTGAGTCGCATAACTGTTGAATTTTGATCGTCGAATATCATTTTGCTGCATTTTGGGCGTGACACCATGCCGCGAGATCGTTCCGTCGTTAGCGTGGTACTATCTCATGCTGTGCAATCATTGATATATGAGCATGTTGGTATATCATACTTCACAACCGTCGAGACGTGCGCGTGGTATCGTGCTGCACAACCGTTGAACTTTGAGCGTTGTGGTATATAATGGCAGCACAGAAGTCGAGGTCTGAGCGTGCATGTGGACACATACAGTACTAAATTGCTGCGCGTATGTCGCATCCGTGCATTGCTACACATAGTATTCGGAATTTAATTAATTAACCCCCCGCAACAACAGCAGGCCCCGTCTTGTGTCGCAGGGACCGTGACCAATATTATTTTCGTTGTTGTTGTCAAATAAACGTTAGATCCTCAGGCGGCTTTCTGTCAGTGCTAAGGCATCTATCACAACGCGGTATCCGCTTCGGGCAAACAAGTGGGGCACGAGAAAACAACCGTAGCGTCGCCAGGTGGCACTAAGGCACGGGGGTCTGTTAGTTATTGAAACATTCCTGCGTTTTATGTTAGAGGGGGTAGTACCCGTAAAAAATATCTGCCTGTTCGCATCTGACGATCCCTACTCCGAATGCACAGTAGTGCGCACAGCGAGTGGTCTACAGCTACAGCCTTAGGCGAGATACTGACGATAAGATACCTGTCACTGGCTTAATTGCTTCCGGGAGTCCTATATTACGAAGTTCCGCATGATGAACACGTGGCACAAACATGCGAAGCCGCGCCGAGAAGAGTTTCTCGCTGTCTATTCCACGCTCGCAATGTATACCACGCTTTGGACCTGTCGGAGATGTAATTTTGGTGGTCATTCCTGTTTTACAGGTGTGACGCGGGTGCAAGCTTCCCCCGCTTCAACGAAAGTGGTCATGTTCTTCCGCAGAACCTGCTTCCATGGAAGGTTCCACGGAAGTAGTGGGAGCTTCCACAGAAAATCTTGTTCACTTTCACGCAAGCTGCCGCCATCCCCGTTGACGGTGCTTCTATCAAAGCTTTCGGCTACGTCCATGAATCTGTTCCATGGATACTTACATATCTTCCTTCCATAAAAGCAGGTGAAAACTTTCATCAATTACCACCACTTTCATGGACCGTTTGTACCATGATAGAGGTACCACATTTCCTCTATTTTGTTTCTGAAAGACGGGGTTCCTTGAGTCCAAATCGTCGGAACGCTAATCTTGATTTCGAAAAAAAACGTTTTCTAGACTCGGGCCATGGTATTATTCACCGCGATGCAATTTGATTTTTGCTGAAGTTAGTTTTTGAGTGAGGTATGAAGCTCCTTAATTGAGGAGCCTCAGAAGAACTAGGGTGAATCTCTATCGTAGCACGCCTCCATGGGAGCTTCCACCTGCTGAGGTTTTCTCCCACGGATGCATACGCCACTAGTGACTCTAAAACTAATATTGCAGGAGACCGGCCTGTTGGCGCCTCATATCCTTGATTGCGTGAGTTGTACGTGGTTGCTTTCCACAAACTTGGCGTCTGCAGAGTCAAGCGAACGTAGGCTGAAGAGTGGCTCTCATTTCGTCGCAAGAGGTATCCACATGACCGCGGTGTGCCCCACTGATGTCGTCCGGTGATAATTTGATAAAGTTCAGCGGGATCGCCCGTCGAAGAATTTCTTTTTAGAGCACGTTTCAATAAGCACCTCGGATATCCTTAGAACACTGCGACAGGTACAAAGTGGAGATATGGATGAATATGCCGTTTTATTGTTGAATTTGAACTCAAAGTCATGTTGGGAATGATTAGCTTTTTTAATGCACGTTTCAATGCTCGCTTGAACGCGTTCTTGGTCACTGGCTTCAAAGCTTACGTTTCAATGCATGGTTGAATATTGCTTCTGTGAAGCAGTCAAATGAGAATGCGCCTTGTTGTCTTCACCCTCGTTTTTGTTTTGACGGAAAGGGGTATGCTATGCTATGCTATGGTATGCTATGGTAATGGAGCCTGAAACATCTAACCTGAGCAAACCTTAGAGCTTGATTGCAACACCATCGATCGTTGGATACTCTTGAGCTTATGATATTCGAATCCACCTTTCATAGCGTCATTGAAACAGTGATCCTTGTGTACGTTTTGATCTTTCTTTATCATGGGTCTATTATGCTGTACTCGTCACATCCGAGCTCGAGGGTTCGAGTTTGTGTGGAAACTCACTGTACTTGAAACATACATCAGGCCTCTGTAGTTCGGATATCGAAGTATGTCAGGATTCTGGACCGCGGGTACTTATTTTTACGGGAAAAGATTCTAGTAGTGTCCGGACTCCCAGTATGTCAGGGTTCGATACCCTTCGAATACTCTGTGTATTTGAGGTGGCTGAGGGTTCAGTCCAGTGGGTGCCCTCCACGTATTGGCAGAATATCTTGGCCCGTTTGCACTGTGAGTGCTCGCAGTAAAAAGCAACGTATCATGTCGGAAGATCCGATACCTCGGAAATCGCATCCGTGATCGCATCGGAACAAATAACGCCCACCCGATATGAACTCCTCCCTTCTAGCGGGGAGGATTCTCGCTATACTGCCCCTCCGCACGTGTTGAGAGGTTAAAACGACAGGAGAGAAACGTGCTTGCCCATTCGGTAGTACCATTTTTGTTTCAAATACCACTTTCACTTCCAGCTTAATTCGTACCAGGTAGGAGTTTTTATTTACCACCAGCGGTCGTCCTTTGGGCAAGCCTTGGTCACAGGTGTCGTCCCTTCTTCCCTCTGGTACGTGTCTTCATTTTTTGTCGCGCATAGGGTTTAGCATTCCCGCTGCTCGTTGATTTCCATCAACCTAGCTAACTTACGCTTTCGCGCTTTCCGCTAATCAATTTATTGTGCAAGAAAATGTCCTTAGGGCTAGGAGTATGCACTCAGTGAAACTTGAACCCCCGAAAGTGATCTTGGTAGGTACGCGGACCACCTACTAAGCCATCGAGGATACGTTTATTCGCCTCGCATATTGCTCATCGTATCGGAATCGAAGTTGTCAGTGATCCGGGAGTGAGGGACATATTGAATCGGACTCGATTGTCGTTCCAATATATCCCCAACAGCTGAGCGCTCATAACGTTGTTTTCATATATTTCATACCGGTATCAGGTAAATTATGTTGCTAGTCTTATCGCCTTCCTATCTCGACACCTGTGGCCACCATCCATATACTAGGATATCGATCCTTTTCTCGCTCTTATCTAGTGTACTAAAGTCCTACGTGTCACATTCGTCGCTTTTCCTTGTATCGTCTCCTTCAAATACTTCCCGTTTTTCATATTCATAATAAATATTCTATTTATTTCATGGTTTCCTAACATGTGAGTTCTCCTCTCTGTCGCGTTGCCACACTAACACATATGCGATGTCACCCCCCCCCCCCCTGGCTACTGGTATATGTGCCCCTTTATTCTTTCTGGCAGGTCCAGGCCCCTACAAGTGATCGCAGTTCCAGCGTTGTCTCGAAGTCCATCGCGCCCTGCAAATGCGTTTTCATTTATATGTCTTCGCTCAACCCCCCGTATATCTCTATTAATAAGTGTTTCTCTGATTTCATTTTGGCAGTCAAAGCCGAATTTTTGGTCTCATAACAAAGTTTTTGATACACCTCAAAGTACTAGAAGCCCTATACCAGGTATTGGAAACCGCAGGAAGACACATTAAAGTTTCGGCCTGTCAGCTGTACGAGCGCAGTGAGGGTAAACTCGTATGGGATCCGAAACCGGAAAATAGAACAGGACTTCCCCTGATGTTGTGAAACCCACACCTGCCACCGCCGATACTTCCTCGCCTCACAGGGCACGAGATGACGTCAAACCGTCGAGGCCGTATGCTCTACTGCTCTCAGAGTTCGCGCTACCAAGTTCGAGGGTCATTGATGGTGTGTGGCCGGAGCTCTCGCTCGAGACATCGGAGCCGGATCCAGTTTTGACCGGCCTATTTTTAGACTAAGCTGGAGTGTTTCGAGCGAGAACTCCGGTCGCACAGCATCAGCGGACCCTCAAACTTGGTAGCGAGCACTCTTAGAGCAGTAGAGCTTACGGCCTTTATGGTTTGACGTCATCTCGTACCCTGTGAGGCGAGGAATCGGCAACGGCGGCAGGCGTTGTGTGCTGATATAGGTTTTTTACTTTCGGGCAGTGATCGGAAATGGCTCATGCCTACCAAGGGCACTACCCTGGGGTTTCTACACGACGACGGAAACTCCTGTCCTGTTTTTCGGTTTCTGGCTCCCATAAGAGTCAGCCTATAAATACCCCATAAACCCCATACCGGAAACATAGCGCGAGATGCCGAGAGTCCTGGGAGGGGATGATAACTAAACATCCCCGGATCAAACGATGTACCAGGTATCTTCCTAGCCTTTGGTTTATCGGCATGGTGATACGAATATAAACGATCACACCTGCATCGCCTCGTTTCTGCTGCATTTCGTTAGTGACTTGTATTTCGGTTTCTCCAGATCGGCCTTATATTTCGGCTCAGACTGGTACTAGTCTTTCCATTCTTTCTATCATTCTTCTCTCTTTACCGTGCACCTCCCAAATATCTCCACAGACACCATCTCTTCGTGGTTTTCTCCCATTAATAATATATCCTTCCACAATTTCTCAACCAATCCCACCTTATCGAGCTCTCTCTTTTGTTACTTTCTCCCATACATCTCTATCAACAATATCACCGGCAATCTCTTTATTTATATTATAATAATAGAGAACACAAGACCAACCTCAAGTCTGGCCACGATCCAACCGAGTCGAGACGTACGTGCGCTCGCACGTGTTCCAGAGAGTAGAGGTAGAGCGTGCTTCTGGTGCTAGGGAGAAGGTCTCCCAGGTGTATAGATGGTAAACTGATTGTTTTGTGCCCAGGTCGATAGCGATGACCAAGGCAACATGTAGGACCACCGAGAGGAGGAGAGGCAACCCACAAATCAGGGAGGTTCTGTAAATGACGCGGCGCCTGCTGATTGATACAAAAACACAGGTCATAGTAACTCCTGAAACGGTCCAAAACCGTAACACATAGTTCGTACATTGTTTGTGTAAACTTATATATGTGCACGCGGTCGTGAGGTGACCCTGTACCTGGTATATTTTCTCGAGTTAGGGTTTAGGGTTAGGGTTAGGTGATGCTCGGTGCGTGTAGGCCATTGAGACAGAGAGCCAAAAGTTACCGCAACTTTTGATGCAACTTTTGATGAAATCCTGACTTCGCTGAATTACTTTTTCGCGTTTTTTTCAGAAATTTACCTCAAAAAGTTACCTCGGGAGTTTTTTTGGAGAAGTAAAAGGTAAAAAAAAAACAATCGCAAACACTCCGGTTTGGTAGGCTGGTGTCGAGAGTTTTATGTCGCCAGTTGGGTTGGGGAGTTGACTCGAGTACATACGGATGTTAGCGTGGGGTTGCCGATGGGGCAGCCCCGGGGGGTCACCCCCTCTTCAACCCCCCTTCTCCGGGCGGGGGGTTGCGCATTACAACTTCGAAAGCAAAGTAAGTGCAAACGTCCGGTTCTGAATCCTGCTTTCGGGTCCCGATTCTCGGAAGTTAATTATTTTTTGGGATCGGGAGAATCCATTTTGACCAAACCAAGCCGCCCAGCGAAGAAGAAGGCAGCAGCTCCCGCCACAGTCCGAAGTGAGCTGAATCCGTCATAACCACATCTTGGACCTGTCTTGACGACACTGCCTCGCTGCGTCTTCTCGACTGCGAGTCAACTGCTACTACAGCAGAGCTGGTCCCAGGTGCACGTATGGACTATTAATACATAAAATATTGACTACATGGGACAACAACCCGTGTTGATCTGATTGGCCAACTTTTCCCCTACATACAAAATACATGTTCCGATCTTCGCAAACAATCGTGGAGGCTCCAGACGACAAAAAGACAAACAGACACAACAGCACCACCGATACGACATACCAGGTAGCTGATAGCACATACCCTGTACTTGGCATATATTTTTCAAGCGAGAGAACGAGACGGCGGCGCTACCTACTCTGCTTCTCTGTCAAGACACGCACACAGGTATGACGTATGGCATTTGGAACCTCACTTGGTGTACAGTACTCCTACCGCTCGCTAGAAGCGTCATCACGGATTTTGTTCCCATCCTCAATCGAAGAAGAGAGCAGTCGGTAAATATGATGGTCCCCGCTCCTGCCCGTCTGCCTGCCTGCCTGCCTGCCTGCCTGCCTGCCTGAGGTAGTGACCATAACCCGAGTACAACGATAGGAACTCACAATCATCATTGCATGCGTCCCCTGAGGTGCTCCAGCCTGCGCCCGCTTGTGCTACTCGTACGCGCAATAGCAGGCTCGAACCTTTCATGTCCTTTACACATGGAGCCAATGCTTATGTTTTTATACCAGGTATGTTTTTGTGCCCAGTTGTCAAGTTCGGGCGATTGATTCTCTTTGAGGCAGAAAGTCAGTCATCGCGCAGAGGGTTTTCTTGCCTGATCCTGCTTGCGCACCCAATAGTATAGAAGGCTGGATTAGTAAGCCTGCTTGTGTGAGCTCACGTGTATGTATGCGATACGTTGTACGTCTAGCTACGTCAAAGTTCATGCCAGAGGGCACAGCACACGGCAGAGTACCGTTTTTAGTTGGAACATTACGAGTCTACTGGAACACTTCCCAGAGGATTCTTCGTACACGTTGCACTGCTGTTAACAGTTACAAAAGTTGTGATGCCAATACCAACAGCAAAACCACCACCACCAACAAGAGCAAGAACTGCAACAACAACCACAGTAGCACCTCAAACTAGTGCTGCACGAACTACTGCTGTTGATTCCAGGCCCGCACCAATAAGTTTGACGCGTTCAAGTCTCACTTCTAACCCTAAGGCAGGGACCTTCTGAAACCTGAGGTAAATCAGCAACCAGCCGACACCGCACGATCGCGCAGCTGGTAAACGACGAGCAGAGACGCGGTGTCGGCGTTACCAGTAAACCCCGCAAACCCCTACCAGGTACCTGGTGAAGTCTACTGGCACGGACTGTAGTACATCGAGCAGTTTGATGTAGACTTTGACAAGGTATCATCTTAGGTTGCTGCTGCTGCGTCCTGATGGCTTTCAGAATCGATCTTAGTTCGAGATACCTAGCATACGGTTACGTTGCGCTCAACTTTTCTGTTGTATGTACGGCAACAAACTGCAGTAGACACTACCTGGTACTGAAAATACTGTCTGTAGTGAAAATCAGTCAATAGTAGTGCTGCTGTAGACTATAATAGCAGTGCGTCTACTCGAGACCTGCTCCTTGCTGTACATATAGGCCTACTAATACCCATGTTCCGCTGTGCTCCTGTGCAAGACAGCTCCTGTGTAATACAGGTGTAAGTACAGCGGTAGACGTCATCCGCGGCTGTGCGAGTTAGTTTTATTGTAATAGGGGCATTCCTGACCAGCAAAAATAAAACCCTATTCGTGAGGTTTTCGTTGTGAATCATGATGATTTTAGTCGTGAGGGTCGGTCCTAACGAGGAACCCCCCCTCGCGAAAGAGAACCCGAAATAAACGATCAGACTTTTGCTTTATATAGAAAAAACAGAGTAGATTGAGTTCTAACGAGATATATACCTGGTATTATATTATACAAAAATGAAAACAAGAACAAAAACAAAACAAAAACCGAGTCGAGTTCATATTATGCGCTACATATTTTTTTGGAAGACTCGACCGCCACAGACAGCAGCACGTGGTTACCGGCGATAACGCTCTACAACGAGGGTGGATAGACCCAAACAACTCGCTCAAGCAGTCTTGTTCGTGCTATTGATTTCAACCATTGCATCGCCTTCCTTTGTTCTTCAGAGTAGCAGCGACCAGGCCGTAGCGGCATTTAAGACAAAATCCAAGACCTGGACATAAACCACGACATATCTTATTTAAATAGAGACAAAAACGGTCATCGAGAAGAACACCCCTGTAGGCCTAACACACTCGAATTACACTGACATGGGCAACAATCGCCGTATTACAGTAGATGACAATGGATAATCTATCCAGGAAGACCTTCGGCGCCCGACCCACCCATGCCCCCTAACGAGCTACTTCGGGCCAAAATAAAATAGAGCACTGCAGTCATTTGAAACGTCAAATCCGTTTCGTTTTTTCAGCAATTCAGCTGCAATCATGTTTCTGGGATACTTTCGACTTTTCATGACTCCCTACCGAAGGCGGCCTTTCTCCAGTTCTAATGCTCAGACCATTGCCATGACGGCGATTTCTGAGAGATCGTATGTCGTGGGCGTCTGTTTCGTGTGAGACGCCGGATCGGTCCGACGCCTAGCTCATCACGAAAATGGCCGCTTAATATACAACGGCTCCCCATACCTTAGGTACCCATCAATCTAGACGATTTTCAAAAAAGGAAGTTTCTCCGGCTGCTGATACGGTTGCAACAAACTTTTCGACGACTACGCCGGGCGCTTTTAATAGTTAGTTGGCAAACGTACCTGAGCCGCTAGTCCGACCGTTTGTAGCGTCCTGCACGACCAAGGCAGAGTGTAGATACCCAATAGGAGCTCCGGAAATATCAACGCTTTAGCTACTGCGTATTTTCGTTTCGTGATGCGGACACAGCAATGACCACCCTCCCTTGCAGATCCAAGTCCCCCCACACCTCCTATTATTTCTAGAGATATTGACGAACGAGCTATACGCTGGTCGGATGATTCCTCAAGGCCTAGTGATGGAGCTACGCCGTGTTCGTTAAGGAGCAATGGCTTGGCGTTATTGTTCCAGAGATGGTATTGCTGCTGTAAAAAAAAACGAAGCATGCTGTTAAACTTGTTTTGACCGAAGAGGCCCCTTGAGTAGCGTGGGGTGACCACTTGATAATTATTTCACACAACTGGTCCCAATCGCCAATCGCTCAATGACACCGCTCCTCCTCAAACGGTGCTTCCAGCAAAAATATTTAATATTAATAGCTACGTTTCGCTAATGTCCGTGTGCTGTTGGTACGAAGCTACAGAGTTGAGATGGTACTTGGACGGAAGCATTTCTCGCACTGATTGGCACATGATCGAATTAGAAACACCTACCTGTGAATGTTCTCGTTATTAGCGGTCTTAATGTGGCTATAAGATAACCGACAATAATATGGGTTCCTCTTTATCCTCTCGAACCCTGAATTGCGTTTTCTATAAGCTATGGGAGGATATAGGATCACACTGCACCCACCCACACTGCCTCCTGTACAGTACCCTTTACCTACCAGCAGGGCGACTTAGCCTGCCTAGGTTGTCGACGGCGTCATGAACATCTGACCGCTTTCGCCTCACGGATTTGGGCTCCCCCGAGAGAGCGAGTATCGCCCGGTATCGAAGACCCGTCTTTGAGTGGTTGGCGTACTGTAGTCTGCAATTCTAAATGTTATAAAGGTTGCCCTGGGCTGGGTAATGGATCGATTCTTTACCCCTATATCCCAGTAGATCACCCCTTCGAATTTGACATCGTCAAGGGCACGAAATCGAGTTTCACTTCGACTGTTTCTTTTAAAGAAACACTTGCACGCGTCCCTGAAAATATCCATCTCTGGTTCCCACCGTATTGAAACGAAACGGATAGGTTAGTGTACGGCTGTATACAGTGCCGACGCCCCAAATAACCCGCCGTTCAGAGGGGGCGAGTGATATAAGGATTACCACAGGGGTAAAATATCGATATATTACCCAACCCAGGATAATCCGTGTACACTTCCCTCCCTCTGAACTGCGGAATCTGCGGATAAATTTCGGTTTTCTTCAACTTCCCACCACCGTTTCCGTGTGACTCCTATCTGTGAAGGCCGCTGACCCGTGGTGCTACCGTATTTCCAAGTGAAGTAGTGCTCTTTCTGCCTGGGTTTTCCTGCCCCGAGTGCCTATTCGACACGTGCTTTAAGGTGTACATGCACGACTTCCAATATGTCCCCTACTTCTGTTGCAGTATGCCAGGCGTTTTTTCTTGAACCTCATGTCCGTGGCATACACACATTTTCTTCGATATAGCCGCCTTAAGTAATATATATATATATGCATGGTTACCTGTAGGGGCACACCTCGTTGTCCACCTCGAACTAGACGCCATAGGTCTGCCCACCCGAGTGACTTTTGGACGGTCTCTTGGGCGGCTTGATTCTGGTTGAACTACCTTGCTTCGTTTCTGGTGTTGTCCCCACTCTTCGTTTGCCATTCCAGAGTGAAACATTGTTCACTCCCCACAGACCCTAGCAAGTTCCCTGGATACAGTTCCAGGAACATTCATGATGGTCCTGCCGTACCCCCTCCGCTTTCCGTACTTCGTTTTTGGTGTTCTCGCTTACGTACCTCCATCGTATGCGCCAATATTCGATGGCCGGCCCTGCACTCGTATACTCTGAACGTATGAGTCCCCACACACACAGCCGTTCTCCGAGCTTTCCTTCCTCTCTCTCGGTATCTCTTTTGACTCTATTTGAGGTTTCTGCATCGTGCTTCTGGATGGGTCCTATTAAATAGCGTTTCTTGTAGACTTTATTTCGGCTCCTGTCCTTTTTTTCTTTTCTTTTCTGTTTTACCCCCTCTTTTAGCGGGCGTTTATGGCAATAGCACTTGTCCGCGACGCCCAGGCCCCACTTCGAGGTGTGGGGATATATATATATATATATCATATATATTATATACCTGGTATATTATATACCTGGTATATATATATTTATTATATATATATGTATATATATACTCACTTCGTTGTATCGAGGAGCCTCATGTTCGACCTCTTTCTCTGATTTGTTCGGATGAGTTCCGTTGTCATCCGTCGACCGTCGTGTGGTCTGCACGTACGACTATCCAGGGTGAGCTAATATGATAGGAGTAGTATCGAATTATGGAAAGACCCTGGGATAGCCGTAGTACCGAAACACTGTATCATCCGAAGAGTATTCCGGGGCTTCTGAAGTTTCCCTTGCAGTACAATGCTTAGGACAGCCGATAGAAGAAGAATGGACAAAGCGCCCGGGGAAAGCTTTTCGGACAAGTGTCTTTACCCGTCTATCAATAGCGGAGAATCAGAGGGAGAGAAGCGTGGGCGCGATGTCTTGAATCAAGCCTCTATTTAATCACGCTCAACAACTCTTCTTGTTCATCTCTCATTTTGAAGATAACTAGTACGACTACCCGAGAATTCTCATAAACAAGGCCGCATGTATTTGCGAACGGCTGTATCCTCGGGAACTGTTTTAAAGTGCACGCTAAAAAAATGGGAAATATGGAGAAAAAAAACTCTCCGATAAGAATGACCCTAAGGGGAAAACTGTCTGGAACGTTTGAAGTACAGCAGCAAACAACCCAGATATCTGACCGTTGCCTGAAGAGAAAGAAGTAGCCGCGCGCTGGTGAATACTTCGCCGTGAAATAAGAGCGTTATAGCCGCGGCCTGTTGTTAATGCGCGTGAAACACGGCCTCTTGTGCCGCGTTCAGCCAAGGTGCATCTGATTATCTACTTTCTATTTTATGCAGTGTCTATACGTTAGCCTTCACCCGGCGCTTGAAGATTGCGACCGGTGGGAGCAGCGCCGAGATCGGCGAGCACAATGACAGCGGAAATGTGCAGAACAAATGACGCGCCTGACTGCGAAAAGAGTTTAAGCATTCGAACGACAGCCGGCTTAGCCGTCCTGAACGTTTAGGCGTTTGCTTTGTATCTATTATATATCAATTTGTCTTTTGGGTTCATATGCACTATTTTTCCAGCGCATACTCGATTATCGTACGTTCTATTGTATTTCGTTTGTCTAGTGTTGTGTTTAGAGGACCTAGGTGGGCACCCTAGGGGAAATAAAACACAGGAAACCAGATAACGAGGCGTTATTCTGAAAGCGAAAACCGGATAATACCGTTTTTTTTACCTGGTGTTAACCGTTTTTCGGAAAGCCGGTGTAAACCGGATGTTAAAGTGAAACGCCCCCATATCATTGACGACAATTTTGCGTCCAATACAGCCTGTTTATGTGGATTCCGAGCTACTGGTGGCGTGCGACCATACAATGAGTGAGGTGGTGTGGCACTCACTGCCACCATAACAACAGCATGGACTGGTACGGGGTGGCGTGATTTCATGGAATAAAATAAACCCTTGTCTATTTATATATGTACTGAAGTATACAGTAGTAGCACAGCAGTACCGTGCACCTGCCGCCTGGTACTCTATCATGTACCAGGTATTTGTGTAGACCTTCAACTAGTATTGCAATCCTACAAAGCTATTATACTACTCTGGTGATGTGGCGATCTATAAAAATATATATTGAGGCATATATATTATGGGGGACGAACAGCAGGGTCGTGGAGCTCAGTTGAAATACCCTGATACATAGATACATAAATACAAGATTGGGTTTCTGGTATATCAAAGTGATACCCTTATTGACATGGTTTTACACAACAAGTCGGCGTGGACCGTGGTCATATATCACAGGAGACCAAAAAGAGAACAAGAAAGTATTCGGGTCTCGCGATGATGCACTGCGTGGGACAAAAAGAGACAACCGCCAGTGAATAATTTATCGCCTATTTCTTGTTTGACTTTGCATCGGTGCCCCCCCCCCCGAGACTACCGAACACCGAACAACAGTCAGCTGTTCGCGTGTAGTAACAAAGTAAAACACCCACCCCTACAGTACTAGTTACTTCAGAGCACCGACTTGGACATAATATAACCTGTAAACGCCACTGGAACAAATCGGGGGGCAAAGTTAGCTATGGCAGCCCCCTAGCTGGCAGCGCCCACATCCAACACACTGAGAAGCTACGCCACCTGAACCAGCAGCACCCACATATATATTGACTATCCTGACATCCACGTAAAACAGCAAATCCTTACGGTCAGCGTGCAAATGCATTGAAGGAGTACAAAACGGCAGTGCCACAATCTCACGGTGAGCACTTTTTTAACCGAAACCAAGCTGACAACTAGCTTTTGTCAACACTCGCACGATAAAATGCATCATCCTTCTTACGTTACTAAGTTGTTATCTAGGATATTGTGCGGTGCGGAATTTGATAATGTTTTGTATCCCCTGGCATATACCACAGTCACTCTGTTTGGAAATATAATGAGTTTTAGATAGTTGTTCTTAATCTTAAAAAGTGTATCATAAGTCCGGATACATATATTTTTCTGAAGGTCAAGCTAAAATAGTGATCATATTTTAATAATAATCTAGTGTTCGCTGTTGTGTAGCAGTATGTTGTCTGTATTAATTGCTGTCTTCCGGGCTTTGGTTGATGTAAACACTTACCAGGGATGTAATATGCAGCATGCTCTACTAATCCTAGTCCAGCAACTGCTTCTGTGCAGTCTATATAGTAAGCTTGTGATGTTTTTATTCTGTCGGAATCAATTAAAATTATGACGTGTTCAGCCGGTATAAAACGGTTTTTCGGTTTTCCCCGTTTTTTTCCGGCTTTTTCCAGTTTCCGGTTAAACCGGCAAAAAAAACAGCGATGTTTTTTTTCAAAACCGACTACTCGAACAAGCCTGCTGGTTGCCAAAAAACCGGTTTAAACCGTTTTTTTCTAAGGTGACCACCTCTATTACGGGTAGTGTTGGGACTCAACTAAAAACATCATGATCAATAATCACGATCTAAAACAATCATGGATAATATATGGGCCCATCTTAACGGGGAACGCTATTTGGGAATGAAGTTTTAGTTTCAATTAATTTTAATTTGATTTCAAAAAACAATAGTGGTTGTGTCCTATTGGGGAACAACGTACTAGTCGTTAATGAAAATCAATCGGAGTAACCTGGAAGAACGCGCCGCGTCACAATACGCCCAGCCGACAAACAGCGACGCGCGGAGACGAGAGCGAAGGTTTGCGTTGTCGCGCGCGCGCCGCCGCCAACCTCTTTTTCTTTTTGGTCGCGCATGATAGGAAGCTATCACTCTCAGGGTGTCTTGGGTGGGCGGAGGGAGCCCCCAAGCACCACGCGCGGAACAACAGCGGTGATGCAGCTATCGAGGTCTCGAGCGTATCCTCCGTTTTTTTGTTCTCTTGCTCGGTTTTCGTGATTGTTGGCCGATCGAGCAGGCCGAAAAATTGGGATTGCGGCCGCCATGACTACTTTTGAGGCGCCAGCGCACGGGGTACGATGTGCTATGGTGTGTGGGCGCGGACGCGGCTATTGCTCCGGTCACCTCCCGTTGAGATTCGCTTTTTATCACCTCAATCGTGGTCAACGACGCGGCCAAGAATCGCCGCAGACTCCACCGAGGGTGTTGATCCACCATGAACATGCTACGTCAAGACCGAGGAACTCCCAAATTACAAATAATTGAAACTTATAAAAATCACACGAACAAAATCCTATAAGACGTTTCACTCAAATTCAAAACTTTTAATTTGCCTCCTTGGTCGTTCACTCTTCGACCAATCAGATGCAAATTGAATTAGAAAAAAAACAAGAAAATCAAATTGAAAAAAATAAAAGTCCCCGTCAAAATGGGCCCTGATCATGATAAAAAATCATAATCACATCAACATGGCTTGATTTTTCTACATTATTATTATTAAAAAAATCAGGATGAATCAATCAACATACCAGTATATTTGATGATTTTTGGTTGTTTTTCGCTATATCAGACTACGAGTAATATGTTTCGTGCTATACCGCCGAGACACTGCTGTAAGGGTTAGGGTTAGAATGGCAGGAACAGCGGAGAACGCCCTTCTCGCTGTCGTCTACAACCTAGAAGCTGGATAGAAAGTAGTGTTACAGAGGTACATATCCAAATATATGCCACAGAAAACGGCGGTGCAGGTTTGTGCGGCTATGCCTAAGTTTCCGCGCGAGAAACCACCCATGCTCGACAACACCCCAGTCTATCTACTGACGATGGTGGCTGTTGGCGAAGCTCATCCCGGAGATCACGGCCCAGTTCACGGGACGCCAAGAATAAAGCCATTGCGCAATATAAAGTTCGTTGATCTCCGTCCATCTGCTTCTCAATGCTCGGCAAACACAATCACGTGTCTCGAGGAACTCAACTTTTATGGTGTCCCTCTAGCTTGTATACGACCAACATACCAACGACAGGCTTGCGGTAATTTGACACACCACCGAAGTGGTTACAGCAAACTACCACAGGTTGTGTTTGATGCTCTCATGAAGGAATATTATACCTGCTGCTGTTTCCCCCGACATGGGATTACGTTTCGACGTTACCACCAAGCCGGCCTCCTAGAAAAGACGTTCTGATGGTGCCGACTAGGCCTGGGTCGCAAGATACTTGCGAGCCAGCTAGGCGACGTGGGGGTACAACGGCTCATTCTTCCTCCACCACGCTAGAGGGCAAACTCGGCGCTCCACTGTCTCTTTGATGACCTCCGCGACTTTGCAGGCCTAACCCTAACCCGAACCCTAACCACTCGTTCATGACTACCACTCGGGGAGACACTAATAATACTTTCTCCACTCTCCCTGGGGGCGGAGTTGCGCCGTCTGCTTTCTCGAGCCGCTTACGAGCAGCGGCATTCTAGATGAGACGCGAGAGCGAAAATCCAGCCCCGCTGTCCTTCGTTGAGTCGCCCTCTCTCTGTGTGCGCGGCAGACGATCTGACGCCGTCGATCTTCTCCTCCGGTGAAGCTGAGTCTCCGTCATCCCCTGTCGTGCCCGCTGCCACGAGGATGTTATGTTCCTCCTGCTTGATCATCAAGTCCAACTCATTTTCTATAGGTCCACAGAAGCACCTAGCGTTCAAGAAAGACCCGGATTCCGCGAGTTGCTCCGTCGTCGAGAGGCCAGAGAGCTGTTCATCGCCGGGCCTTTTGCTTCCCATCACCTCGAAGTCGCTGTCGCTGGAAGCATCATCACCATCGTAATATTCCCCCGAAGCTGGAGTTTCGAGCGAGGAGGCTTCAGATTATTCGTCATCGTTCGTGGCGCCCGGCGCCGTTACTGTGGCGATTGGTGCCGCCTCTCTGCGTTTGGCGACGATACTCATGACAACCCGATTGAAGGAGGCACGGCTACCGTGGGCTTAAGGGGTCTGCGTCCGCGTGCTGTGTGTGCCAAGGTGGTGGTGTGTGTTGTGCCAAGGGTTTCGTGTGTTGTGGTCGCAAACAACGTTACCCCGGCATGGAAGCGCCTTCCATTTCTCTGAGAAAAACAAATATTCATGATTAATCAATCAGCTACCATTGCTCCTGATATAATCACGACCACTTGATTATAATAAAAAATCGTGATTAATCAAGCCAAAGTTAATCCCCAAGAGATATTATAGTCAAAACAATCCCATTTTTTACTTGATTCCCACCTCTATTTCCAGGGGACCATAGTAAAAAGGACAACATATTGTTAGTAAAAATAGCAAAACATACCAGTTTTTGTGTGCACATACAAGTTTTGTGTGTACCGTGGGTCCTACCTTATATGGTCCCTCGTAGTAGTTGCGTGTTTGTTATCCCCGTTCGTTTTCTCCCATTTTCCGTATTGTTCATTTTGTTCGTTTTGATTGGTTGGGTTTCTCAGATTTATTGTTCTTTTCTGCACATTGTGTCATTTCTGAGATTGATTACCGCGCGAATCACGTTTTCATGACGACTACAGCTGTTCTGTCGATGTTGAGTTGAGGTCAGATTATCATCAAGCGCACGAACAACAATACCAACAACAATGCTTGCCGCAATAACGACAATTTCATCAATATAAACCAATACAGACCAACTGAATTTCAGTATACGTATAGCTAGTCACAACTACAACCACCGAGAGACAGCGAAGACGTTAACATCACATCTACCACTAGCTCAGATTTCTCTCACGCAGGGAATATCTTTGTATTCCGTGTCAATGGGGAGGCAGGACATATATCGGCTGCTTCGCGGGTTTATTCCCGCTCTCCCCTCGTTTCTTGCAATCCGTTGAGTGTGTTCGGGTCGTATTTGCAAAGTTAGTATTGTATTATCGGCGTATTTGTTCAGTGCAACGAGTTTTGCAGAGCACTATGGCACCTTGGCTGAACTTAAGAAATGTTGGGGCGTGGACGACAAGGATTCACATAAACATCCTGCCGGGAGTAGAGAACGAAACGAGCTAGACTGTTTCAACTGGACTTGTAAAGTTGTTGTACGCACCAAGTATAGTAGTAGTCAGACTGAATGCCGACCAAGTACGTAGTAGCAGTGCACACACTGTCAAGAGTTATAATGCTGAACAAGGACATGCAAAGAAGACAACAGTACGGACGGCGTAGGACCGAGATCCTTGCGTTGCTCTGACTTATCATCCTTCCTTCTTCTGGAAAACCTAGAGTCTGCTCAATTTCCGCATACCACTCGTATTTTTAGCCAACTATATAATATACCATCTGTACCCGGTGAGGAAACATAGTCTACTCGCAGCCTATTATGGAACAGTGAATAGGAAACGTGCAAACGTAACAACAACAAATATTAATGCCTCACGTTTATAACAAACAATAATTTACTCAGTTTGCGATGACGTGTTTCTAAAATACTGTCAAACTGGTAGGTCGCATTGTGATAGGGGGTTTCGCCTTTGGGTTGAGTGACTCTATGTGTTCGTCCGCCGATAGAACCCTAACCCCATCGATGTAGAGGTACCGAGAACGTTGTACTCTATTGGTAGTTGCACGACGAGTTACCCTAAGGGTTAGGGTTAGGGTTAGGGTTAGTTACCCTCAGGACGCGCTGATGACACGACTATGCGCAGTATTCACAGAGCCACACTCCCCTTGTTGTGGGGTATTTTGACCAAAATATAAATGCACCACTCGCGAATTTACTTATTTCACCTTATGCGAACAGGATGTCGGTGTGGAAGAATGTTGGGTGGGTTGCCGTGGTACTGGCGGTTGGGCACACATCGTCAGCTTCGACCGTGGTACCTGACATATCAGGGCGAACCACAAGAGGTACGAGCCGGAGTAATAGAGTACACATAGTCAAGCGACTCGGGGTTGTGGCGTGGGTGTGCGTGGGGTGTGAACACGGGTGGCACGGAGTAAGGCCAAGAGAGAGTCAGGACAAAACCTGATTATACAGAATTTTACAGTAGCACTCCATTTTGTTTTTTCCCTTTACTATTGCACAGGGCGTTTCCCAGACAGCTCCCGAGGCTGTATCGCTCATGCGTAAGCTGCGCTTACGTGTGGGGTGTGTTGCCAGGTAGGATGCACCCCACGCCAGCATAGCTATATATCCTTCGGGTCTATGGCGAGTCGTGCTTTACAGTATAACCCCTTCCTATTCCGATTATTATGATAATAATGTATACGTGACCTAGACGTCGATTTACCCGAGGTGAATATTCTACTTCCGTAGACATCACGAAGGTTCATGGAAGCACTCTTCAGCGAAACAGAAATTTAGTCTGCTCACCCTCGCAAACAGCGCATTGGGGTGTCTTCGTCTTTCGTCTTGCTATCTTCAGCGTTGTTGTCTGCGGGTAACGTGTTACCACATGCTTGATACCTGAGGCCTCGCTCACCGCAGGCAGCCCTTGCTTGATGCGCATCAGAAAGGCCATCGCAAATTTAGTGTTCGTGTGCTGGCTCACGTTGCGGCAACTGCAAGCTATAGGTCAGCTGCTTTTCTTGTCACAATTAAATATAGGGTGCCATCGATATTTTGGCACACATTTGTTGTTCGTTTGTTCAGCCGATGTGCCGCCATCAAATGATGGATTGTCCGACACGTATGCTGTGACGAACATATTCATCAGGATACAACGAAACTTACCTTAGGCTCCGTAATCACATCACTGAAAAGCCACTTATGCAAGGTACGTATCGAGGTGTTACCGCGTGCCCCTCATTTCCCGTGCTTGGCAGATCTACAGGAAATCGACGCCAGGGCATCCGACAGCGATAAAGGGCTGTGCCAGTATGCCGTCGAAGACGAGGGAGAAGCCGTAGCCAGGGGTGGAGACCCATCTATTCCAGGGACCACAGTCACGGTCACAAACTTGGATTATGGTAAGCTGGTCCTCGTATAGTACGTGTATCATCTAAGGTGATAGCTAGATAATCAATCACCGTTCGCTTCCAATCCAACCACCCCCTCCCTCCAATCGACAACGGGGCTACACAACATTGCGCCGGGTTACGCTGTATTCCGGCTTGGCCGTTGTCATAAAATCCGAACGATCTCCTATCACAAGTTTAGTGACCCATCTACCACGAGCGTCTCGCCTCTAAACCGCCCTATCATATTTCACCCAAAGAAGGGGCTTATGTAGAGTTTGTCTGAGGGACACAGTATTATATTATATAGTTGTGGCAACCGCCTCTGACTTCCTGTAGGACGTGCGGTGGTGCAGCCAAGACAAGCTGGCCGCCCGACACTGCTTAAATTTGCACACAGGTCATTTATGCTGCAAAACAAAACGTGGCCAGAAATGTGCGCTCGATAGGCGAATGATACTTTCCTACAGTATTTTTTCACGCTGTCAACGATAAATGAATGCAACTATTGGATTAGATGAGGCTTCCTGCTCTAGGGCAGGAAGGTCTCGTTCCGGATGAAGCCCCCGGTGAGTGCACTCTCTGCATGACGCCCATCTTCGGGATTGAAATGAACGTGCAGGAAAACGCACTACTAAGCCTGTAGGGTGGGGGGGGTACGTCCGATATTTTCCTGTGCCGAATACCCCGACCACGCAGGGTATATTAAGCTTCGACAGACTAATCGCTCCGTGCGTTCTAACTCTGAGTAAACCCAACAAATCTCGGATTCGTATCGCTCTACCCAACATTGGTTCTTTGGGTTGGGTTAGGATTCTACTGTAGGAACACTATAATTGTCGGCAGCCTGAAATATTACTGTCGGGATCCTCGTTCACCTATGGAGCGCACATTTCTCGACACGTTTTGTGTTGCAGCGTTGATGACCTGTGTGCATGTTTATGCAGTGTCAGGGGCCCAGCTTGTTTCGGCTGCTCCGTACGTCCTACAGGAAGCCAGATAGATGCGGTTGTCCCAACTATTACTATTAACATTTGTATGCGTATGTTCGTCGAATTTTCGTAATTTTGCCAACTTTTTTTTCTCTTCGTACGAGCACGTTTTCTTGAAACCACCACGTACTCGGACATGGTTCAAGACTGGCCCATATCTCGGCGCCTAACCCTAACCCTAACCCTAACCCTAACCTTAACCCTAACCCTAACCCTAGAGCCTAGGGGAGAACACAGACTATAACTTACGGATACGTACGTGAAAATAAGGCCTCTCGTACTAAACCCAGAGGCATCGCCTTGTCCACTCTCGCCGGGAAAAAACACTTGAGCGCCCGCTACGCGCTCCAGAGTGCACGGATCGCGCCGAGATAACCCTAACCTACGTGCCTAACCCTAACCCTCATGGCTGTGAGCAGACAGCTCAGACATATACCAGGTACACAACAGACATCATGCCCAGACCCCATCGTTCCAACGCTGCCGTCCTCACGCGGTGCGTGTGCGACACACCCATAGGCGTAGTATTTTCTGTTGGCTGGTTGCGTCTGTCGGAGCCTGTTGTCCGTATTCCACCGTCTGCCAGATAGTGTTTCAGACGTATGTACCCAGGCTGATGTATGCCAGGTATCCCTGTACATATTTTGTGTTGTTGCATGCGGAGCCCGGACCACAGTCCAGACAACAATAGCAACAGTGCACAGAGGGTGCTTACCTCTAGCTTCCTACAGCACCACAACCCGGCTGCCCAGCAGCAGCAGTGGGCACACCTTGCGCGTATGGAAGATCGTACGGCGGCTATCAAAGTTTAATTATCGGAGTTTTTGATCGATCTCTAGACCAAGCCACCAGCACACCATCATCCTTTCTCTCCCTGCATATTGCTGTGAGTGATCCACCATTGCCCCTGCTCCAGCTGTGCTCAGCACAGTACGCCAACAGCAGCAGCAGGTAGCGTACCATCCGCGTGTGGAAGATCCGCTCTGTACGCTCAGAACTAGTGTTCGCTATTGTTTGTGCCATCGGCATTGGCCTATGGTGCCTTCCGCATTGTGTGACTGGCATTCGCTTGGTACCGATCATCCCCGGATCGATTTCGCCGAGTCGAGAACAGCAGATCGTTCTTACTAGCATCGTGTACGGCACTATTTGTACTAAACATACATACAGCAGTCACGGAGTGCTGTGTGGCCTACACTGCTGACCGATAGATCCTAGAGCCAGCTGAAAGGGCGTCAGTACACGTTCCTTCCTCGCAGTACGCGTGCCTTCTGCTGTCGTATCATATCACATTCTGGCGTTTTTCAGCAGTACTGCTGTACATACAGTCGGGCCTGTACAAACTATTCTACTGTAGGAAATCCTTGAATGTGTTTTAAGTTGCGTAAAAAATCACAACGTGGCATTTGTACGAGCACTGCTCTAGCGTAGATGCCATACTGCGCTTAATTTGTTTTCGTTCTCCTCGGTTCGCACCATCGACGATTCGTTTTTTTCACTTTTGCCTTTTTTTGTACCAGTACATCCACCTTGCGTTTTTGAACGTATGCTATACTACAAGTTGTGTGTTATCACCCAAGGCCACGAAGATTTGGCGCGCTTACGTGTGGCGTGCGTTCCTACCTCAACCTTTCACAGCTACTCCCAATACTTGGGAGTAAAGCAAAGTATATTCGATAAAGTACTGTAGATACTTCGTACACTCGCAGTATTTCGGGTGTTTCGTTCTCCAGATACTGCGAGTCCTCGCAGTAGTTTTAAGTAGTGTACTACTCCTAGGAATACTTCAGATACGACTGCGGACACTCTCGGGCTCGCACTACTGTAGTTTGGGGTATTATGCTTACTGCTGCTGTTGTGGATAGTCCCGGTAGTGCTTCGAGCATCTCGGGGTTCTGTACCGCGAATACTGCGAGTGCTATTAATAGTCTAGCAGAATTTCGTCCGTTGATAGTGTTCGTACCTCTTTCGCGAGTACTCGCAGTACCGAAATACCTTCAATATGCCCAGTACTTCGAGTATGAAGTATACTTCGACCGTCTGTGCACCGTGTCGACAACTCTCAGGCCCGTTGTTCGGCACAAAATACTCCCAGATAGTCCCACGAGTGGGGGCTGAAGCAACCTACTTTCGCTGGGGACAACTCGAGTAAGTAGACCACTGAGTGTTTCGGGAATACGCACTGTGAGTACTCTCACTATCTCGAGGTTCTGTACTACGGATTGCCTGTACTCCAAGTTTTTCGTGTTTCGACACTGCGGGTGCATACGTTTCGCCTGTGCGCTCGAGGTTTCCGTACTGCTAATACTCTCAGTACTCTCAGCGTTTGGGCCTTCTCAGTTCTCGCTGTATTTTGGCCTCCAGTACTCCAATACTCTCAGTACTCGGACGACGATTTGTCCTTGAGAATTTTTCTGTGAAGCCTCTATGTTTCCTCGAAATGTTTAGTCCACAACGTGGTCGTTAGCCCGCGGCCGGTGGTGTCTTGGGGTAGCCGCCCGTTGTCCCTAAGCGGCGTACGATATACCGTCCTTCGGATACCGTTGGTCCGCGTGGGTTGCGTAGTGCCTTGTTCAGGCGTATTTCGAGACACGACAATAGTCAAGAATCGTGATTGCTTTTTAAGGGAAAATCTAAAACATTGCCGTCATGAATCGTGATTTTTCGGAAATGAGTTACGGCCAAAAACAACACGATTCAACAAATAATGATCACGAATCGTGTTTGTTTTGTTGGTAGGCATGGCCCGTACCCTGACCACCTAGAACAAACATTTAGGTTTATGGATTTATTGAGTTTGTGCTGTATGTTACTCGGCCGGTCACGAAGTATTATGGCACAAACTCGACCTCACGCTACTTTTTTGTACTTCCGTTCACGCCGCATGCATTAAAATGATCGCCGCGAGTAATCTGTTCAGGATCAATATCCACTTATCGGTACCCTATTTGAAGTTATTTTAGTAATGGTCTCACAGTATTTTCACAAACAGTATATAGTCTGTCCTCAAAAATGTGTGAGTGTGCTATTCACATTAATGGTGGGTGGATGCAGCTAGTATTTCTAAACAGGTGGGCAGGAGTTCATACGAGTAGCCTTGTTTGGCTCCAGCGTCATTCCCCCAGGCCTCTCCCGGATGGAAGCCTTGTATATTATACATTTTGTTTCTTGGACGAACTCTATAGAAGTCACTTCGCTGGGATAACTTGAGAAGGCGGTTTAGAGGCGGGACATATGGCTAAAGTGTTATTTCACGCTTTCAACCACCATTCAGTGAGAGTACCGGATTGGACGAGGCCTCCTGCCCCGGTCGGCGGTCCTACCCATACTCCTTGTTTTGGTTTGCTCGTGATTAGCCACCTACCGGGCGGTGTGTTGTCTCACGCAAACGTTCTTCTTACTCGTATCTTCGTACTCGTATATTTTTAGCTGTGCGTCGGCGCGAATGTAGAGGAAACTGACTCAAAAGCTGGACACCTTGGCAGGTCGCTCGCGGTTAGGTGATAGTGGTCCCGTTTCGTCTTTGACGGTGGGGTCTGCGTGCAAGTGGTCGATCTGAGGTAAAAATTAGCTCCGTTTCCCGCCTTTCACATCCGGGTCTTTGTGATCTTCTCAACGGTCGTACCCGCCAACGACATGCTCTCCTTGACATGGAATGGGGTGCATGGTGGTCGGGCATGCCCACCGCTCACCGTGCGCCCCTCAACGCCACCCGGTTGTTCCCGTCGGCCAGTGTTTGCGCGCGCCACAAGGCACCAGGATGTCGCTTACCGGATGGACGCGATTGGGTATACCGCTCTGGTATATGTTTGCTTATGCTGCGACGCCCCACCTCATCATACACCCGCGTACGATGCGCGCGCGGATTTCAGCGTCGGGGAGAATCGCCCCGGTTAGGCAAGCATTCCCACGGCATACTTTCATGCTCTGCGTGGGTCTGCTTCTTCTTCGGACGCTGACCCTGCTCCAGCAGTAATGCCCTCGAGTGCTTGGAAACAAACGGCGAGAAAGACCGGTCCCATCCCAAAGGTCCACGTGCTTTCGCATCAAGCTTGCCACATTCCTGTTCCCACTAGCCCCAAAGCCGCGTGCTAGGGCTTTTCTTCACAAACAGTTCCGCTCAGCAAACTATTGCGGCATTTACCTACGAGACAAAAACATAAATAGTTCGAAACCTAGAAGAAACGAAAACATGCTTGATAAGATTTATTCCGCAGTACTGGCACGCTGGAAAACCCGTGAAATACTGCTTCCCTCGGTAGTGTAAACACTTGGGAGCAGTCGTTGACAATAACAGACGCTACAGCTGCCCCTGTCCAGACTGCCAGCGATACTGCTTGAGCTGTTAGCAGCTTGGTGCGCATTTTTTCGCTGCTCAAACGACCTACGGTTCAACTGTTTTGTTCTGGTGTTGGTAACACCCGCTCGTTGCTATTCCGGCAGTACTGGTACTTTTTTCCCTGCTACCTGCTGCTGATGTTATTTACCAGGTATGTTTATATATATTGATTTTTTTATTCACTTGCTTATCTACTATATTTATTTTTTTATTCACTCGCTTAGTAACTGTCTGAAACAAACGTGCTTCCTAAGTAAACCCTTCTGCTGTAGAAACCGTGCAGTCGGTGCTTTTCTCCTTCTATCATGTGTCAACATTGGCACCCAAGTAGATGTTGTACTCAATAACATGTGCAAACCATTGGGTTCAGTCCGGATTAGCGCGACGCCGTATATTTTCTGCAGTTCCTTCGCATTGCTGCTGCGCGTGGCCGGTTCGAGCCAGCGGCCATCTTTGTGGAACCTCTGTCGCTGTTGCTGCTGTTGCTCGCCACTGTTGTGTCTACGAGGAGGAAAATCTTCTGGGGTTGAAACTTGCTCATGAAGTTATAGAGCAGCTAAACACATTTCATACACCGCGGTACTGTAACTTCCGGCACTAAACAGGTAAACCAAGCTTTGTTCGTTTTTGCCTCGAATATGCTTACTGCGATAGTAGCAGCCTCTCGGATACCTCTCGTTCTCCGGTCAAGCTCGAAAGTTACTACACCGCGTTGTTTGTTTCGGTTTGGTTCGGTTTGTTTGTTTGTTATTTGTTTTGTTTTGTCTTGTTTTTGTTTTGTTTGTTCGTTGATTTGAATATATTTTCATCGTCTGGCTGATGTGTGCCTTACGACCGTGACAGGGTATGTTGAAAGGATAAACGACCCTTCAAGACCCAACCAACCTTCGGGAAAACGTAAACCGTCCTTGCTGGCACCAATAAGACGACTAACCGTTCTACCGATGTGACTCTGATGCTGTGGATGGTGTGCCGCAACTGGTGGTTTTTGCCATCCATCACGTATACCATGGATGTTTTTATGCATACAAATATGTCACAAAGTATGCCAGGTATACCACAAGGGGGCCTTCACCGTGGCGGGCACACGCCAGCTACGGCTCGGCGTATGCCCGTCACGGCTGAGGGCGTGCCGGCAAGCAACTCGAGGTTGTCAGTGCGACGGTACTGCCAAGGGGTGCATTAAAACAAGAACACATCCATGCGAGTGGAGAGAAAGAAAACGCCGCAAACACAAGAAAAACAAACATTGCCGTCCGCCATCCGACACAACGAGGTGTAACTCGTTCGTACAGTAGTAACCAGCACTAAAAAGTATTACATACGAGATACTTGGCGTCCGTACTGTATACTTCGTACACAGATACTTCGTAGTTACAAAACAGTCAGGTGAGCAGCTGTCGATCGAGCCAATCGACAGTACGAAGCGTCAGGGATTTTGTTGGTGCACCAAGAGCAGCAGCCGCATAGCGTACAGGTACATGTCATATGAAAACTACGTTGGCACGAGACCTCCGCCGAGACGCCACATATATGGAAATTGGGAGAAGGTACTCGTACAGCTTCCGAAGCAGATGGATCCACCTTTCAGCTTTGAGATGCGGAAACGCATCACGGAGGGGTTCCCTTGCATAAGGACCATGCTCACGAGGGTCAGGAGTAAAAATACATCACAGACATACCAGCGGTAAAACAGCATGGCAAAAGCACAAATATAGCAGCACTACCAGACGGCAGAAACACCACAGGAGCAGCTGCAGTAGGACACCATGAACGTCCGAGGCTGCCGCTGGCATAATAGTCGGGGCCGGAGAGCCCGGTGGGCCACGGGTAGGAAAGGCATCACAATATGTCTCAAGCGGCCATACTCCGTGAGGTAGGTTGCGTGGGCAGCAGCAGCAGCAGCAGCAGCAGAGCAACACAGCAGGTGCACGTAGCAACAGCATCAGAGCAGCAGCAGCAGAGCAGCGGGGGTAGTAACAGTAGCAGCAGTAGCTTGTCACGCAAGCCCGAGGCCGCGCTCGGTTAGGGTTAGGGAGCACGGTGGGACACGACGAGGAAAGGTCTCATGGCGGCCCCGATGAAGGGACTAAAAGGGTGTAGGAGGTTAACCTCGTCCCTATTAAAGGTCCGAGCCTCGCCGGGTGCGTACTTGTGTTCGTAGGGACTTTTTCTTACGTCAAATCGTGACGAGCCGTAAGCGCAAGAGCGTGAGTTAGCAACATTTAATGAACAATCGACGAACCTTGGGAATGCCGAACCCTCTGCACGATCAAAATGAACGCATCTACCTAGGGGGAGGAAGGAAGGATACCTGTGACCACCACGAAACAAAAAATTGGAACGTAAACGTGATAATGAAAACATAAAAAAATGAAGAACCACACCCTTAAGGTTCAGCAACGAAACATACTGGCCTAGTCCATGAGGGGAACTGCGTGAGCAGCAGGGACAGAACCGTGCAGCAGCGGCTGTACGTAGCAGCAGGAGCAGAGTAGCAGCGAAGGCAGCAACACCAGCAAGCAATACATCACGCGCGCCCGAAGCCGCCCCGGTACAGCAGTCGGGGCAGGGAAGCACAGTGAGGTACGACGAGGACAGGCAGAGTCACACCCTCGAGGGTCGGCAACGAAACACATTGCAGACTGACCCCTGCCGTGAGGGGATCTGCGTGAGTTAGTGAAATAAACACGACGACATCGTCGTACCTCCTCGCGATCCTCACAAACACTCGTTTATATTTGTTTTCCTTGGCGGTTGCACGAGAAAGACAAAGAACGCGTTCACAACACAAGCGAAACTCCACGCGTCTTGCGATACTACCTGCTTTAGTACGAAAAACGAGATCGTAGATATCGTTTGTATTTTCACCCCTTACGTTTGCCGCACTTATACAGACGTTCTAAATCGGACCACATCGAATATGCTTTCAAACTCGAAACGGAACAATGTATGCATACACCCCGCATCATTATGCAAGCATGCTTAGAGCGGAACCGCGTCATCACATGCACCCTCATACATGGAACGCGGTCTAGCGACCTAACCTGGGAGCAATGCGATCATCACCATTCTTAGAAAGACGTGCCGAGGTACATTAGCACCATGCTGCTGCGCGCGCCGCAAATCTCTCTCGTGGCGATTCGTCGAGGCCCCCTCGCCCAGTAATTTGACCTGCACCATGGACGATCTGTAATCGTCGAATCTATGTATGTAATATACACCGGTATATTGTTTATGTATATACGTTTGACACCCCTCTCCTCTGGAAAACAGAAGGGGTAAGAAGCGGCACACTTTAGAGCTATCTGCGGTGTTGCTTGCTGGTGCTGGTCCATGTTGTCGGAAATCAGCGGTACATTTGCCCATGCTTCTGATCCCGTTGCGCATACATGTTGGGATGCTATTGGTAATCTTGTTCTTGATTCGGTATGTACAGTTGCAGTCCCTGCAGCTGTCCGAACATTCAACCTATGCAAACAAGGCCGGTAGAACACTACAACGAGAGTGTGAGGAGATATTGATGCGCCGCGAAGCCAGCTGTATGCTGCCTCTTCAACACTGCTCAATGTGTGTCTTTTATTGGAATGCACCTCTCGCTGAGAGTGATATGCACGCCATTGCAGGTACATCTCCACTGAAGTGTCGACAACTACGTAGAGAAGTGCGCGGGTAAACCCGGTATTACCATCTGACCGTTCCCTTTCAAGACCCATAGGGATATTAACCATGGCTTACCAAGAACATGAGAGCTACGTACTCCTACGCTGCTCACTGCTTAGCTACCCCTATGGTTGCACGCGTCCGCGCCTGCTGTAAATGTTTGTGCAAGACATTTGGTAAATACCCACTACTCCAACCGCCCGGGCTGCGTCGTGTGGCCGAATACAAATTTTGCAAGTGGATTACGTTTACACAATGTCCCGCTCGTTGCTGCATTGTTTGTCTGTACCAATATACCTACCGTACCATGCAACATTATCCTAGTATACCTGGTACTGCCCTACATTCGGTTTGTATAGCACTGGTATACCTGGTATGCGCAGCATATCGTCCTTGTAAAGTTGTGTTGATCCGGGTAGCACACAGGGGAGCTACGAAACTACTGTATATCCCTATAAAGAGCGTGGACGGAAAGCAGAAGACGTGCGAACGGTTGACCTCACAATTTATCAAATTGAGTATCAACTGCTCCAACAGAAGTACATCGTATTCCCCATGTACAAACACCACACCTGCTCCAACAGTAGTTCATCGTATTCCCCATGTACAAACACCACAATATGAATGGAATACTATAGGGCCACGCGATTTCGCAGGTATGTAAGTTGAGTATCAACCATTCAATCGGTCGAACTCACACCAGACGGACTTGAAATATGTTTATTTATTCAATCGTCGGGCAATTCCGACCCCCAAAGGGGACAACAGTATTGACTTATATATACGAGTGCTATCTTCTGTGCTGTTTGCTGCTGCGGGCAGCTCCAGTTTATAACCTATATGTACACGTGGCATTCATGCACATGACCCAGCTCACTCCGCTGCATGAACGCTGCGATTGCGACTCGGTTGAGGATGCGTAAACCTCTCTCTGAGGATGCTATACACTCAGCTGTTCGTAGATATACCCGAGGTATCGGAATCAATGACGTGCGCGGGTACACCTGATATAGTCCAGTTCAGGCCTGCTTACTCGACCGATAGCATGAATTAGTGCCGGGTATGCTCGCGTCAGTGACCCGGACAGCCCAGGCTGAGTTTGCTGCGGCAAAGACGTCGTATCACAGAGTTGCAGCGTTCGCAGTATTGGCGTGTTGCTGCTGCTTGCTGCGAAGTGTGCTGCTTCCCTGCTGCCTGGCTGTCTTTCGTTTGCTATCATACTCGCACTCGCTCTCCACTACTTCTTGGTAAGACACAGGTTTGTTGTGACACACAGTTTGAACCCACAATAACGGGTAACTAACAACAAACCTACAAACAGTATACAACGAATGGCGGCAACTGCCTAGTAGGGGAGGCGAAAATTCACGCGGTGGTGCGTACAGTAGAAAAGTACTCTTCAGCGGCTGCCATCAAGTCATTTTTGTTTTTGGCGTGAACCAGGCACCGCGGTGTTCCCAAAGTTCCACACCAAAGTAGAGTAGTAAAGTGTAGAAATTGGCCACCATCACTAACTACTACCTGGTACACAATACCACCACGCAGGCTCTCCGCCCCCCCGATGGGGTGGGGGGGATGCGGCTGAATCAACAGCTTCCCAGCCGTTCCTCGCGGCGCAATCGAACAATTAGTTGACAACGCGGCAGATATCAAGTGTTTCTCATATCATCTTCCTGCGGCCAGCACCAACATGGTGCAGCTCCCAAACACAATTTCCCACAACAATTAATTGTTGTAATAAATAACCCACCGAAAACATCGCAGTTCGATCTCAGTGAAGGCATTCGCGGCTGGCTCACTGCTCAATGACCGCTGACTGAGGGGCCCAGTGGTGTATACTTCAATATACCAGCAGCGTATTGCGAGCTTGGATACGGTTACTTCCGCATATCGCGGCTGCCGACAATGCATTTCGGCATAAATATCCAAATTTTGGCTTTTTTTGCTCACAACCACCTCAATTATGATATCAATACGCAAATGTCAAGTCCAAATGACTACGGAAAACACATACCCCGCGCTTGAGCGTCGTATACTATTACGGGGGAACATAGTTAACAGGACCTATGGTATACATGAAAACCTATATGTTTAACCATTTTTACTAACAATATTTGGTCTTGTTAACTATGGCCCCCCGTAATAGCGCACTTGTCCTTGAGCATAGTACCACCCGACGATAAAGCTTTGAATATTGCTGTATTCGAAGCTGCTCCGTAGTACTTTCAGCGAGCATTGGCAACCCCGACCTTTTCTTTTTCTCGACGTCTCGTGTACTGGTTGGCCGTCGTGTACGCGATGTGTCTACATTTATGTATCCATATATATCCCGTGCCTAAGTGTTATTCCCATCAACACGGCGTTGGGCATTTGTTAGCCACTGTGACACCGAGCTTAGTGATCCTCTCTCAAGTCGGAAGGAGGTTGCCACTGTGTCAGCTCTCACTGTTCGAGCGGCATCTGGCTGTCGCACCCACGGTCGAGGCACTACCCATGCGGCCGGGATCTCGCCCTTTCATATCATGTTGTACTCACCCGGTCTCGACGTGGCGTTACCCCTCATACCCAACGCCGCGTACCCATCTCATCCTTTCTTCGAAGAGTTTGCTCCTCAGGCGGTGCCTATTTCTCTTTTGCTCGAGACCGAAAAATGATTATGACGAAAATAAAGCGAGAAGAAAAATAATATACTTGGAAGTATACATATATGTATAAAGTACAAACAAAAACGCTAAAAATTGATAACCCTGACAATCCCTGAGAAAATTAACCGCTGGCCGCGATATCCAATCACTTCACTGGGATTGAGATATGGCTTTTGCACCGTGACTTTGTCGCACCCCGACTCACCCTGGCATCCGTTTTTTTATCATCGCCTGCTGCACATGATATTATAGCCGCTGTCCGCGATATCGAAGCACTGCACCGTGATTAAGACATGCCCCCCGCAGTGTGATTTTGTCGCGCTCCGACTCACACTGGTAACCCACTGCTGTGCGCATCGCCACTACCCTTTTCCCGGTGTATAGCGTCTGTTTTCGCCCTGCTGCGTACCCTTGCACCGTGAATTCGTCGTGCTCCATCTCAGCCTAGGAATCGACGTTAAATCATCGCCTGCTACCCATGAGAATGGCACCGCTGGCCGCGATACCTAACCACTGCGGCGTGCTTGAGATAAGGCCCCTGCACTGTCGTTTCGTTGCGCTCCAACTTACAGACGCGTTCTACGATAGAGGTATTACGGGGGGGCATAGTTAGTAGGACCTATCGTATGGATAAAAACCTTTACATTTAACCATTTTTACTAACAAGATTTGGTCCTATTAACTATGGTCCCCCGTAATAGCACATTCCCGCTGAAATATTTTCTGAATGACGGGGCTCCTTAACCCAATATTGTCGCGATGTCAATCTTGAAACAAGAAACTCCGTTTTTGTACGCTTGGGCCATGGAATTATTCATCGGGAGCCAATTGATTTTTGCTGAAGTCAGTTTTCTGGTGAGGTATGGAGCTCCTTAAGTGAGGAGCCTCAGAAATACTAGGGTGAACCTCTATCGTAGAACGCATCTACACTCGTAACCGAATTTGCGCATCGCTACTGCCCTTTTCGCGGTGAACGGCGCACTTTTACCCTGCCGCGCACACTTGCAATGTAATTTCAACGCGCCCCAGATCACACTGGTAACATGATTTTGTTCATCGGTGTGTATCGCCTTTTTGCCCTACTGCGTACGCTTGCACACTCATTTCGTCGCGCCCACGGCTCACCATGGTCACCGGCCTTTTTTGCTGATCGTCTGGAACACATCATAATCAAACCGCTGGCCGCGATGTCAAACCACCGTACCGTGGTTGATATATGGTCCCTGCGCTGTCGTTTCGTCGTGCCCCGACTCACACTGGTAACCGACTTTGCGCATCGCCAACACCTTTTCCCGGTGGATGGCGTCTTTTTGGCCTGCCGCGTACACTTGCAATGTGAGTTTATCGCGCCCTGACTCACCTTGGTAACCGATGCTTGATCATCGTCTGCTACACTATAACAAAACCGCTGGCCGCGATATCTAACCACTGCACCGTGGTTGAGATATGGCTTATATACTGTGGTTTCGTCGCGCCCCAACTCACACCTACAACCTGCTTTCGCTCATCGCCACTACCCGTTTCCAGGGGTATGGCGCCTTTATCCCCCGCCGCGTACCCTTTCACCGTGAGTTGGTCGAGCGCCGACTCACTCTGGTAACCGACGTTTGATTATTGTCTGCTTCACAGGATAATAAAACCGTTGGCCGCGCATCGTGATGTACAGTTCATCCTACGCTGTGCTTTCGTCGTGCCCCGACTCACACCGGTAACCTGCTTTTGTTCATCGCCACTACCCTTTTACCGGTGTATGGCGCCTTTTTTCTCTGCCACATACCTTTGAGCTGTGATCTCGTCGCGCCCAGGACTCGCCCGGGTCGCCGACGTTTGCTCATCGCCTGCCACACATGAAAATATAACCGCTGGCCGCGATATCTGACCAATGCACCGTGGTTGAGATAAGGACCCTGCGCTGTGGTTTCGTCGAGGCCCCGATATGATATAAACGGGTAACCCGCTTTTTTTCATTGCCATTGCCCTTTCCCCGTGTATAGCGTTTTTTCCCTGCCGCGTACCCTTTCACTGTGAGTGAGTAGTCGCACCCGGACTCACCCTGGTAATCGAAAGTTCTCTCAGCTTTCCACTACATCGTTATTGAGAGATTACCCCCGCACTGTGTATTCGTCGTGCCCCGACTCACACTAGCAACCGGCTCTTATTCATCGCCACTTCTCCTTTTCTCCGTGCCCAAGTAATGCGATTTTCCTTTTGGACCACAATTCTCGTTTGAGAGAACACACCACCTAATTAGAGTCAGATGCCAGATATGTGTTTAAGTACAGCAGTGAAGCACAGGTTTCTGCAACCCTAACCCTAACCCTAACCCTAACCCTAACCCTAACCCTAACCCTTTCTTCGTAACGACTGAGACGCGTATGTGGCTTTCTCCCGACTGGAGGCCGCTACAACTGTTGCAAAGCTAGGGCTCGTTGATGGGCGGAGGTGCTGCTCTTCGCGCATGCAGCCAAGGGTAGCAAGCTGGCCACTGTCGAAAAAAACGTATTTCAGTGTGATAGGCACACGCTTCTGCAGCACCGGCGGCCGTTGTTTAAGCTTGATACCTGGTGTTGTGTATCTCGTATGCACATACGAATACAGTCACGTAAAAATAAGCACAAACCTACCAGGTATATATATAGTACTGTTTGTCCCTTTTTCCAGGACATTCAACAGTGCTAAGGTACCTCCTCGCCGAAATTAACACACATCATTTTTCGTTTCTACGAACAGTACATTCAGGCCGTCATGTGCACTGTCCTCTCTTCAATAATTCAAGCGGGTGGGAACGATGCTGTAAGTCTAAGCAAACCACCGCAAAAACACGGCGACGACGCAGATACAAGCACAGCAACTCCGTAGGGTGTTTTACTCACATATTGTCTACTACCAGGAGGGTGTTACGTAAACAAGGAATTATACGAGAGTCGTGGTAGTGTCTACAATACTCAATGAAAATAATAGCGGTGTATCATGTGGTCAGCGCGGAGCCACGTGATGTGATGACCTGTACATATGGTACCTGGGATACCAAGGTTAAGGAGTGGACTACATAAACACAGCCAAAACCCAACTAATGTTTTGCTTGTCGCGTGGTCTGTCTTGCTACCTCGGTGTCAAAACTGCGATCCGTTTATGCTACAGCCTACCGAAGCTATTGAACAAACAGGGCGTTTTGGGACTCCGTCCCTTGTTTTCAGTTCTTCATCTGGGATCCATGTTTGCCTTGATACGTGTCTCTAATGAATCGAGGTTGGAAGTAGTACTGTCGTACTTTATATATCAACTCTCTGAACATTTTTTTTCTGTCTCACAGTCGGGCCACACATTCAGTTTCTCTCTAAGATAGCCATTCCAAGTGGTGATGCACAAACATTAAGCTCGCGTGTTGACCGAGTGGTCCAGCAGGTATACGTTTAAAGTTCGTGGAATATCGTTGACATAGTAAACGTCATCTCCGGGGTCCCCCCCTCGATAAACGCTACTAATGTCTAGAGGCATGCTATCGTAATTATTCGTATTTGTTTTTTTTAATCCTCCGGCGGATTGGTAAAAATAAAGCTTAAGCTCACCACACTTCCACGTTCGTGTCGTGTGTCAATTTAGCCCAGTTGGGCACGTTGACCCGACCTGACCCCCGAGAGGAGCAGGTGCGGTGGAGATAGCCACCCGGGAGAGTCATCTCTCCCGGGTAGTGTGGGACTGACAATCCAGCGCACGCGCTCGAGAAGAGCAATTTACTAAGTCGACGAGATTACGACACATACATCCTTTCCTTGTTGGTTAGCACTACTACCTGCCTAAGACTATGCCGCCCTTCGGTAGGGTATAATTCATTTCAGGTCCCCATCAAACCGAATACGTGGTGACGCACGCACAATCACGCATTAACCCCTTCACCACTGTATTTCCTATATTTGGGACGAAACACTATGATACAAGTCGTTTGCCCCCAAAGCGGGACTGCAGTATGAAAAGGTTTAAGCTGGCGTAAATATAAATAGGTTACACAGAATGAAGATATCCGGATGTATCATAGGTGGATTGTCACGGTAGATGGCAGATAATTCTTGCCGATTTGAGGCTCATTCCATTTTGCTCCCAGGCTATTCTGCTATGAGGCCGCCGCTGCTGATGCTGATGCTACTTGTGTTGCTTGCTGAAGCGTGCTGCTGTCTTGCTCTAGCAGCCATTTATGTGTGGACTCCGTTCGTAGTGATGGCGATGTAAACGAGTAGCCGTAGTATTACCGCTCCCCGATCTGCCCGTGCTACCTATTCCTTCCGGTATAGCCACGTAGTCTGTTTTGGGATCATGGTGATATTTCGGGGAAATAGAAGGGCATCAGCAGCAATATTCTGCTGTTTTCATATGCTGCTTGAAATACGCAACGCATGTTTCTGGATCTAATCAACCCCCCTCAATCGCAGTGCGTTCCCTGTTTCATACCTCGTTGTTGGCGCGCTGCTGTAAGAAGTGTCGACCATGGCCCAGTCCTCCATCGACACCCGCCTTGTACACCCCTGGCATAAACCCCCTCATCAAACGGCTCTTCGATGGGTGTCAGCGTGTGGTGGGCTGGGTTGTTGAAAATTAAAGTTGGCCGGGGTCCGATTCCGAGTCAGCGAGCAAGCGATGCCGTGGTGGCGCCTGGGCCAGCGCCAGGGCGTTGCTAGTCGATGGGCAAGGCCTGTATAAATCATCTATATTTTTACTTTACCTACCCTGTGCTCGCAGGATGGACTGGGCTTCCACAGCCTGATCGCTTCTTTCGTTCTAGCTATGATTAAGTCTGACAAGTCCTGGATTCATATCGTAGTACAAAAAAATGATTCCTTAGATTGGGTCACAACTTTGTCAGTCGAGATAACTCCGGATGGGTAGTTCACGAAACCAATGTATAACAGAGCGATCGTTGTGAAGAGTAGGGATGGCGTACAAGCTTGGTGTAAGTCATACTCGCCCTGCACTGCCCTGCGATGCATTGTTGAATGTCGCGATGAAAGGTGTTTCATGCCATTTTGTTCGTCACGTGTTGCTCACCCCAAACAGGAAGACTTGGCAACCATTTCACGATTGCATCGCGGTTCTTGTCTCTTGGCTACTGCTGCAAGGCCAAGCTGGTGAGACGATGAAATACGATGCGTCCATATTTCGGTCAGCGAGAGTTGACAGTAAATAAGTTCTGACGAATTTGGTCGTGGAACGTTATCAGATGTAGCGAGACAGGTTTACCAACCACGTACCAGTAGATTGCCAGCTTTGATATTTCGCGAGAGGCGTGCTCCATGAGGGGACCGTTGTGGGATGTTCTTAGCAGTGGGACAACCGCGTGAAATAATCGTTCCTTGGATCGATCTGGCGCTTTAGCAACAATATTCTCTCTGCAACGCGATGTCCGGAGCTGGTTCCAAGCATCCATCTTGTTGTATCCGCGCAACGAATTACGGCATAAATATATTTCTCGGGGTTGTAAACGCCCAGCGCCAACGCTACGCATGTAAGAACCGAGTGGGCGATTGGCGTTGCCATGTTGGGACGATTGAGGTATGGGGTTCGATATAATTCATCATCGACCTGAACTGCCGACAACAATATCAAGCACTATCCACGGCGGCATTGGTGTCTACGAAATACCTGGCATTGCGGAACATTCATAGGACGTAAGGTATATATACTAAAATCAGGTGTGGAAGCAAGCCGTCGTCGTCGTTTTACTATCGACACGCATAACCCCTCGTGTAAGGTATATATTCTTTGTGCGGAGAGGCACTTCGATCCAGCCTCCGCAGATGGTATTGGAATTGAAGCACTTCTGACGTTGTCGTCGTCATTGGTACATACTAGAGGAGGTCTCAGTTAGCGTTCACGTACGACGGTGGTGTTGATAATACAAACCAAGACCCTCACCACAACTTCCAACGCCCCCTTCCACCTGCGCTGAGCAGCCTTTGTAACCCCGCACTTGACTGCCTCCGACCTTTGCAACCCCATCCTCCAGGTGAGCTTGCCACCAAAAGACTCCATACTTGCACCCGGGAAGTTCCAGGAAGGAGAGTCTGGGCCGCGTTACTTTGACTTTTCAGACGCCCCCGACGTGCCAGGCTTTAATTCATCCTCGGAGTGCGTTGCAGACTACACTCTGGGGGGCTCCGAGGCGTACAAGGCGTTCTTGTCACAAGGCAAGTCGCCGACGATGGACCCTTACGTGGCACGACATAAAGGGTCGTGAGCCATGAGTGATAAACGGCTTGCGCATTCCTCAATGGTCATCGAGGAATAACATAAAGTGCGGTCGCGTGTACTGAGCTGTTGTCGTAACCCAAGCTAGCTAGATGTTAGACGTTTTTCACAGTACAACGGCATGCACTGCATTGCAGCGCTTGCCGCACATATTACTAAGAGTAGATGAAAGCAGTCTCCCCTTATCGGTACTTTTTGGACCACAGAAGGTTCGGCGATGTACGAGTAGATAAAAATATACAATCAATCAATCGCAGAATAATTCGAGTGATATTAATTACGATGTTTTCGTATATGTCAAAGGTGAAGTACAGACCAGGTACATATCAAGCACTGGGTAGTAGAGCTGATATTCGGATACAAATGCCCCATTTATTTAAACGGTTTCAAAATGTGTACTGTTGATTTCGCTACATACATACATGACTAGCTTTCTACTTTGCCGGGATGGAATGTTTGTGACTTAGGCTTGACGCCATAAACTAATAGCGGTTTGGACAGCAATAACAGAAATAGCTCAGAGGCCCCCATTCCGAATGTATGTGCAGCTGAATATGTGGGGTGTTTTTTCACGTTACAACGTTGTTACATGATGATCGAACAGAAACCATTGTCGCACTTTTTTGGAAACCAACGAACAAAACAAAAACGCAGATCCTTTCGACAACAGTAGTGCAGGGCTTGAAAACAACCGTACATCGCCATGGTAATAGAGAAGGACAATTTGAATGTTGGCAAATCGAATACCTGTGATGGTGAATCCTGTTGCGCCTGTTGCCACACTGTGTCTGCATTATCACTATCAGAGTCAACAAGAGAGAACCCATTGACAGTCTGGGCGTCGTCCTCGATTATTGCACGGCGTTGATGATACGTCTGCTTGCTGTTCTTTTTCGCCCCCGGGGTGGTGATCATTGGTTGGTCTCGCGCATCATGATCTCCAGGTGGACGCCGGTACGGTGACATGGAACAGAAGGAGTTGGCACTATGCATTAGGAGCGTTCGCCTGTTGGAGTGCGAAGCTGCATACTATTTCCCCAAATCCGAGGACGTTTGTAGATTTCCACACTCCTTCTCCGGTCACATGGAGACACCAGCGAGAGCAACGGAGTCCCACATCGAAACGGCTGGCAACCTCGTCATTCACATACGATCAGGGGACATATTTCGTATTCGGAAAGCATACGGGACATACGGACAGGTGATATATACCCCCGAGTGAAGTTAACATGCGTTCCAGATAGGAGTACTTGTGTTTGGAACGTGGGACTCGTACTTCGATAATGGGTGTTTTCTTGAGTGGGGGTGGTGCTCGTCAATGACACTTTGGTACCACCTCTGGCATTCGTTAGTGTTGCATTCTAGTAGCATCCAACTTACTCACACCATAAGATCATAAGCTTGCAACTGCACCGTCAGTAGTACTTCTCGCTTGCGGTCGTGCCCAAGTGTAGCGAAGGCACGGGCGGAAACATGCATGCAGACCTCATTGCTTTGTAAACCGCCAGTGCACAAGGGGATGGCGTCGACGGCAGCAAAACACAACGCCCGCCGTGACATTTTGGGTTATTATGGTAGCTTATGCAGATGCACGTAGACGGCTGTGTTCATCAATCGACAAATCCACTGTGACACAAGGCGGCAGAGTGTACGTGCCCAGACAAGAGGCTTGCGTGTAGCCCTTTTCCTGATAGTATAGCTTTAGCTAGGAACTCGTGCAGAAGGATATTTGGAACTGCCGCCAACTTATTTGCGTTGGTTGCTGGACGGTAGACTGTTGTAATGTGATCGTTGTTCTTGTTTCATCGACTCTCCAATACCATATATTTCGCTTTATTAACAGTTGTGGTTGTCTGTTCGGTCCCAACCTAGAAGGCTTCGGACCAGGCTCCAATACTCTACTCCTACTGTACTGATACTGCTGTAGTACCCCACACAAGAGAGGAGACATGCGGATGAGGGATCAGGCTCAGATACGTTCCTACTGCTGTGTCATCTACGAGTAGTACGACTTACTTCTACAGTAGTACCAAACGGCACCAACAGCATTTCTGCTGCATCGCGCTAGTATACAGAAGTGTGCGCAGTACTAAAATTATATTATTCTGTAGTCTGGAGTCGACCTCGAGTGGGGAAAAAAAGCAGAAACAGCGGGATGTTGCTCTTGCTGCAGCTGGAACTAGCTATGCTCAGGAAGGAGCGTTGCCGTCCTGGCTGCCGAGATGCAGATGCCTCGCCATGGCGCAACAACATAACAGCAAAAAACACACAAACAAGACGGAAACCAGAAACAAACCTCCGGTGGTTCCCCGCTTACCGCTCTGGGTGCACAGCGGTGGCGTCACTGTTCAGCTTCTTGTCATTTGATCGATAGCTTCACTGTTCTTGCTCGTGTGTATGTCTTTTAGGTACCTCAGCGCCGGGGACACAAAACCCCATGTTGTTTTCCGGAAAACGCCAGACCATATACCACCAACCGTCACGGTGGGGGCTTCCCAATAGAGTTACACCCGCGCCTCGAAGTTTAGAACCGGGTACCCCACCGCGTGTGGGGCGGGCTAGCCGGAACCGGAACCGGATACTCGGGTCTCAGCAAACACGGGTACCCGGGTTATCGTACATGTTTCGCCCCCCTTTTAGCGTCTGAGCGGCGGCGGGTAAGACGGGCACAGGTATTCGGGTACCCGGGTATCTGGGGACCAGGGCTTCCATACACTAATTTGTACCCTGCGTTTGAGCCGCGGCGTGGTAAGGCCGACACGGGTACCAGGGTGCCCGGATTACCATACACTATTCGCTCCCCTTTCAGCTTTTGGGTGGCGCAAAGCGGAAAGTGGGAAGGCATGACTTCATTTCGCCCCTCTCAGTGAATCAGGCCAAAGAAATAAGGCAGAAGGCAAGTACTCGTACAGAAGAAGGTAATAAGGGTATTTTGTGGGGGGGATCGAATAAATAGAGAGGTTGAGACTGGGGAGTTGAAATGAAAGCGAGATCGTGGAATTTGCATTTATGTCTACCCTTATTTCGGTCGTCAAGCCATCGGAAAGATATTTCGTATATTATTGGTTGCATGAAACAAAGCATGGAAACAAGCACCCACACACACCCAAAACCAACGAAGGAAGTGAAACAAAATGCTGGGCATTCGTTCATACGTAAATATCATAACTCAAAACAGACCTCACTGTGAAAGCCCCAAATATAAGCCCCAAGAACGATATCCGTCCAATCATCTCGTCAAACATCCAATATCAACATGGCGAGGAAACCACGGTGTACGATCTCATTGGCGCGATCGCATCGGTCTCTCTGCGAACGGCAACATCGAAACGTTGGAATTTACTTCTGGTGGTTGATTTATCTATCTTCTGGTTCATGGTAAAGTAGGGCCGCTGAGAGTGTGTCTTAACGCCCCCCACCGAGCATTGGAACAAACCAAAAGGACTAAAATTTGCCGCATGAATTGGTGTTGATTGGTTATGGGAAACGAATACATTCAGTGCAGCCCGAGAAAAACAGTATAATCTAGGAAGAGGAAGAAGAAGTGCTGCACCCCTTTTTCTTGTTTGGGATGACCGAACGGCCCGACCGAACGGGAACAAATACAAGGTAGCAGATTATTTTATGAAGATGGACACCACCGAAGTGGACGTGGACAACAATTTGCCGTGGCGAACGGCCCGACCGAACGGGAACAAATACCAGGTAGCAGATTATTTTATGAAGATGGACACCACCGAAGTGGACGTGGACAACAATTTGCCGTGGCATGTCGATGTGCAAAAGATGCCGTTCGTGCCGATTCGGCTGGCGGGGACCAGGTCTCTGCATGGACCCAATCACGTTATTTTACTTAGGGTTACCCTAACCCTTATTTTACGTAGGAACGGAACGAATGGCCACGAACCGCCTTGTTCCATTCCGCTCGTTCCAGTGCTCTCTGGGGGGGGTTAAGACACACCCTGACGCTGTTCGTGGTATCGTGGTATCGTGAGCGTGTAGTGTGTTGTGCGAACGCAGGTAGGGATATTCTTTATTCTCGTTCTGTAGTCTGCACGGGCGAGATGCGAAAGTCTAGGGGCACATGTATGTATAAATCAACGTGTACCCCAGTCTTGGGGGTTATCTACAGAACAAATGACGGGTACCCGAGTACCAGGTGTACAAATACCCGCGATTCTGTGAGTTGGACCGGGACGGTTACGGTTCCGGCAGTTCCGAGTGCCCGACACCGGTTACCTGTCAGGGGGCAACGCGTGTTCCAGGTAGTGCATCGCTCGACCTTGCCATGAGGAGCGGGAGTTAAAGAAAGGATGGTATTGTCGATATTACTATTATTGTCGTTGTAGCAGTTCTGAGGTTAAAGGGCCTCTCATCCCTCTTCCCCGTGACCCTGGAAAACCATCCGAAAAACAAATCATACTACCCATTCGGGGAAACATGAAACGCACCGCATCTTCTGGTAGGCCTATTGGCAGCTACATAAATCACCTCAAGCAGCCAATCAAAATGCACCAGACATACTAATGCGCGACTATGAGCAAGTGCTATGTCTTACAACCCGATTCTCACTCAGACGCGGTGCAACTCTGCTTCCCAGGCATTTTTGTAGCGACGCTATTTTTTTCAGGCCTTCCTCGGGATTGTTTCAGTCGTGCAAGTACCGCCGGATTCCATGGGATAAGGGATAACCTCGTGATCCCGTGGAACATTTTGAACTTTCGGTGCCTTCCAAAGTAAATGTTTTACCATTTCGTTTGTTATGGTACCGCTTTGAATGAGGCTGAAAGGCCGATAGTGGCCTGGGTTCAGGCATTGGGATCACATTTGTAGTACATGGGAAGCATATCGTGAATGGACAACCAGGGGTTTCCCCAGCGATGCACGAGCCTTGCGAGGCGGTTCCGCGATAGAGGTATCACATCTGAGAAAAACCTTCTGAGTCGCCACAGCGTCCTTACCCGGGCGGGAGTTGAAGGATAAATCTGTAAATTGTGCTCTATATGTTTGGGCGTATTGCGTACGTACACGTTCAAGAGGCGCGTAGCCTCTCGTATTAATATGCCTTCCCCGTTTCATTCCGTATCATACCTTGGGTGGACATTGGAGCCCTAGAAATTAGGGTGAACTTCTATCGTAAAACGCCTCTTGCTTTCAGTCTGTCATCGAGCACGAAAGGCGCAAAGCTGCTCTTCTTCTATCTCTAAGTAGACAACACACGTGAGTCCCAACGAGTACTCACTCACTAGGCAAACCTAGCAAGGGAAGCATGGTATCCCGACCTTGATTTGAACAAGTAGAGTTGACGGCAGGACCTGGGTAATCCTTTGAGCACGACACCGTCCCGTATGGTTTTTTCAAATGCTAATCCCGTGCAGTCTAGTCCCGCGATAGTTATGCTAATCCCGTGAAACCCGTGTACCGTCCCTTGCCAACTCGTGAAAGTTGTATTAACCACACATTCCGTCCAAACCAGTCCCGTGGTTTCGTGATCCTGAGGGATTTGTCGCATGATTTCTGATACAACGGAATTTTCCGTGATTTTTTCACGATGGCTCGGCGTCTGGACTTGCTCAACCCTGAGCCAGGAAGTCATGATTCCGAACGTTGTCTGTAGTATTGGTACCTAAAGTTGCAATATTATCTGGATGTTTTCTATACTTATTTCATTTGGTTACAAGAGTTTTCGTTTGAACATGTCGTCGTTCCATGGGGTTAGGGTTAGGGTTAGGGTTAGGGTTAGGGTTAGTCTAACCCTAACCCTATATTATCTGGATGTTTTCTACACTTATTTCATTTGGTTACAAGAGTTTTCGTTTGAACATGTCGTCGTTCCATGCATAAAACCACTACATTTAAAAACGTTTCTTCGTGGCAAATACCCCAGTGAGATCACAACCGACACGAACACACCCCCCTGTATGGCACGCCGTCCATACAGTGCTGGTGATGATATTCCCACGTTGATTCACTTCGTCGAGTCCTGTCTGTGGTCACAACAATAGGAGGAGCAAAAATGCATATTGATGGGAGAAACCTAACAAGCACGAGATAGTGCGCACGGCAGTACCATTCCAGCCCGTAAGGGAAACGGTGCTCACGAGCTGTGGTATACCGTCACGTATCATCTGCGACCAAACAACACCAGTAACATATCCATGGTATTCTATGTACACTTGAAAATAAAGGGACAATTACAAAGAACATAAAAATACGGAGAGAACGATGAACGAAGAAATAAACGGAGAATGAAATTATGAAACAAAAGAAAAAAAAATAAAGCAAACATTCGCTCAAATCGCGGAACGAGTCCCGAGGGCAAGCTTTCTGTCTGCTGGTGCGATCATTGGTGTGATATATCCACCTGATGGACCAACACTAGGACGCGACAAGAAGAGCAGACGGAAGGCGAGAAGACGAGGAGAGGGCGGAGGCAAAGGGCTAACAACAACGCCAAACCAGTCCTATGTCCAGTTGGTGGGTCAAGGGCGACACAAACGACACAACAGAGAGAGAGACAGATGGACTAAAGAACAACGTGAAAATAATCAGAAGCAAAAGGATACGTAGCAAAGGGTCACGCAAATATTACAACCAGGTCACGCAACCGACGCAGAATGACAGGGTACGGGGGGAGGGGTACCATCGGCTTCACAGGGAATTGGGTCATCACAACAAACGAACACAAAATAGAAACAAATATAACAGAGATTGTATCACGGCTTTAGATAGTAGACATTAGGCTTATTCACTGAAAAGACGGACAGTGCCAAGTTTCGGCAGGTTCCTTCACTTTCTTAGCCGGCAAAGCTAACCCTTAGGGTTAGGCTTAGGCTTAGGGTTAGGGTTAGGGTTAGGCTCTTGCTAGTCCTCATTTAACGTGGTCCCTCTCCCCCCCCTTCCTGGCATTAGTCCCAACGGCGTGTTGGATCAATTTCTGCGCATGTTGTACCTCAAGCCTTCGTCGTTTCGCTTCATGTTTCTTCTCCTTCATGAACGAGCGCTTCATGTGACGCTCCACCGTTTCTTCAACACAACTCAACACTTTATGGACTTCGTCGCTGCCAGCGTCTATTGCTGATTCTCGATGGGCAAGTTGAACAACGACCAATCGGGTTCGGGACAACCCATCAAGTCCTCCTCTTGCCCTCCCAAGAAGCCCTCCGCCCCCCCAGTTCCCCAAACATTACTCATTGGGGTAGCCTTTCGTTACGTATAGGGGCGACGAACCCCGCGAAAAGTATCCTCCGCTTTCGAACCGTCGTTACGACGTTCTCACAGCCAGATTTGTCTAGTGCGTCTGCGTATGAAAGTATATGGTAGCCGTGGCGACATCTGTTTTCCATCCGATCCATCAGAGACGCAATCGGTGGGGATCTATCCGCAGTATGGTGAGATGGGCAATGAGGACGGTCCACGTGGCACACCCGTATATCATGGTATGAATTACCTCGGTGTTGAGCATCCGTACTTTGAGCCGGAGCGGTGCGGTGGGCTGGTCGTACAGTGGCAAACTACACCGTCTTTAAGGTAGGTTGGCTAGCCGGGCGAGCCGGTTGATTTCAGCTTTGAGGCCGGCGTTCTCGTATACAGTTGCCCCAAGGTCCACAAACTTGGTAGTTTGTTTATACACCTGGCCGTCGTTCCTCAGTAGCGAAAATGACTCTGTACATACGTTTTGCCACCAGCCACACATGGCCTCCGTCTTGGCTTCCGAAACGATCAATCCGAATGAACGACATACTGCAACGATGTCTGCCGTTATCTTCGCAAGGCTGTTACTTGATCTGTATGCGATGCCCGCGACGTCTGCGTACTGCAATCATCAGACCATTCTAGGTTCCACCCCTGCTTCCTGGGGGTTATCTCGCTCTTTCTCCGGCCGAGTCACCCCACGATAGGGGTTGCACTTGGTGGGCCCGAGGTTTCTGACCAATTGAGTCCGTTAAGTGAAGAACTACCAGTTAGAACGAAATGTTTACTCGTATATTCGTCTTAGGACTAGCGCATAAAAATGCCGGTCGGGCGGCACAAACGAATTTCTTCCAAGTATTGTATCGAGTGAGATACTGAGCTCCTAATGTGAGGGACTCAGAAACGTCTGGTGCACCTCCACCGTGGGATGGCTCGGCCTCCCTCGCGCTTCCTACCCCCCCCGCGTTTCCTCTTTCACCACATCTGCATTCACCCTAACCGCTCCACCGCCACACGGAGTACGGGAGAAAATGACTGTTGAACGACAACGGTGCGAGCAGTCATCCATGTCGTAGGCCCAGCATCACGCTGAACCAATCTAAATATTCGCCATTGTCTGTCCGGATGCGCGCAAGCCTTCGGTCGTGGATGTGGTACGCCAAATAACCGCGAGCGTCTTTGGTGGTACGCTGAATCGAGCGAGCACGGTTCACAAGACAGTCCGGGCGACTGAATCGTATGCTTTGGTGAGATCAACAAAAGGTATAGAGGGGTACTCGTCTTTCGTGCCACTTCGTGAGGCCGGTGAATCACGAAGATCATATCAATCGTCGACCGTTGTGGTCTAAAGCCGCACGGGTCCTCTGGTAATATATCCTCCCGTTCCCAGTAACTGCTAAGACGATTGGCGATTATCTTCAGGAGGACCTTGCCAGCGTGTGCTACGAGCGAGATGCCACGCTAGTTACCGCACTCTGTCCGGTCCTTCTTCTTTTTTAGCACTATCGTCGGGGCATCGTTCCACTCTTGCCGTACGCCCCCGCCCTCGCGCATGACGATCCCAATGGTGAATATTTGTTTTGGTGTACGGCGGTTTCTATCGCGATCTCAATCTAAGGCGAGTTTGACTAGTTCAGCGGGAAGCTCATCGGCTCCGACAGCCGTTAGGGGTGACATTCTCTTGATGGTTTCTTCCACCGCAAATTTTGAAGGTAGAGTACCGAGAGATGTGCACGCGGACCATACCTTGAACTATTCGACGATACCTGGGCCGAGCGTTGGCGACTTAGCGTTGAGCAAATAACTGAACCACTGTACCCACCGATTGTGAATGGGCCCCGCGTCACCACACCAACTGCCCTCTGCATATTTCATGTATTGAGAGCTGCCAATTTCTCCCCTCGAAATACGTCCCCTTGTGGTGCTAGTAGAAACCAGGTTGGTCCCCATCGTTGAAGCACACCTTGGGTTGACTGAAAAAATCCTCGGAGAAGCTCACCACTGCCTCGATTTTCACGCGCTTTAGGCGTTTCGCAGCTGCTTTCATGGACTTTCTGAGTTGGCTCTTGCTTAAACCCGCGCGAAATACATCTCTCTCGGCTTCCCTCTCTTACCACACCGCAAGAATTTTCGCCTTCGTCTCCTCGCTAGCACAACACCCCGCCGTTGTTTTACTTCGCTTTGCACGTGTCGCGATGTTAGCAGCCGTGGACGGAATCGCTTCAGTGAACACCATTGCCATACCATCCTCATCCGTGCCAGGGGGTACGGATGTGCATCTCTTAATGAATGTCCTCCGCAGATAGGGTTTGCCGTCAGTTGTTGAGAGTCGGTGGCCCGTCTGCCCTTTATTACTCCCTTTCGCGGTCAGGGGCAAAGCGTCCAAGCAGCTGGATGCCAGGCGCTTCAGCAACAGTGCTGTGCGGCCCAGACAGAATGTTTGTCACGGATTGATTTGTGACTATAAGTCAGAGCGTACGCAACGACAAAGGAAATCCCATTCGATTTCATGTTCAAGTTTAGTCGCACCTTAATAAGTCGAGAGCACGGATGTACTCCACAGCCAGTCCACCCTTCTCGAAATCCTGCAAGAAGTGAAACCTGCTGCTGGGAATCCATCCTGGTCATTCCCTCTCGTCTCTTGGCACCCAACAAATATCACAATGGCTTTGCATCCAGACCTCAATGACCTCCTCGGCATATCTAAGAGCGTTCTTGTCTTTGACGGTCAGAGTACGGACACTGAATGTCCCCACGGTCATCTCGCCCACTCGAGTCTTCAACCTAGCGGCCGTTCGTACCGCTCAAATAATTCGCCGCCTTTCTCTTTCCTTGTGCAGTTTTCACCCATCAAATATGATTCCTGTCTTGGTTTTTGGCATGCTGCCAATGCATCGGATGCATCACTCGCGACCGGCCACATTCGCCTCCACCCTGTGCTGGCGGTTACATACCCATGTGGGTTCTCCTGTCATTTCTACTCTTCATACCACGGAGCTCACGCTTTTGGTGACGGAGCCCCATCGTTGCTGCAGGCCTGAAAGGCCGCAGGGAATTGATTCCACTATTGGTGTGAACTCCCCCTCTGCGGGATCACGCCAGCGCACCGCGAGCAAGGCAGAACATTCACGAAGTCTGCGCCCCGCCAATATCAGGTACCGATGCTAGGCACAAGGTACCAGGTACAGGTACATTCCTCTTGTCAGATCGAGAAAGCCAAGGAGGAGATGTACATACGAGCCTAAACTACAAGCGGCATGCCTTTATGGTCTGCACACACAAGCTACAATCCCGGCCTATGCAACAAAGTGATATCGCAATCCCGTCCTGTGGAGTACCGTGTTTCGTGCGTCTCGAATCTCACAATATCTCAATTCCGTTCAGTGGAGCACCATGCGATTTTCGTCCGGGGAACTCCTTAACTCAATATCGTGTCTTGCACTGTCGTGAAATCTCAAACTCGCCCAAATATTTGCGTCCAATCCCGTGATGGTTCAGTCCCCTCCGGTACCGTCCCGTGCTTTGAATGCCCCTTGCTACCCCGCCCCGGGTAATCCCGAGATATCTTGATCCCGTGGGATCCCTTCCCGAGACAAACATTTGGTGCCGAGGCAAGCCCGGACTTTGTTCGGCGTCGTCAAACTGTGAAACTCGCATTCATTCGCAAAAAATACATACCGGAAATACAGTAGTTCCTAGTGTACACTTCCCGCATGAGTCGCACGTCTGCACTACTTGGTAGGACGCACCTTTCGCCCCCCCCCTCACCACGCACGTCGTGTTCCACGGGTTTCATACTGCCGTTTTTCGCCCCGGCTGATTCGCAACAACACACTTTGCTACAGCCCCCGCTAAGCTACTATATCGGGGTGATAAACAATCGCGACTGGAATCAAGTGGATATTGTTACGTACAGGGCCGACGAGCAGGACGAGAACCCTGTGGTGCCCGCGCTGAGGATGATGGCGAACATAGGGACGTGGCCGAGTATGGATATCAACATCCATGTGGTGAGAAAGCTCGTTGATGTTTGGAGGTGTATTGACAAGGCCCAATGGTATCCTACTGTAGTTGGGGCCCTGGACGTTGTCTGGGATATTGGATCATGCATGCTGGGCAGAGCACGTATACTGAGGTCATATTTGCACCAACACCGACCCCCCTCCTTTATCGGTTTCCTATAAATGGACAGGACCGCAGTATTGAGGTTGATCTGCAAGCCATGCTGTGCGCCGATGCGTTGGCAGCGTCAAGGTCAACGCTTGGAGAGCTCATCATGTATCACACGCGGGCGAAAACAATTTTCATGTCCAGCGAATGCGATGGACACGGGAGCGTGTTCGGCCATACTTCAGGGCGTCTCATTGCCGCGAGGTCCTCTGGAGATGAGTATTTTGAGGTGGGTCTCACTACCGGGAACCGGTGCTGGCGTTATGTTCCTCTGTCCCTATGTTGGCTGACTCTGCGAATCTGGGCTTGCACTATAATGTTTTGATATGTAGAGGGATATATCAATGATCCCGCAGAAGTATCTCCGATACGAAATCAAGTGTGCGTAGCTCTGAGTGGTGCGGCCTTGCGTAATTACCTCTGATTTTTATAAACAATGATGCGCATACTTACTTCAATGCCTCCGCTGCCCCTACATGACAAGCTCGAGTATACACGTGCAGAAGTTGAATTAATAAACCAACTATCCTTCCTTACGCTCGATGCCGTGGCTGTCACTACCCTAGGTACAAGGCCTGACGCTCCGACCTGAAGCACCATTGTACAAGGTGTACGATGCAGAGGAGTTCACCGACAAAGAGCGCTTAGAAATGCTGCAATACGCGGGTTTAGCCGGGATGGAAGAGTGCACTTCTTCAGAAGTAGCTGTGGATCGCTGGGACAGCGCGTCAAGCTCCAGGGTTCCGTTGGGAAACCTTCCACCGTAGCTCGCCGTCATTTGCCCTTAACGCTGCGTTGATGGTTGCAGCCAATAGTTAGCTTGCACCTTGATTTTCCGTACGTATATGAAGCGAGGGGAGGACGGGCACGCAGCCCGAGGCCATTGTATTGCCTTCGCCAAAGGTTGGCTTCTTATTGCGTTCAATGCGGAGTGCTCCTCGGGCTTCCTGTCTTTCCTTAGGCCGTATTTTGCCTGTATATGAAAGGCCTATCCCTACCGGGGTGCTTACAAACAGATAGCGCAGGGGTAACCGTGGGGCAAGTTGGCTTTCGCTCACACCCTCATCACCTTGCGAAGGTGGTGCCTCCATGTGCAGATAGGCAACAGTGCATGCGCAGAGTTGTGCGCGGTCCTCTTACTGCTGCTGCGAATCCCCCTTATATACGGTGACACCGCTAGGTTTAGAACATTAATGGCCGGGTACATTGAAACTTTCTTCGAAATTGTAGACTGCTTACTAGAGTTGCAACTGTACTTACACATCCCGGGTGTTAAAAGAGCTGTGTCGGTCTCATTTATACGGTAACGCAACCAGCACGGACGAGTTGCACTGTTCTTGCATACATTTCTAATCCAACGTTTCCCCTCCTAAATGAAAATAAGGATAATGGGTGTCTTGCGAGGTTAGTACGTTCTGCCGCACTTGAAACTCACGCCCAATAAACACGCCGCGCTTTTCCTCCAAATATCCAAGAAATGAACCCTCCGCAGAATAGAGGATTTACACGAGACGGGTTCCGCTCGCACGGTTCATGGCGTCACCACTCTGTCAATGCCATCACGGCGTCCGGGGACGCCCTTGCAGACGTCGCCTGCACCATACGCGAAGTGCCGGAAGATGTTCCGAAACTTGCAGTAATGACGAACTGCTTCCCACTTGTAAACGTTTGAGAGGCGGACTTTCTTGTAGGATTTGGACGACAGGATCTCGAGCTTCCCTTCTGGTTCGGTGTGGGACCCCTTCCCGGCGGCAGCAATGAGACTGATGTCTGACTGCGATTTGGGGTCCACGTGGTTGCTTTCCCATAGACACTACTGGTACCCGATACGATTACTGACCTTGTGCGGAGTAACGTTTTCCGGGTGCGAGGGTCTATGGGCATACGACTACGGCCATGCATGAGATCGAATACATCTCTCCTATCGAGTATACCCTCTCTCCCCCCCGCGGAACAACGATATAACCCGGCCGCCAGTTGCGGAGACTACCACCAGAAAACACAGTCTACGAAACACAACGTATCCTAGTGGCCGACAGCTCACCTAATGAGCGGAGCGGCGTGTTTTACGGTGCCGTTGCCACCCGACGCCAACCGAACAATATATACATATATATATATAGTGTGTGGGCTATCATTAGTATGCGTGGCCGTAGTCGTTTGACTGGAACGTATTGCGGGGGGGTAGGGGCTATTGATATCGCGACGCGTACACTCTTTAGCATATAGCCTCTCAGTGTTGCTTCATGCGCGAGAGTATTAATACAAGTATACGTAGGAATGCTCATCATATATAAGGCTGCTAGTGACTATCCCTACCAGGCGTTCTCAATACAAACAATTGATACCAAAAACGCGTGACTATGTACCACACGTCGGCCAGAGCACGATCTAGGTCATATGCGTAGGGCTAGGGTTAGTGTTGGAGATATCCAGCAGGATTCGCATATGGCATATCCAAGCCAGCAGACCCTTACTACATCACGTAGCTTGAGGTGGTTCAACATTATCTGGGTCGGGAATCAAGCTGAACATAATTATCTAGATCGTCAACGTCGAGAATGGTCTCTGTCCGAGGTCCCCAAGAGCTCCAAATGTACAGTGAAATGAAAGGGTGTATGGACTCCTAAATGGACTTACTCTTCGATCTTACAATTGAAGTTTGAGAAAATATCCCACTGGTACGAGGTAGAGAGCTTTGTTTTCAAATTGTGTATGAGGGGCGTGATAGGAATCGATCCAATCAAACGTCACGTTTATGCAAAATACGTCAAAGAAGAATCTTTGCGAAGGATCAATGGTTCCCCTAGACATTACGTAGCCCACCCAACAGAAAACAATGCTGCTCACGCTCGATCGCTTTACCGCACAACAAACAAACCAAACATGTGTTGCCACTGAACGAATGGTCGACGCACCATATGTGGTATTCCCCCAGCCCCCACCTTCCCCCGCCTGTGACATCGCGCGAACAGTGATTCGAGTAACCAAGCGCACTCGTTATGCGTACAAAGCACGGAGTTTTCACTTTTCAGGAGTTAATTGCGTAGTAATATGTACACTGTTTTATTTCCGTACTTTCTCCGTTAAACAACGACCTCCGAAGGCGGGCGCGTGCACATCACGGCGTCACAATATCCAGGACAGGGGCGACGTAGTGCGAACCGCTACGCAGAAGAGAACGGCAATATTTAACATCAACCATCCAGTACAACCCCCCACCCCCACACCACAGGCGAAATAGGATAACGACAATCAATGGGTTTTCGTGGATCAATCGCTGAAGGTGGGGTGTTGTCCGAGTAACTTATCCTTCATCAGCACCAAGTTTCGCACCAATGCGTTCTGGTTGAGAGAAAACTGTCTCATTGCCCACGTAATGTTCTTGGCTACATGACCGAAGCATGAATACTAGGGTTGGGCCCTGGTCCAGTATGTACTGTCAGTAGTGCGGTACTAGCCGAGAGGACTGCCAGGGTACCAGTAGTTTGACGTTTTACGTACGTCCTACACTAACGCCTCATTAAACAGCGGAAACCCATTAAAACTCCCGGCATGAAGAGCAGAGAGGGCATGCCGAACAGCTAGAGAGGGAAGTTTGAGACGTCTGCAAAACATGGCCTTGAGTTGTTTTGCGCCGGCGGGCTGCCCGTCCGCATCCAATAACAACAACTAATCCCGGACAATGGTGAACGAGTTCAAGTCTGTTCAGAAACGGACGGGTTGGTTTGAGTTCGCACGAGATGGGTCTCACCCTTTATCGTACCGCATGCACCTTAGCGCCGTGGTTGTTGATGAAGCGGCGACAAGAGATTCACGCTTCAGAATACCAAGCGAAGTCAGTGTATGTACCGTCGAAGAATCACGCAAACCATGTTCAGCAATACACCCCGCGTTAACACACAAAGTTGCGGGTAATGGCCTGCTCGCTCACAATGGTATGCCGTATAAATATCTGTTAACACCACCAACACATGAGTGCAAAGTAGGTCCGATTGCAGCCCGCGCGTGGTTCCAGGGTGACAACACCGCAACCCCAGCTAAACCGATGGTAGCAGCAGTAATGTACTGGAATGTACTGGTGAATGCTTCGACAATGTCATAATTCTTCAAAAATACGTCTAAGAAGCACACCAACGTGTGTATTCGACAGTCGTCGTATCGTGCGTTTATGAGTGTAGAGTAGACGTTGTTACGGGAAGGGGGGAGTCTTGGGCTTTCTTAAGCTTCGCTCGTCGGTGAATTCCCGGAATACTGTGCCCCAAAGTTGCATACGAGATCGATATTATGTGTTTGACAAGTATATCACGTCGATACATTACTGTCCAGCTCACAAGCGATCGTATAGAATATGGGGACAACATCGTCACACAAACCAATAATAGGGGGTTTGCGACAGAACCTATCATGGTTGGGTCGCGAACCACAGACTACTCTCAAAACCAAAACATAATCGGGTTTGAAACTGCTTGCGGGAACCCGAAACGATCATTTCGGTTTTGAACTGGAAAAACAATTCTTTGAATTTAGAATACAGCAACAAATAACAAATAACGAAATAAAAGTACGAAAAATGGAGCACCAACGGCTTCGCACGAGATGCTGCTCCCTGCTGCTGCTGCGTGGCTCGCTGCGTTAGTGTCCGCTCTGTGTGCTCTATGGCAGTCATGCGAAGAGTGTCAATCGATGCGACTGGGGCTTGCTGTGCAGTGCCTGCGTAGGCTTGCTGTGGACGTGCCTGTGGTGCGGTAACACACCCTAGAACCCAGACTATCGCTACTTTGGGGCCGCACCGACAACAAGCAGAACAGCAGAGCAACAACTTCAGCAGCAGTCCACAACGCACACGGCGCCGTCAACGACGTTGAAGCTGCACCCTGCCCGCCCTCCGCCGCATATGGCCGTATTCCTTTGCCGGCCATAACGAGGGCTTGGCGTTGACTCGGACTCGTCGAATGGGCCGTGCGCTTCGATAGATAGGTTAGGGTTAGGGTTAGGGTTAGGGTTAGGGCTCTAAGCCTATTTGCAAAAAAGACTAAAGGTCGATTATTTGAGACTAAGGTCGTTTCAAATAGGCCTAGAGGCACTTCAACTAAGTCTTTGCCCCTAAAAAAAGGTTTTCGCCCCTATTTCACACTAAAATCAAGTAATTTCAGTATCCGAGAGTAAAACCAAGTGTAAAATATAATACCATACTAAATCCAAGTCAGTTCTCGGCGACGATACTAAAAACAAGTCATTTCGACCTCACTGGGTGAAAACCACTTCACTTCGACCTGCCTTCACTGAAATCAAGTCACTCCAGGTGTAGATAGTAAAATCAAGTAGGGTTAGGGTTAGGGGTTAGGGTTAGGGGTTAGGGTTAGGGTTAGGGGTTAGGGTTAGGGTTAGGGTTAGGGTTAGGGTTAGGGTTAGGGTTAGGGTTAGGGTTAGGGTTAGGGTTAGGGTTAGGGTTAGGGTTAGGGTTAGGGTTAGGGTTAGGGTTAGGGTTAGGGTTAGGGTTAGGGTTAGGGTTGGGGTTAGGGTTAGGGTTGGGGTTAGGGTTAGGGTTAGGGTTAGGGTTAGGGTTAGGGTTAGGGTTAGGGTTAGGGTTAGGGTTAGGGTTAGGGTTAGGGTTAGGGTTAGGGTTAGGGTTAGGGTTAGGGTTAGGGTTAGGGTTAGGGTTAGGGTTAGGGTTAGGGTTAGGGTTAGGGTTAGGGTTAGGGTTAGGGTTAGGGTTAGGGTTAGGGTTAGGGTTAGGGTTAGGGTTAGGGTTAGGGTTAGGGTTAGGGTTAGGGTTAGGGTTAGGGTTAGGGTTAGGGTTAGGGTTAGGGTTAGGGTTAGGGTTAGGGTTAGGGTTAGGGTTAGGGTTAGGGTTAGGGTTAGGGTTAGGGTTAGGGTTAGGGTTAGGGTTAGGGTTAGGGTTAGGGTTAGGGTTAGGGTTAGGGTTAGGGTTAGGGTTAGGGTTAGGGTTAGGGTTAGGGTTAGGGTTAGGGTTAGGGTTAGGGTTAGGGTTAGGGTTAGGGTTAGGGTTAGGGTTAGGGTTAGGGTTAGGGTTAGGGTTAGGGTTAGGGTTAGGGTTAGGGTTAGGGTTAGGGTTAGGGTTAGGGTTAGGGTTAGGGTTAGGGTTAGGGTTAGGGTTAGGGTTAGGGTTAGGGTTAGGGTTAGGGTTAGGGTTAGGGTTAGGGTTAGGGTTAGGGTTAGGGTTAGGGTTAGGGTTAGGGTTAGGGTTAGGGTTAGGGTTAGGGTTAGGGTTAGGGTTAGGGTTAGGGTTAGGGTTAGGGTTAGGGTTAGGGTTAGGGTTAGGGTTAGGGTTAGGGTTAGGGTTAGGGTTAGGGTTAGGGTTAGGGTTAGGGTTAGGGTTAGGGTTAGGGTTAGGGTTAGGGTTAGGGTTAGGGTTAGGGTTAGGGTTAGGGTTAGGGTTAGGGTTAGGGTTAGGGTTAGGGTTAGGGTTAGGGTTAGGGTTAGGGTTAGGGTTAGGGTTAGGGTTAGGGTTAGGGTTAGGGTTAGGGTTAGGGTTAGGGTTAGGGTTAGGGTTAGGGTTAGGGTTAGGGTTAGGGTTAGGGTTAGGGTTAGGGTTAGGGTTAGGGTTAGGGTTAGGGTTAGGGTTAGGGTTAGGGTTAGGGTTAGGGTTAGGGTTAGGGTTAGGGTTAGGGTTAGGGTTAGGGTTAGGGTTAGGGTTAGGGTTAGGGTTAGGGTTAGGGTTAGGGTTAGGGTTAGGGTTAGGGTTAGGGTTAGGGTTAGGGTTAGGGTTAGGGTTAGGGTTAGGGTTAGGGTTAGGGTTAGGGTTAGGGTTAGGGTTAGGGTTAGGGTTAGGGTTAGGGTTAGGGTTAGGGTTAGGGTTAGGGTTAGGGTTAGGGTTAGGGTTAGGGTTAGGGTTAGGGTTAGGGTTAGGGTTAGGGTTAGGGTTAGGGTTAGGGTTAGGGTTAGGGTTAGGGTTAGGGTTAGGGTTAGGGTTAGGGTTAGGGTTAGGGTTAGGGTTAGGGTTAGGGTTAGGGTTAGGGTTAGGGTTAGGGTTAGGGTTAGGGTTAGGGTTAGGGTTAGGGTTAGGGTTAGGGTTAGGGTTAGGGTTAGGGTTAGGGTTAGGGTTAGGGTTAGGGTTAGGGTTAGGGTTAGGGTTAGGGTTAGGGTTAGGGTTAGGGTTAGGGTTAGGGTTAGGGTTAGGGTTAGGGTTAGGGTTAGGGTTAGGGTTAGGGTTAGGGTTAGGGTTAGGGTTAGGGTTAGGGTTAGGGTTAGGGTTAGGGTTAGGGTTAGGGTTAGGGTTAGGGTTAGGGTTAGGGTTAGGGTTAGGGTTAGGGTTAGGGTTAGGGTTAGGGTTAGGGTTAGGGTTAGGGTTAGGGTTAGGGTTAGGGTTAGGGTTAGGGTTAGGGTTAGGGTTAGGGTTAGGGTTAGGGTTAGGGTTAGGGTTAGGGTTAGGGTTAGGGTTAGGGTTAGGGTTAGGGTTAGGGTTAGGGTTAGGGTTAGGGTTAGGGTTAGGGTTAGGGTTAGGGTTAGGGTTAGGGTTAGGGTTAGGGTTAGGGTTAGGGTTAGGGTTAGGGTTAGGGTTAGGGTTAGGGTTAGGGTTAGGGTTAGGGTTAGGGTTAGGGTTAGGGTTAGGGTTAGGGTTAGGGTTAGGGTTAGGGTTAGGGTTAGGGTTAGGGTTAGGGTTAGGGTTAGGGTTAGGGTTAGGGTTAGGGTTAGGGTTAGGGTTAGGGTTAGGGTTAGGGTTAGGGTTAGGGTTAGGGTTAGGGTTAGGGTTAGGGTTAGGGTTAGGGTTAGGGTTAGGGTTAGGGTTAGGGTTAGGGTTAGGGTTAGGGTTAGGGTTAGGGTTAGGGTTAGGGTTAGGGTTAGGGTTAGGGTTAGGGTTAGGGTTAGGGTTAGGGTTAGGGTTAGGGTTAGGGTTAGGGTTAGGGTTAGGGTTAGGGTTAGGGTTAGGGTTAGGGTTAGGGTTAGGGTTAGGGTTAGGGTTAGGGTTAGGGTTAGGGTTAGGGTTAGGGTTAGGGTTAGGGTTAGGGTTAGGGTTAGGGTTAGGGTTAGGGTTAGGGTTAGGGTTAGGGTTAGGGTTAGGGTTAGGGTTAGGGTTAGGGTTAGGGTTAGGGTTAGGGTTAGGGTTAGGGTTAGGGTTAGGGTTAGGGTTAGGGTTAGGGTTAGGGTTAGGGTTAGGGTTAGGGTTAGGGTTAGGGTTAGGGTTAGGGTTAGGGTTAGGGTTAGGGTTAGGGTTAGGGTTAGGGTTAGGGTTAGGGTTAGGGTTAGGGTTAGGGTTAGGGTTAGGGTTAGGGTTAGGGTTAGGGTTAGGGTTAGGGTTAGGGTTAGGGTTAGGGTTAGGGTTAGGGTTAGGGTTAGGGTTAGGGTTAGGGTTAGGGTTAGGGTTAGGGTTAGGGTTAGGGTTAGGGTTAGGGTTAGGGTTAGGGTTAGGGTTAGGGTTAGGGTTAGGGTTAGGGTTAGGGTTAGGGTTAGGGTTAGGGTTAGGGTTAGGGTTAGGGTTAGGGTTAGGGTTAGGGTTAGGGTTAGGGTTAGGGTTAGGGTTAGGGTTAGGGTTAGGGTTAGGGTTAGGGTTAGGGTTAGGGTTAGGGTTAGGGTTAGGGTTAGGGTTAGGGTTAGGGTTAGGGTTAGGGTTAGGGTTAGGGTTAGGGTTAGGGTTAGGGTTAGGGGTTAGGGGAGGGTAGGGTTAGGGTAGGGTTAGGTTAGGAGGGTTAGGGTAGGGGTTAGGGGTGGGGGTTGGGGTAGGGTGTAGGGTTAGGGTTAGGGGTTAGGGTTAGGTTAGGGGGTTAGGGTTAGGGTTGAGGGTGAGGGTGAGGGTTAGGGTGAGGGTTAGGGGGTAGGGTGAGGGTGAGGGGGTGGGGTTAGGGTTAGGGTTAGGGGGTAGGGGTAGGGTAGGGTTAGGGGTAGGGTTAGGGTTAGGGTTAGGGTTAGGGGTGGGGTAGGGGGTGGGTTAGGGTAGGGAGGTAGGGTGTGGGTTGGGGTAGGGTTAGGGGGAGGGTGGGGGAGGGGTGGGTAGGGTTGGGGTGAGGTGGTGGGTAGGGGGTAGGGTGAGGGGGTAGGGGTGGGGAGGGTTAGGAGGTGAGGGGCTGAGGGGAGGGGTAGGGGGTGGGGTGGGGGGTGGGTGGGCTTAGGGTGTGGGGAGGGGGTAGGGGTTGGGTAGGGGGAGGGGTGGGGGTGGGGTAGGGGGTGGGGTAGGGTGGGTAGGGGGTGGGGTGGGGGTGGGGTAGGGGGTGTGGGAG